>JARQOD010000001.1:178587961-178704637 GCA_033576555.1 Oophaga sylvatica | reverse complement strand
AACCCCCAAAAAAATGTCCTTTTTCCCCCGCAGAAGAAAACCTTCCGTCTTGTGGCGCCCGTGGTCCCCTCCCCCGAAATGATGTCCCCCAATTTTGCTTCCCTCCTCTGGATGCCAGGGAACCTCCAAAAAAAGGGCCCTGAGAAGGGGGAGTCTCAAGGGGGCGGAGTTAAAACCCTCACTCTCCCGAAGCCGTTTTTTACAAATAGCAAGGGATAGGGCTTCGTGCCGGGGGGGGGGGGGTCTCTGTGCCAACACATCCTTTAATTTTGTCATTTTAAACCTTGACAAAAGGGCCCCCTAAGAGCCGGGTCTTCCCTGGGTGCTGTGGCCACCTACGGAACTCCGAACAAAATTTCCCCTCAGCGGAGACCCCCCTGCTGGCCCTACGTAACTTGATTCAAAGGGGACCGATCGGGTCATCATATAGGACCCAGAGCAAAAAAAAACCTATCCACGCTGGAGAGCCGGGGCCCCCGGGGGAAGAGAAAACCCCCATATTGTGGGTCCCCTTGGGGGGGAGATGATTTCCCCCCCGCCCTTCCGATGACCGGGCCGAGCCGAAAAAAAAAATTTACTTGCCTCCGGAAAAAAAAATTTCCCCCCCCCGTAACCCCTTCGGGAAGAGCTTTTTTTGGTTTGCCAGCTTGTGGGGGAAAAAAAACCGGGGGCTTAAGCCCCCCAGCCCCGGGGAAAAAACCCTGCAACTGCCGAGCGACGGCTCGCCCCGGGGTACTGGAGAGAATTTTGGGTCTGGTTGAAAATGTCCCAGTTCTGGTAAGGGGTCGGGGCCAAAGTGACCCTAAGTGGGCCCTAACTAATCCCTCTACCTGGAGGTACTTTAAAAAGGTACAGGGTCCAGGCCGGAGGTAACCCATTCTGGGATCCCGAAACCTCAGTATCTAGTCCGAGAAGGACCCCGATCACAAAAAAGGGGGAGGGGATAATATAACAACACACGTACTAGAAAAACGGACAGTACGGGGGGAAAACCAAAAAAAACCCTTGAAAAAAAAAACTCGCACCACAACAACAGGGGAACACCAAGGGTAGGGTAAAAATTTAAAGCGGGAAAGGGGAAAAAAAAACCAAAACCAAAGACACTTCCCCAAAAACCCAAAAATACCACAAGCCCCTTTTGTCTGAAGGAAAATGCTTTCACCACAACTCCCTAACAGACGGCGGTATTTGAAGGGTTCACTTCTGCGCATTGACTGCAGGGGCGGGGGGGGGCCTCATTAGAAAGAGAGAGGATTAACCCCTCATGCTGAAAAAAAAAAACACCAAAAACTCGCTGCAAAAAGTCGGCTGTGTAATCTGACGATCTTGGGGGGCAACCCCACCCGTGCCCAAGAGAAGGGGCAACACTGCAAATTTGCTTGCTGCATTAACTCATTCTAACTGTCAAAAAAGTTTTTTTTATCTAGGTTTTGAATTTTTTTTCTGTCTGTGATAAAAAACTTGTCAAAACCCCTAAAAAAAGGGGAGCAAATCATGTGAAAATTAAATTTTGTGTCTTTCAAAAATTTTTTGGCCATACTGTTTTTTCTATTATTATGTGCAAATCCCTTATTACATTTTTTCCTCTTTTATTAGTATACCCTTTTCCCTTTACTACCATCCTCTCTAGTTATACTGGAGCGTTTCTTTTATATAGCTTCCTCTGCTTATGTACGTGCTGTCTCTTACATGTGTGTTTTGGGGTTTTTTTGTTTTCCCCGCACCTTTTTTTTCTCTCTGTTGAATAAAAATAACTGCTGAGGAGCCCCGGTGCCAGAGAAAACCTAACCCCCCCCCTTAAAAAAAATTTTTTTCCCTGCCCTCAGCCATCCTGCATTAATCCTAAAGACAGGACAAAAAAAAGTAAAAAAGTCAGCTCACTCTCAGCCCAGCCCCGAGCAGGGGAACTGAAGTGCAGCGGGGAAGAAAGCGTCAAGTAGGTTACAGTAAAAAAAATCCATAAAACCCTTTTTTTTATTAAAAAAATTTTTTTAAAATTAATAATCCCTCCAGCGTAGAAATCACACCCCCAATGTGCGAAAAAATTAGGGGGAACCCCTTTCAACCTTGCGGTTTTAGCCTTGCTTGAAAAAATAACAAAGTACGCCTTATTTTTTCATCCTGCCATCATGTGTTGTTCCAAACAACCACTTTTAATTAATTGATACCTTAAAAAAGGTCGAAATGTTACTTAATTAAAAAAAAAATTAATAAAAAAAAAACATACGATAGACTATTGATCAAAAACTAGAAAACCCCCAATAATGCATTTAAATAAAATATTCAATTTAGGGTTTTTATAATATGATAACAAAAACAGGGGTTTTATGTTTCCCCCCGAGGTGTCTTGTTTGCGCAATGACCCCCCACGATTCCCTGTTCAAAAGTTTTCTAAAGGACCCCTCCCAAAAGGGGGGTTTGGGAAAATCTTTCTATTCCAATAATCCTAACTTTTTGGTATTCCCATTTGTGCAATGAAAAAAGCCTTGAAGCCCCCAAACACTTCCTTTATTGTTGGTGAATGGGGGAAATGATTTTTCTTCCAAACTTTTAATTGTTGGGTGGTACTCCCAAATTTTGGGTTTTGCAGGTAACAGGTTATTTATATACTAAAAGGTGTTACAATTTATTATTTTTTTTTTTTAAAATTTGTTTTTATTTTAAAATTAAAAATTCCCCAGTGTTTCAACGTGACTGCAACTGTACATGTGCGATGTCCACTTTTTTTAATGCCCACTAAAAAAACCCCCGTTTTCTTTTTTTTACATTGCTTTTTTATATAAGTTGGGGCAAAAAAAAACCTTTGGTTTGGGGTTTTTTGGGTTGATCATTGGGTGATTTTAATAAATTTTTAACAATCATTTTTGATGATTATTGGAATATATTTTGTTTATATTTTAAATTTCGTAAAATTTTGGACTATATTTTTTAAAACCAATTTTTTTAAAAACCGTTGGATTTTTTTTTTTTTTCAAAGCCGTTTATTTTTACCATGATAAAATTTTGCTCTGCCCCCCACCCCTTGTGAATAACAAGTTTTTTTTTTTTTTACCTTTTAGGTTCTAGGGTTTTTTTTCGGTTTTTTGGATCTTTTCCTTTTTTGAACCACCCCTTTTTTCCCCTTTTAGCTTTTTACAGATGGGTTTTTTTTTGAATCCTTTTCCCTCTACCTGTAAAAAATTTCCCCGTGCCGGCTGCAACACAACCCCAAGATGTTGATCCCCCCCCCTGCTTTTTTGGTTGGGGGGACGTGCTTTTTCTGCATCGTGCCCTTTTTTTGGCACATACTTTGATTTTTTTGGGGCCCAAAGAGTTTTTTTAACCTTATCAGTCCACAAGACTCTTTTTTAAAAATGCACAGGCTTGTTTAATGTTCTTTTTTTTTGCATATTCTGAGCTGAATTTTGCGCGGGGAGAGGTTTTCTTCTGAGACTTTCCCAGAAGGCCCCTATTTATGCAGGTGTCTCTGAAATACCAAAACAAGGGGCTAAAAATTTTTGAAGGTCTTTTGCAGTCATTTGGGGGTTCGATTTTTTTCCTGCAAAGTACAAATCTAATGAAAAATTTTTCGGCTTCCCCATATCTTAACCCCCACGGACCTGTTAACTGCCTTTTTTTAATAACATTTGAAAAGGGAAAGGCCAAAATTTAAAAAAAACCCTTTCTGTTTCTTATTGTCTCTCCTCTTTTGGGCCCCAAAAATTTTTTTTTTTAGAGCTCTAGGCCTGCTTAGGAAACCATGGGACGTTTTTTGCACAGGTTAGAGGAGGCTGGGTTTTTAAACCGGGGGATCCAGATTTGATTGAGTGTAGTAAGTGATTGCCTATTATACATTGTTAATAGGCTTCCTTTTTGTAAAACTTTCAAAAGCACCCACCTTGCTTCATGGTGATTTGCAACTCTCTATAATAACCACTAGATGGAACTATGCGATCACTTTCTCTTTTGCACGGCCCATAACCAGGTCTGTGGATAAGAGTCACGTTACTGATTCTGACTTTCTTCCTTAGTTATTTTTGCCATGAGTGATAATGATTAGGAATAGTCCGAAACACCGTGTCTGCAAATAGGATAAAAGCCAAATCAGTATCTCAAAGTCATATTGCAAGACTCGTTAAAGGGTTGATTGTGACTTGTAGGATCGCTACTTCCAATAGGTGGCGCTATAGAGTTCAAGTCCTCTTTTTCTCTTAAGAGGCAATTTGCATAATGATTAGGATAGTGAATCCTGTATCATCACTTCTGAGTTCACATTGAAATCTCAGTCTAGTTACATTTTGATTGGTTCTCTACTAAAGGCTCCCGTATAGTCCAAATATCATAGCTGCACTGCCTTGTCCTGATTACGCACATTACAAATTACTGATCAGGAAAAAGTGTACGAAATACTTTATTTTTCTATCAGTATCTTCTTATCAATCATTTTCATGCATAGTAAAACAAACAAACTCAAAGAACCGTTTCCCTGGAACAATGCTTCCTCCCTGTACGTGCTCAGTATCATCTGCACAGACTACTCTTGCTACAGTTTCACCTGTGCTGTTGACACTTTGATGATCTCCGTTGTTCAGGATTCTTGACAGTGTCATTATCAATTTATTTGAGCAAGGACAAAAAGCAATTGAACAGCTGTATTTACAACAGGACATACGTAATAAGCAGTTATAAATGATGCCTGTTATGATCAGAGTATGGTAAAATCTCATATATTAAAATGTCATTAGGTCATTCCCATAAAAATATATAACTACCTACTATGTATTTAGAAACACCAAAGAAAAATAGAGATGCTAAAGTCCCAGATAAAAAATCACAAATTTAATTTCTACAAAATATATCAACACTGAAAAATAAAATAATGAGCACAATGACAAAGTAGACCGTATGGAACAAAGGTGCAAAGCAAAAAGACCCACAGTATTTGAGTGGATGGGGAGACCAGTAGAAATACAGTAGCAGCAATTTATATAAAGTGCCAGAGCTTCATATAGTGTATTTCATGCTAAACCCATCCATTTCCCCATAGTGATGTAACCACCTGTGCCTCCGAAATAAACTTATATAAACATATTTTATAAATCGGCAGCAGTGACCATGAGACTATGTTGAATGGCATATACAGAGCACAGTACAGACTGGACAGTACAGTCCTCCATACAATATTATGGGCACCACATAGTCCTCCATACAGTATTATGGGCCAAATATAATGCTCCATAAAGAATATTGGACCCCAAATAATGCTCCATACAGGATACTGGTCCCCATATAATGCTCCATACAAAATATGGAGCTCTCCTCTGCACTGTGCTGCGTTCTGCGCTGTTACGGCTCAGGAAAGGGCACTGTGGAAAGACTCCCCATCATCATCATCATTGCTTCCCCATTATCATCATCATCGCCTCCCCATCATCATCGCCTCCCCATCATCATCGCCTCCCCATCATCTTTGTCTCCCCATCATCATTGCCTCCCCATCATCATTGCCTCCCCATCATCATCGCCTCCCCATAATCATCAACTCCCCATTATCATCATCATTGCCTCCCCATTATCATTGCCTCCCCATCATCTTTACCTCCCCATCATCATCGTCTCCCATCATCATCATCATCGCCTCCCCATCATCATCATTATTGTCTCCCCATCATCATTTCCTCCCCATCATCATTGCCTCCCCATCATCATCGCCTCCCCATCATCATCGTCTCCCATCATCATTATCATTTCCTCCCTATCATCATCGCCTCCCCATCATCATCATTATTGCCTCCCTATCATCATCGCCTCCCCATTATCATCATCACTGCCTCCCCCACCACCATCACACATACAGCACTCTGTCACATACACACACAAAGCACTGCACTACATACACACACACTGATACACACAGACAGACACACAGACACACACACACATACACCTCACATCTCACCTGTCCAGCATCCGCGCTCTCTCTGCCACAGCCAGCCGCTGAATGATGACGTCATTCAGCGGCGCTGCTGTGAGAGGATGTGTGGGCGCCTTGCAGGCGCCCCCTGGAACCGGGAGCTGCGGCAGCGTAGGCACGGGGAGAGGTAAGTATTGCGCCAGCTGCTGCCGGGGCCCAGAGCAAGCGGGGGGGCGCAGTGGCGGCGCTGGTACCACTCTCATCCGCTAACAGACGCCGTGGTTCCCGACGGCGAGTGGGCCCCCCCGCCTGCTCAGGGCCCCGGCACTTACCCGGGTTTTGCTGGGTGCTGACGCCGGCCCTGCCCACTAACGGTCCAATGCTGTCAGCCCCTAGGAGCTAGCACAGGTAATATATGTTGACATATTTTGTAGAAATAAAATTTGTGATTTTTTATCTGGGACCTTAGTATCTCTATTTTTCTTTGGTGTTTCTGATTATTATGAGAGTGTCCTGTGTTACCTTGACTCCCCTCTTATGTTTTCTGTTCTAAGGCTCTTGTTTATACCATTATGTATTTAGTATCATTTATAAAAAAAAACATATATTTCCACCTTGTCCATATATTTAAAGCACCATTCCAGCCACTAATAATCTAAATTCCCTGACCCAAGTAATATACTCACCAGGCCCCCTTTTTGTTGGCTTGGTGTATTGGGACGTCTGTTCCTGTGGGATGCATGTATATAGTGCTGGGCAGCCCGCCTTATAATATTATAGGCTTCATTAATAGGCTGTTAGCCGGACACTTTGCATCACACATACTGTGTGACTGGTGTCCTACACAAGCCTCATTTGTGTGCAATTTTTCTACTGTGCAGCCACCCCCTCCATAACATGGTAGGTGTGTGGGTGGCTGCTTCTATCAGTAGTTTGCACCTGTGCTGCCCCTGCTAGTGCATTTGTCATTTGACAGGTTTTGGTGAGGCTGTTTCCTTATGGTATGTGTAATATACTCACCGACTGCCATCTTCAGCTGTTCACAGCGCTGCTTCGGTCCCATGGCGGTGCTTCGGTCCCACAGCGCTATGCTGACAAAACAATTTATGACTGACCGGAAGTCAGAGTAAGCTCTCAATGTAATTATGTATGTAGGGAATAAGGGCACACCACAAATATTGCATAAATAGTCAAGAAAATGCAAAAATGAGGTGCCACATAGGTAGTACAGTCATGGCCAAAAGTTTTGAGAATGACACAAATATTATATTTTCACATGATCTGCTGCCCTCTGGTTTTTATGTGTGTTTGACAGATGTTTTTATCACAGACAGAAATATATTTGCAAACATATGAGTAACAAAAGCTTATATTGACAGAATGAGTTAATGCAGCAAGTCAATATTTGCAGTGTTGACCCTTCTTCTTCAGGACCTCTGATATTCTCCCTGGCATGCTCTCAATCAACTTCTGGACCAAATCCTGACTGATAGCAGTCCATTCTTGCACAATCAATGCTTTCATTTTGTCAGAATTTTTAGGTTTTTGTTTGTCCACCCGTCTCTTGATGATTAACCACAAGTTCTCAATGGGATTAAGATCAGGGGAGTTTCCAGGCCATGGACCCAAAATCTCTGTTTTGTTCCCTGAGCCATTTAGTTATCACCTTTGCTTTATGGCAAGGTGCTCCATCATGCTGGAAAAGGCATTGTTGATCGCCAAACTGCTCTTGGAGGGTTGGGAGAAGTTGCTCTTGGAGGACATTCTGGTACCATTCTTTATTCATGGCTGTGCTTTTAGGCAAGACTGTGAGAGAGCCGATTCCCTTGGCTGAGAAGCAACCCCACACATGAATTGATTCAGGATGCTTAACAGTTGGCATGAGACAAGACTGGTGGTAGCGCTCACCTTGTCTTCTCCGAATGAGGCGTTTTCCTGATGTCCCAAACAATCGAAAAGGGGATTCATCAGAGAAAATAACTTTAGCCCAGTCCTCAGCAGTCCACTGCCTGTACCTTTTGCAGAATATCAGTCTGTCCATGATGTTTTTTCTGGAGAGAAGTGGCTTCTTTGCTGCCCTCCTTGAGACCAGGCCTTGCTCCAAGAGTCTCCGCCTCACAGTGCGTGCAGATGCACTCACACCTGCCTGCTGCCATTCCTGAGCAAGCTCTGCACTGCTGGTAGCCCGTTCCCGCAGCTGAAACACTTTTAAGAGACGGTCCTAGCGCTTGTTGGTCTTTCTTGGGCGCCCTGAAGCCTTTTTGGTAACAATGGAACCTCTCTCCTTGAAGTTCTTGATGATGCGATAGATTGTTGACTGAGGTGCAATCTTTCTAGCTGCGATACTCTTCCCTGTTAGGCCATTTTTGTGCATTGCAATGATGACTGCACGTGTTTCTTTAGAGATAACCATGGTTAACAGAAGAGAAACAATGATGCCAAGCACCAGCCTCCTTTTAAAGTGTCCAGTGGTGTCATTTTACTTAATCATGACAGATTGATCTCCAGCCATGTCCTCATCAACACCCACACCTGTGTTAATGGAGCAATCACTGAAAAGAGGTTAGCTGGTCCTTTTAAGGCAGGGTTGCAATGATGTTGAAATGTGTTTTGGGGATAAAGTTCATTTTCTAGCCAAATATTGACTTTGCAAGTAATTGCTGTTAAGCTGATCACTCTTTATAACATTCTGGAGTATATGCAAATTGCCATTAGAAAAAGTGAAGCAGTAGACTTTGTAAAAATTAATATTTGTGTCATTCTCAAAACTTTTGTCCATGACTGTAATGCTGAGTAAGGAACCAAGAGGAGAGAAAGGAACAACTAATGAAAAGTGCATACTCCAATATAAAAAATATATGAATCAACTTTATTCATACCGACACAGCAAACACATGAATATAAAAACAATTATAAAGATATGACAATGAGATCCAGACCCGAATGCCAATAAGACATTTATGAGTGCGATAAGATATCAAAAAATGGCAGTATACAGCAATAAATGAGACAATAAAGACGCACCATATGGCTTCATAGTGAGCGTGCAACAAGCAAACCCAGTAATAAAGGTCTAGGTTTAAACCTAGTGGGCCATTTCTATTCAGAATCCATTTTGGCTCTCTTTGTAATGCCGGGGTCACACTTGTGAGTGTAGTGCGAGAAACTCGCGCAAGTCTCTCGCATAAATACCCGGCACTGCTACTGGCACTCGAACCGGAGCGTTCAGCTGCATAGAAATACATGCAGCCGCACACCCCGGTCCCAAATGCCGGCGGCAGTGCCGAGTATTGAGGCGAGAGTCTCGCGCTGAACTCGCAAGTGTGACCCCGGCCTAACAGCCATTTATCATGGTTACCACCTGCTCTGGGTTAATTAACCTACACACAATTTACGCACAAGGATCTAATTGTTTTGCCTATATAAAAGAATCTGCAAGGGTAAAAAATAGACAACATTTTTTTGTTTTGCAAGAAGCAAAGTTCGTCACATGGTGTATTATGGAACCTATTCTGAGTGGATTCTGGGTAAGATGATACCGACAATATGTACAGTTGTCGCATTTAAAATTTCATTTTGGTATTTTTTTTTTTCAACCAATTTTTTTGAAGGTGGGTAGATTCTGTGTTTTATTAGAACATCTCCTATATTTTGACTCCTTCTAGAGAAAAAAAGGGGCTTTCTTCCATCTTGCACACATCCCTGCATCCTCTCCTGCTTACCGCCCGCCATTTATTTGTCTGAAGATGAAATAAAGGACTGAATTTTTTCAAAGAAATGGTGAGTGCCGCATTTTTCTCGTACTTGCAATATGGACTTTGAATACTTATCTTGCTGAGCACCACCTGTATTTCTTTACAAATAGTGATTACTCATAAGTGCAGTACTTTCTCTCCATAGAAAGTGGAATGGTGCCTTGGACATTCTAATATTGAATTTATGCCATATGAGTGTTGCAGAGCCAGAGCCGGACTGGCCATCAGGCATATCTGGCAAATACCATATGGGCTGCATTATCTCCTACACTGTTAACAGATAACACTCTTAGCTGCTGCAGACTTCTGATATGTTTACAGTAATCAAGTAAGTGCAGGACAGGTGGCCAACTGAAAGGGGAATATTACTACTTTCATGTCCTACAACTTGGGGATCATACAGTATTTTACTGTTACTAGCTATTGAACCCGTTCTATGCCCTGGTGACAAGCATTTTATTGGTATATGGTCTCCCATCCTGGTATGCATGGTACTCTTCATCCATATCCTTGTATGTATGGCCCCCTCATCCCTATAATGGTATACATGGCCCCCTCATCCGTATAATGGTATGCATGGCTCCCTCATCCCTATTCTGGTATGTATGGTCCCTCACCCCCCCCAATCCTGGTATGCATGGCACCCCATTCTTCAGGCTGGTATGCATGGTCCTCTAACCCCCAAATCCTGGCATGCATGGTACCCCTCATGCCTATCCTGGTATGTATGGTCTCCTCACCCCCTAATCCTGGTATGCATGGTACCCCCTCATTCATATCCTGGTATCCATGGTTCCCTCACCCTCCAATCCTGGTATGCATGGTTGTTGTGAACGTGTTGGAGATGACTTCGGAGCTGAGGCTCCCTTTGGTGGTTGCTGAGGGTATTGAACCTATGTTGAACAGCAAGAGTTCTCCACCTGCAATGGATGAATGGTTATCAGGGGGGACAGACTGCCTGATATAAGTGAGCTGGCCTCCCATGATCCTCACCGGTGATCAATTGTTACTTCCTGGTTTAGGTTGGAATTCAGCTTGCTTTTCTGCTGTCTCCTGCGATCATTAAGATAAGTGACTTTTCTGTTTTTTATTTTTCTGTGGATTGATTTCCCTTGTTTTTGCTGCCTTGCTTTTGAGTTCAGCCGGGTCCCCTTTTGGGGGCTTGTGCTGGTCTCTGTTCTCTTTTTGTATTTGCACTTGTGCTCAGTTCCTGTGATATTTTACTGCTGGGTAGCTGCATTTTCACAAGAGATCTGATATAGGTGGTCGAGACCGTTTGGTCTTAGCATTTTTGGAATCAGAAGTGTTGGAATTTTAACTAGGATTTTGTTGGGTTGCAGACAGTATTCTCTCCTGTACTATCCTATCTAGATAGTTTTGGGCCACAGCGTTTGCTCATTCTATTTTCTGTCTGTGTTCGTGTTTTCCTCTTGTCCAACCGCCATTATATGTTTGGGGGCTTCCTAATACTTTGGGGCTCTACTCCGGGGCAGTTAGCTTTCCTCTTTCCTTCTACAGGGGTAGCTAATCTCTCTGGCTGTGACGAGGCGTCTAGGGCAACGTAGGAATGTCCCATGGCTGCTTCTAGTTGTGCGATTAGTTTAGGGGTCTGCAACTTAATAGATACCAACCTCTCTGGTGTTTGGCTGCCTTTGCGGTTTTGTGCTCCTGCCCTCCTCAGCTACCAAAACATAACACATGGTCCCCTCACCCCCCAATCCTGGTATGCATGGTTCCCTCACCCCCCAATTCTGGTATGCATGGCCCTCTTACTCCCCAATCCTGGAATGCATGGTCCCCCTCACCCACAATCCTGCTATGCATGGTCCCCTCACCCCCCAATTCTGGTATGAATGGTCCACTCATCCCCAATCCTGATATGCATGGTCCCCTCACCCCCCAATCCTGGTATGCATGATCCTCTCACCCCCCAATCCTGGTATGCATGGTCCCCTCACCCCTATCCTGATATGCATGGTCCCCTCAACCCCCAATCCTGATATGCATGGTCCCTCACCCGCCAATCCTGGTATGCATGATCCTCTCACCCCCCTATCCTGGCATGCATGGTCCTCTCACTCCCCAATCCAGATATGCATGGTCCCCTCATCCCCCAATCCTGATATGCATGGTCCCCTCACCCCCCAATCCTGGTATGCATAGTCCTCTCACCCCCCAATCCTAGTATGCATGGTCCCCTCACCCCCTATCCTGATTTGCATGATCCCCTCACCCCCTATCCTGGCATGCATGGTGCCCTCACCCCCAATCCTGGTATACATGGCACCCCTTACCTCCCAATTCTGGTATGCATGGTCCACTCATCCCCAATCCTGATATGCATGGTCCCCTCACCCCCCAATCCTGGTATGCATGATCCTCTCACCCCCCAACCCTGGTATGCATGGTCCCCTCACCCCTATCCTGATATGCATGGTCCAATTTGTCCTGAGTACGCGGATACTCAATATGTGGGAGAAAACTACTGTATGGGTACACATTGGGGCTCGGAAGGGAAGTAGTGACGTTTTGGATTGTAGACTTTGATGGAATGGTCTGGGGGCGTCATGTCGCATTTAGAGAGCCCCTGATGCGCCTAAACAGTGGAAACCCCCACAAGTGACCCCATTTTGGAAAATAGACCCCACAAGGAACTTATCTAGATGTGTGGTGAGCGCTATGAAGCCCCAAGTGCTTCACAGAAGTTTATAGTGTACAGCCGTAAAAACAAAAAAAAATCATTTTTTTTTAAAAAAATGATATTTTTGCCCCCAGTTTTTTATTTTCTCAAGGGTAACAGAAGAAATAGGACAAATTGCACAATAACTCTTGGGGTCCAGAGTACGCTGATACCCCATGTGGGAGTAAACTACTGTTTGGGCGCATGGCAGAGCTCAGAAGTGAAGGAGCTCCGTTTGACTTTTTCAACGCAGAATTGGCTGGAATTGAGATCAGACGCCATGTCACATTTGGAGAGCCCCTGATGTGCCTAAACAGCGGAAACCCCCCAATTCTAACTCCAACCCTAACCCAACACACCCCTAACCCTAGTCCCATCCCTAACCACAAACCTAACCCTAACACACCCCTAACCCTAATCCCAACCATAACCCTAATACTAACTTTAGCGCCAACCCTAACCCTAACTTTAGCCGCAACCCTAACCTTAACCCTAACCCTAATGGGAAAATGGAAATAAATAATTTTTTTTAATTTTATTATTTTCCCTAACTAAGGGGATTATAAAGGGGGGTTTGATTTACTATTTATAGCGGGTTTTTATGATTGGCAGCTGTCACGCTAAAAGATGCTTTTTATTGCAAAAAATAGCTTTTTGCATCACCACATTTTGAGAGCTATAATTTTTGCATATTTTGGCCCACAGAGTCATGTGAGGTCTTATTTTTTGCGGTACGAGTTGACATTTTTATTGGTACCATTTTTGAGCACGTGACATTTTTTGATCGCTTTTTATTTCGATTTTTGGGAGGTTAGCATGAACAAAAATCAGCAATTCATGAATTTATTTTGGGGGAGGCGTTTATACCGTTCTGCGTGTGGTAAAATTGATAAAGCAGTTTTATTCCTCGGGTCAGTACGATTACGGCGATACCTCATTTATATCATTTTTTTATGTTTTGGCGCTTTTATAGAATAAAAACAATTTTATATAAAAAATTATTATTTTTGCATCACTTTATTCTGCGAGCTATAACTTTTTTATTTTTTCGCTGATGATGCTGTATGGTGGCTTGTGTTTTGCAGGACAAGATGACGTTTTCAGCGGTACCATGTTTATTTATATCGGTCTTTTGATCGCGTGTTATTCCACTTTTTGTTCGGTGGTATGATGATAAAGCACTGATTTTTTGCTTTGTTTTTTTTTTTTTTAAGGGGTTCACTAAAGGGGTTAACTAGTGGGACAGTTTTATAGGGGGGGGTCGTTACGGACGCGGCGATACCAAATATGTGTACTTTTATTGTTTTATTTTTTTTATTTACAGGAAGAAATGAATTTATTGGGGAATATTTTTTTTTTTTTTATTTATTTTGGAATTTTTTTTACACATGTTTTTTATTTTTTTTTAAACTTTTTTACATTGTCCCAGGGTGGGACATCACTGTAAAATGTCAGATCGCTGGTCTCACAGTGTGCACAGCACTCTGTGAGACCAGCGATCTCACAGGCAGCGCTGCAGGCTTCTCAGTGCCTGCTCTCAGCAGGCACTGATGAAGCCGCCTCCCTCCAGGACCCCGGCGCCATCTTGGATCCGTGTCCTGGGAGGGAGGAAGATCTCAGAACAGCGCGATCACATTGCGCTGTTCTGAGGGTCTCAGGGGAGCTCGCAGGGAGCCCCCTCCCTGCGCGATGCTCCCCTGTGCCCCCGGTACACCGCGATCATGGTTGATCGCGGTGTGCCAGGGGTTAATGTGCCGGAAGCGGTCCGTGACCGCTCCTGGCACACAGTCCCGGGTGTCAGCTGTGATAATCAGCTGATACCCGGCGGCGATTAGCTGCGCTCCCCCGGGAGCTCAGCTAATCGCTATGACGTACTATCCCGTCCATGGTCAGATTGTCATGGGTTTCATGGACGGGATAGTACGTCGGATGTCAGAGAGGGGTTAACCCCTTAACCCCTAAGGGTGGTTTGCACGTTAATGACCGGGCCAATTTTTACAATTCTGACCACCGTCTCTTTATGAGGTTATAACTTTGGAACGCTTCAACGGATCTTCACTATTCTGGGAATGTTTTCTCGTGACAGATTGTACTTCACGTTAGTGGTAAATTTCTTCAATATAACTTGTGTTTAATTTTGAAAAAAAACGCAAATATGGTGAAAATTTTTGAATTTTCAAATTTTGAATTTTTATTCCCTTAAATCAGAGAGATATGTCACACAAAATAGTTAATAAATAACATTTCCCACATGTCTACTTTACATCAGCACAATTTTGGAACCAAAATTTTTTTTTTTTAGGAAATTATAAGGGTTAAAAGTTGACGAGCAATTTCTCATTTTTACAACAAAATTTACAAAGCCATTTTTTTTAGGGACCACCTCACATTTGAAGTCACTTTGAGGGGTCTATATGGCAGAAAATACCCAAAAGTGACACCATTCTAAAAACTGCACCATTCAAGGTACTCAAAGCCACATTCAAGAAGTTTATTAACCCTTCAGGTGCTTCACAGAAGCTGAAGCAACGTGGAAGGAAAAAATCAATATTTAACTTTTTAGTCACAAAAATTATCTTTTACAAACTTTTTTTTAATTTCACAAGGGTAAAGAAGAAAATGGACAGATAAAGTTGTTGTGCAATTTCTTCTGAGTACGCCAATACCCCATATGTGGGGAAAACCACTGTTTGGGCGCACGGCAGAGCTCGTAAGGGAAGGAGTGCCGTTTGACTTTTTCAAACCAAAATTGGCTGGAATTGAGATTGGACGCCATGTTGCATTTGGAGAGCCTCTGATGCGCCTAAACAGTGGAAACCCCCACAAGTGACACCATTTTGGAAACTAGACCCCCTATGGAACTTATCTAGATCTGTTGTGAGCACTTTGAAATGCCTAGGTGTGAAAAAAAAAAATTTTTCCATAAAAATAATTTTTTTTGTCCCAAATTTTTGATTTTTGCCAAGGAAATTGGACCCCAAAAGTTGTTGTCCAATTTGTCCTGAGTACGCTGATACCCCATATGTGTGTGTGGGGGGGAACTGGGCGCACGGCAGGGCTTGGAAAGGTAGTAATAACGTTTTGGAATGCAGACATTGATGGGGTCATGTTCCGTTTGCAGTGCCCCAGATGTGCCTAAACAGTGGAAACCCCCCACAAGTGACACCATTTTGGAAACTAGACCCCCTAAGGAACTTATCTAGATTTGTGGTGAGCACTTTGAACCCCCAAGTGCTTCACACAAGTTTATAATGCCCGGGCATGAAAATAAAAAATCCTATTTTTTTCCCACAAAAATTATCTTTTAGTCACCAATTTATTATCTTCCCAAGGAAAACAGGAGAAATTGGACACCAAAAGTTGTTGTACAATTTGTCCTGAGTACGCTGATACCCCATATGTGGGGGGGAACCACTGTTTGGGTGCATGGCAGAGCTCGGAAGGGAAGGAGCGCTGTTTGACTTTTTCAACGCAGAATTGGCTGGACGCCATGTCGTGTATGGAGAGCTCCTGATCTGCCTAAACAGTGGAAACCCCCCATTTCTAACTCCAACCCTAACCCCAACACACCTCTAACCCTAGTCCCAACCCTAAACATAACCCTAACCACAAACCTAACCCTAACACCCCTACCCCTAATCCCAACCTTAACCCTAATCCTAACTTTAGCCCCAACCCTACCCCTAACCCTAACGGGAAAATTGAAATAAATACATTTTTTTAATTTTATTATTTTTCCCTTACTAAGTGGGTGATAAAGGGGGGTTTGATTTACTATTTATAGCGGGTTTTTATGTTTGGCAGCTGTCACGCTAAAAGACGCTTTTTATTGCAAAAAATAGTTTTTGCATCACCACATTTTGAAAGCTATAATTTTTGCATATTTTGGCCAACAGAGTCACGTGAGGTCTTATTTTTTGTGGTACGAGTTGACGTTTTTATTGGTACCATTTTTGGGCACGTGACAATTTTTGATCGCTTTTTATTTCGATTTTTGGGAGGTTAGAATGAACAAAAGTCAGCAATTCATGAATTTCTTTTTGGGGGGGCGTTTATACCGTTCCGCGTGTGGTAAAATTGATAAAGCAGTTTTATTCTTCGGGTTAGGTTAGTACGATTACTGAGATACCTCATTTATATCATTTTTTTTATGTTTTGGCGCTTTTATACAATGGGAATGGTTGGTAATATCAACTTCCTGTTTGTGGCACATTAGTATATGGGAGGGGGAAAACTTTTAAAGATGGGTGGTGACCATGGCAGCCATTTTGAAGTTGGCCATTTTTCGATCCAACTTTATTTTTTTCAATGGGAAGAGGGTCATATGTTGTGAATGGGCTTGAGATGAGTTCTGAGCAGAGGCTCCCTCTGGTGGTTACAAGCGGTACTGGTCTGTTCAGTGAAGATTGTGAGGACTGGGAATCAGTGTTACTGACTGGTCTTATATAAGGGAGTCACCTTCCCATCAGGGTTGCCGGTGATCAATTGTTCTGGTCTGAATCCTTGATTCCAGTTTCCCTTGTAGCCTGCTGTGTCGTGTCTGCATCTCCTTCTAACAGATAAGACATTTTCTTCTTTTTGTTTCTGTGCTTGATTTTTGCATTTTGTCCTGCACTTCTGTGGGGGCCTTCTGGGTCCCCTCAGGGGGCTTTTGCCCTCTCAGTTTAGTTCAGCCACTGATGTTTGTACTTTTGCTTTTTCCAGTTTTTTCAGTGGCTGCTAGTGTTGAGCATTCCGATACTGCAAATATCGGGTATCGGCCGATATTAGCTGTATCGGAATTCCGATTCCGAGTTCCGATATTTTCGTCTTATCGGATACCGGAATCGGGATGTCACTGTCACTGTCAGTGTCCGTCTGTCGGGTCTGTCAGGAGTCAGCGGCACTTACCTGGCAGAAGATCTCCGGCGGTCACGTCCTGGACTGCTTCATGGCCGCCATCCTCTTCTCCCCGGTGGTCACATGCAGTTTCTCGCGATAACTGCAGTGACTGCTGGGTAATCCCGGCCGTAAAGCAGTCAGTCCGATGACGTCACCGCCGGGGAAGCAGGTAATCAGCTGTGCTGCGTTGCAATGACAGGCTCTGCCTGTCATTGCGATGTAGCAGAGCTGGATCGTCGTGGGACTATCGTTATGGACTGCGTCGGACAGGTGGTATACTGTTGGTTTGTTTTTTTTCTTTTTTTACAGGAGATCGATGGCGTCGCAGGAATGAGAGTACAATAAAAGAAATGAAAACTGTGTTGTCTCTTTTATTTCATTAAAATACTTTTTTCTTGCTTTGTCTTTTTTTTACACATTTAATAACTTTGGGATTAATAATGGATCGGTGTCTTATTGACGCCTCTCCATTATTAACCGGGCTTATTGTCACCGTGCAATCAACGGTGACATTAACCCCTTATTACCCCGCTTGCCACCGCTACAGGGCAAGTGGGAAGAGCCGGGTAAAGTGCCACAATTGGCACATCTTTTGATGCGCCAAATGTGGGGCTGCTGTAGCCTGGTATTATCAGGCTGTTGAGGGCCAAAATCCATGGGCCTTGACAGTCTTTTAATACCAGGCCGCAGCAGTCTGCATTTTACTTGGCTGGTTAACAAAAATAGGGGGGATCCCCACGCCGTTTTTTTTTCGAGGGGATCCCCTATTTTTGTTAACCAGCCAAGCTAAGCAGACTGCTGTGGCCTGGTATTATCAGGCTTGCAAGGTCCATGGATATTGGATCCTTACCAGCCTGAAAAACCAGGCCTCAGCGGTCTGCTTCATCTGGCTGGTTAACAAAAATAAGGGGGACCCCACGCTAATTTTTTTCGAGGGGATCCCCTATTTTTGTTAATCAGCCAAGATATGCAGACTGCTGTGGCCTGGTATTATCACGCTGGCAAGGTCCATGGATCTTGGCTCCTTAACAGCCTGAAAATCCAGGCCTCAGCGGTCTGCTTCATCTGGCTGGTTAACAAAAATAGGGGGGACCCCACGCCAATTTTTTTCGAGGGGATCCCCTATTTTTGTTAATCAGCCAAGATATGCAGACTGCTGTGGCCTGGTATTATCAGGCTGGCAAGGTCCATGGATCTTGGCTCCTTAACAGCCTGAAAATCCAGGCCTCAGCGGTCTGCTTCATCTGGCTGGTTAACAAAAATAGGGGGACCCCACGCCAATTTTTTTCGAGGGGATCCCCTATTTTTGTTAATCAGCCAAGATATGCAGACTGCTGTGGCCTGGTATTATCAGGCTGGCAAGGTCCATGGATCTTGGCTCCTTAACAGCCTGAAAATCCAGGCCTCAGCGGTCTGCTTCATCTGGCTGGTTAACAAAAATAGGGGGGACCCCACGCCATTTCTTTTTCAAAGGGAACCCCTATTTTTGTTAATCAGTTCCCTCTGACGTCACTGATTGTGTCCCTGGCTGACCTGAAGTGAAAGTGGAAAGCAATCAATTAAGCTTTCCACTTAAGGGCCCGTCTCACATAGCGATATCGCTACCGAGATCGCTGCTGAGTCACTAGTTTTGTGACGCAGCAGCGAGCTCACCAGCGATATCGCTGTGTGTGACATTCAGCGACGATCAGCCCCCCTGCCGGGTATCGCTGATCGTCGCTGAAATGTCAGGACCTTTGATCGCTGGTTTCCCGCCTGTCACACGCAGCGATGCGTGCCTGTCAGAGGGAAACCAGCGATCAAAAAAAGGTCCTGACATTTCTGCGACGATCAGCGATACCCGGCAGGGGGGCTGATCGTCGCTGAATGTCACACACAGCGATATCGCTGGTGAGCTCGCTGCTGCGTCACAAAACTAGTGACTCAGCAGCGATCTCGGTAGCGATATCGCTATGTGAGACGGGCCCTTAAGCGATGTTACCCGCAGTGTCGCTGTCCCAGATCGCTGCCTGAGCTGCCTGTTTGGCAGCTCAGCAGCGATCATGTAGCGATACACCAGCGATCCTGACAAGTGCATATCGTTGTCGGGATCGCTGGTGTATCGTTATGTGACACCCAGCCTTTACTCTCCTGTCAGGCAGGAGAGGAACTCATTCATTTGGGGTTTACTGTGAGGCTGCAGCATTAGCTGCGGTCCCTGCAGTAAACATTAACCCTTTCTGAAGGATTACACCGTGGGACCTGACTGTGCATGGGATAGGTAAGAATAATTTTGCTTTTTTATTTTATTTTTATTACAGGAAATGGTTTTTGCAGTAAAATAAAAGATGGTCAAAAACATGTGTCTTTATTTCATTAAAATGATTTTTAATTAAAGTTGTGTGTGTTTTATTTTATTTCATGCAATAGGATTAATAATTGATAGTTGTCTAATTGACAGCTCTCAATTATTAACCTGGCTTAAGGTCACCTTTCAATAGCAAGGTGGCTTTAACCCCATATTAACCCATTCGCCACCGCTACAGGGCAATGGGAATAGACGGGCAAAGTGCCAGAAAGGGCGAATCTAATTATAGATTTGTCTTTCCTGGGGTGTCTGGGGGCTGATGTTAGTAGCCGGGGGGGGGGCAAAAATAATGGTCCCTCTCTGGGCTATTATTATCTGCCCCCACTCACTGGCTTTGTCTGTCTGGTTGCGAAAATAGGGCGGGAGCCCACGCATTTTTTTTCAGCAATTTTACACCTCATATATATATACATGTCATTGAATTTGTGACACATATTATATATATATTTATATTTGTAGTTCATACACTTCTACATAGTATAATAGCCGCTAATTCAATTGCCGGCTTTTGTGAAAATGCAGAACCCGACATGAAATGACACTTGGTGTACATAGGGTTAACCATGTATTTTCATGTCCTTTGCTATCTAATTTGCACAAACAATTAAATCAGACTATGTGTGCAAAATTTCACACCTCTAGGGGTTAATTAAAGGTGTAAATTCGTAGCAAAAAAGTCCGTTTTTTTTACAACGAATTTACACCTTTAATTAACCCCTAGAGGTGTGAAATTTTGCACACATAGTCTGATTTAATTGTTTGTGCAAATTAGATAGCAAAGGACATGAAAAGAAATGTTTAACCCTATATACACCAAGTGTCATTTCATGTCAGGTGCTTCTGTCTTTTCACTGAAGCTGGCTTTACCCGGCAATTGAATCAAAGGATATTTTACTATGTAGAAGTGTATAAACTATACATATATGTATATATATATGTCACAATGACATGTATATATATATATATATATGTATTCTATGTGTGTATATTTAGTGTTTACAAGGAAAGAATGGGGTTTTTTTAGTTGCGATATTTTGTTCCCATAGACTTACATGGGACTTCCGGTATCGGTATCGGGTATCGCCGATTTTTTAGTGATATCGGCGATACCATTCCGATTCCGATACTTTAGCATATCGGAAAGTATCGCTCAACTCTAGTGGCTGCTGTTTTGATTTTGTTACACCAGAGAGCTAATTTAGGTGGTAGAGGTCGTGTGATCTCAGGTGTTTTTGAAATTAGTAGAGTTGGTGCTTTCAGGGTTTTTTTTGGGATTGCAGTAAGTACCCTTCCTATCCTTTTCTATTTAGTTAGTTTGGGCCCCAACGTTTGCTCATACTATTTTCTGTCTGTGTCAGTATTTCGTCTTGTCTAACCGCCATTACATGTTTGGGGGCTTGCTATTGTCTTTGGGGTTCTGCTCCGGGGCAGATAGCTTTCCTATTTCTATCTTTGGGTGTAGTCAGTTTCTCAGGCTGTGACGAGGCGTCTAGGACCAACGTAGGAACGCTCCACGGCTGCCTCTAGTTGTGGTGGTTAGTCAGGGTACTGCAATCTCATAGATTCCAACTGCTCTGGTGTATTGCCTTTTTGCCTGCACTCCTCAGCTACCGAATAATAACAGTATCACCGGCCTAAAAATTGAAAATTGTATGGTACTCACAGAAGGGAAAAAATATTGTGAAAGAAAAAAAAAAAGGTTGTCAGAGTTGTCAGAGATATTTTTCTGTTTGTTGCATTTTTTTTTTTCCCTCTGTTTCTCTGGGTGCTGGGGAGGATTTTTTTTTCTCTCAATGGAGTTTGCACAGTTGTCTGGCCGTGTGGATCAGCTTGCCACTGAGGTTCGGAGTATTGCTACCTATCTTGCTAGGTTGCCTGTTGTGGAACCTAGGATTCCCATGCCAGATTTGTTTTTAGGGGATCGAGCTAAGTTTCAGAATTTCAAAAATAATTGTAAAATCTAAGTCCTCAGGAAACGCAGCGCAGCAGGTTCAAATTGTCATCTCTCTCCTGCGCGGCGATCCTCAGGATTGGGCTTTTTCCCTGACACCTGGGGATCCTGTTTTGAGTGATGTTGATGCATTTTTTCAGGCTTTGGGGTTATTGTACGATTAGCCTAATGTCACTGATCAAGCTGAAAAAGCCTTGTTGGCATTAAATCAGGGGCTTGATGACGCTGAGTTATACTGTCAGAGATTCCGTAGGTGGGCAATCCTGACCAAGTGGAATGACGACGCTTTGGCGGCCCTTTTTCGGAAGGGGCTGTCAGATAATGTAAAGGATGTTATGGTGGGATTCCCAGTCCCCTCTGGTCTCAATGATTCTATGTCATTAGCGATTCAAATTGACAGACGTTTGCGTGAGCGGAGAAGTATGCGTGGAATAGTGTTGCCTTGTGAACCTTGCTTCTGAATCCATGCAGTGTGATAGAGTGGTGTCTGGGGCACAGCGTCATGAGTTTCGAAAGCGCAATGGGTTATGTTTCTACTGTGGTGATGCCTCTCATGCTATTTCAGTCTGCCCTAAGCGGGGAGGACGTTTTGCACGCTCAGTTGTCTTGGGTAGTGTTCAGACTAAGTTTTTACTAACTGTCACTCTGATATGCTCTCTGTCCTCATTTTCTGCTCAGGCTTTCGTTGATTCTGGAGCAGCTATTAACCTGATGGATTATGATTTTGCTAAACGTTGTGGGTTTCCCTTGATACCCCTACAGAAGTCTATTCCCCTTCTGGGGATCGATTCTACCCCTTTGGCTGAGAATAAACCTCAGTTCTCTACTCAAGTTATAATGAGGGTTGAACCTGATCATCAAGAGTGCTGCAAATTTTTGGTTCTGTATAATCTGCATGATATTATCGTACTGGGTTTCCCTTGGTTACAGTCTCATAATCCTGTTTTGGATTGGAAATCTGTGTCTGTAACCAGTTGGGGCTGCCAATGTGTTAATACCAACACTCCTGTTTTTTCTGCCTCCCCCAGGCTCAGGATGTTCCTGACTTTTTGATTGATTTTTCTGATGTGTTTAGCGAAAGTAAATCTGCATCCTTGCCTCCCCATAGGAGCTATGACTGCACTATTGAATTAGTGCCTGGTAGTAAATTCCCTAAAGGTCGCCTTTTTAACTTGTCTGTACCTGAACATGACGCTATGCGGTCTTATATCAAGGAGTCATTGGAGAAAGGTCATATCAGACCATCCTCTTCACCCTTAGGTGTCGGTTTTTTTCTTTGTGGCCAAAAAGGATGGTTATTAAGGCCGTGTATTGATTATCGTCTTTTGAACAATATTACTGTGAAATATCAATACCCGTTACCCTTGATTTCTGACCTGTTTTCCAGGGTGAAAAACGCTGCTTGGTTTACCAAGCTTGACCTCAGGGGGGCATATAACCTTATTCGCATTAAGCACGGGGATGAATGGAAGACGGCATTCAATACCCCGGAGGGGCATTTTGAGTACCTTGTGATGCCCTTTGGGCTCACTAATGCTCCTTCTGTCTTCCAGTCCTTCATGAATGACATTTTCAGGGATTTTGTGGATAAATTTCTGATTGTTTATTTGGATGATATCTTGATTTTTTCCAATGACTGGGACTCTCATGTGAAACATGTTCGAACTGTATTCCAGATTTTGAGAGAGAATGCTCTGTATGTGAAGGGATCAAAGTGTCTTTTTGGCGTACAGAGGATCATTTCTGGGATTCATTTTGTCCCCATCTGTTATTGAAATGGACCCGGTCAAGGTTCAGGCCATCTGTGATTGGGTCCAACCTACTTCATTAAAGGCTCTTCAAAGATTTTTGGGTTTTGCCAATTTTTATCGTAAATTTATTGGTAATTTCTCGGTTATTGTTAAACCATTAACTGATTTGACCAAAAAGGGTTCTGATGTGGTGAATTGGCCTCCTGAGGCAGTCCCTGCATTTCAGGAACTTAAGCAGAGATTCACTTCTGCTCCTGTTCTACGGCAGCTTGATGTTTCTCTGCCATTTCAGGTGGAGGTTGATGCCTCTGAAATTGGGGCAGGTGCCGTTTTGTCCCAAAAAGATCCAGAGACCTCTAAAAGTAACCCTTGTGCCTTTTTCTCTCGAAAATTTTCTCCTACTGAACGTAATTATGACGTGGGTAATCGGGAGTTATTGGCCATGAAGTGGGCTTTTGAAGAGTGGAGACATTGGCTGGAGGGAGCCAAACATCAGGTGGTGGTCCTTACGGACCATAAGAATCTGGTTTATCTGGAATCTGCCAAGCGACTCAATCCTAGACAGGCCAGGTGGGCCTTGTTTTTCACACGTTTTAATTTTGTGGTTCCTTTCTTCCTGGCACTAAGAATGTTAAGGCGGATGCTCTCTCGAGGAGTTTCCTTGCGGACTCTCCTGAGTTATCTGATCCTTCTGTTATTTTGAAAGAGGGTGTAGTTCTTTCCGCCATCTCACCCAATTTGAGACTTGCTCTGGAGGGGTGCCAGGAGGATAGGCCCGAGCGCTGCCCTGTTGGAAAATTGTTTGTCCCGGACCAGTGGAAAAAGAGTGTGATGTCTGAGATTCATTGTTCCGCGTTGGCTGGGCATCCCGGAATTTTTGGTACCAGAGACTTGGTTAGTCGGTCCTTTTGGTGGCCTACCTTGTCTCGTGATGTCAGGGAATTTGTGCAGTCCTGTGGGACTTGCTCTCGCTCCAAACCTTGCTCTCGCTCTGGTGGTTTGTTGATGCCATTGCCTGTGCCCAAGAGACCATGGACCCATATCTCTATGGATTTCATTTCCGACCTTCCTGTTTCTCAGAGAATGACCGCCATCTGGGTGATTTGTGATAGGTTTTCCAAGATGATACATCTTGTGCCATTGCCTAAGTTGCCTTCCTCCTCTGAATTGGTGCCTTTGTTCCTTCAGCACGTGGTTCGTTTACACGGCATTCCTGAGAACATTGTGTCTGACAGAGGAGTCCAGTTTGTTTCCAGATTTTGGAGGACCTTTTGTTCTAAACTTGGTGTTCAATTGTCTTTCTCCTCGACGTTTCATCCTCAGACCAATGGTCAAACTGAGAGAACAAACCAGACATTGGAGACTTATCTAAGATGCTTTGTGTCTGCTGATCAGGATGACTGGGTTTCTTTTTTGCCTTTGGCTGAGTTTGCTCTTAATAATAGGGCTAGCTCTGCCACTTTGATGTCTCCATTTTTCTGTAATTCTGGGTTTCACCCTCGATTTTCTTCGGGGGAGACGGAGGCTTCTGTCTGTCCGGGTGTTGACTCTGTTGTGGAGCGTATGCAACAGATTTGGGACCAGGTAGTGGAGAGGTTGTCCCTCTCTCAAGAGAGGGCCCAGCGGTTTGCTAACCAGCATAGGACTGATGGTCCTCGGTTTAAAGTAGGGGACTTGGTCTGGTTGTCCTCAAAAAATATTCCTATGAGAGTAGCATCTCCTTAATTTAAGCCTAGGTTCATTGGACCTTATAAGATCATGGAGATTCTTAATCCTGTTTCTTTTCGTTTGCTTCTTCCAGGGACATTTAAGATCCATAACGTGTTCCACAAGTCCTTGTTGAAGAGGTTTGTTGAGCCAGTGGTTCCTGCTGCTGTGCCTCCTGACCCTGTTTTGGTTGAGGGCAATCTGGAGTATGTGGTTGAGAAAATATTAGATTCTCGTTTTTCTAGACGGAAACTCCAGTATTTGGTTAAGTGGAGAGGTTATGGTCAGGAAGACAATTCTTGGGTGTTTGCTTCGGACATCCATGCTAGGAGACTCATCCGTGCGTATCATAGAACTCATCCTGACCGACCTGGTTGCTCAAATGAGGGTTCGGTGACCCCTCCTCAAGGGGGGGTACTGTTGTGAATGGGCTTGTGATGAGTTCTGAGCAGAGGCTCCCTCTGGTGGTTACAAGCGGTACTGGTCTGTTCAGTGAAGATTGTGAGGACTGGGAATCAGGTGTTACTGACTGGTCTTATATAAGGGAGTCACCTTCCCATCAGGGTTGCCGGTGATCAATTGTTCTGGTCTGAATCCTTGATTCCAGTTTCCCTTGTAGCCTGCTGTGTCGTGTCTGCATCTCCTTCTAACAGATAAGACATTTTCTTCTTTTTGTTTCTGTGCTTGATTTTTGCATTTTGTCCTGCACTTCTGTGGGGGCCTTCTGGGTCCCCTCAGGGGGCTTTTGCCCTCTCAGTTTAGTTCAGCCACTGATGTTTGTACTTTTGCTTTTTCCAGTTTTTTCAGTGGCTGCTGTTTTGATTTTGTTACACCAGAGAGCTAATTTAGGTGGTAGAGGTCGTGTGATCTCAGGTGTTTTTGAAATTAGTAGAGTTGGTGCTTTCAGGGTTTTTTTGGGATTTCAGTAAGTACCCTTCCTATCCTTTTCTATTTAGTTAGTTTGGGCCCCAACGTTTGCTCATACTATTTTCTGTCTGTGTCAGTATTTCGTCTTGTCTAACCGCCATTACATGTTTGGGGGCTTGCTATTGTCTTTGGGGTTCTGTTCCGGGGCAGATAGCTTTCCTATTTCTATCTTTGGGTGTAGTCAGTTTCTCAGGCTGTGACGAGGCGTCTAGGACCAACGTAGGAACGCTCCACGGCTGCCTCTAGTTGTGGTGGTTAGTCAGGGTACTGCAATCTCATAGATTCCAACTGCTCTGGTGTATTGCCTTTTTGCCTGCACTCCTCAGCTACCGAATCATAACAGTCATATGACACATCAAACTTATTGAGAATTTCACAAGAAAAACAATGAAACAATGGTGTGCTTGGTTTTAAAGTAAGTTTTTTCTTTCATGAGTTATTTACAAGTTTATGACCACTTATAAAATGTGTTCAAAGTGCTGCCCATGGTGTTGGATTGTCAATGCACCTCTCTTCTCCCACACTTGACACACTGATAGCAACACCACAGAAGAAATGCTAGCACAGGCTTCCAGTATCCATTGTTTCAGATGCTGCACATCTCGTATCTTCACAGCATAGACAATTGCTTTCAGATACGAGATGTGCAGCATCTGAAACAACGGATACTGGAAGTAGAGATGAGCGACTTTGCCTCCTGGAGGGTCGAGTCGGGTTTCGGACCACCCAACTTTCTCAAAAGTCTAGTCGAACGAAATAGGCCGACTATCGGAAAAAGTCGAAGGTCCGACTGAAACTCGACTCGACACCAATGCAAGTCAATGGGGAAGAAAAGTCGGCAGGGAGTGGAGGACAATAAACACACCTACAGTGCCCATTTCAATGCCAACGACATCAATTCTTATTACTTAAGCTTGTCAACCTTAATTTACTTTATAATAATAGTAACGCATTGAAAACTGGGGGTTATTTGGCTAAAGATGTGGGGGGGGGCAGGGCTGGCTCCAGGATTTTGTGGGCCCCGGGCCAAAGAGTCTCAGTGGGCCCCTTTAACACATACCACAATTCATGATGCTCTGATACGGCAGAGAAATATAGGTATAGTACAATGCTAAATACTTCACTTCTTACATTACATGAGTGATATCTATTGTAAATTCTACAATAGCTCAAAAACCGGACAGCATAGTCCTCCATACAGTATTATGGGCACCACATAGTGTGCCATACAGAATAATGAGCCCCATGTATTGCTCCATACATAATTGGTCCCATATAATGTTCCATACAGTATACGATGAGCTCCACATAATGCTCCAGTATATGATGGTCCCCATATAATGTGCCATACAGTATAAGAAGGTCCCCATAGAGTATAATGAGCCCCACATATTGCCCCATTCAGTATAATGAGTCGCATATAATGCTCAATATAGTATATGATGGGCACCATATATTGCTCCATACAGAATGGGCTCCATATAATGCTCCATACAGAATAGGCCCCATATGTGCTCCATATGATGCTCCATATATAAAGGGCTCCATGTGATGCTCCATATATAATGTGCCCCATATGATGTGCCATATATAATGGGCCCTATATGATGCTCCAGTATATGATGGGCCCCATGGACGATGCTCCAGTGTATGATGGGCCTATATAATGCTCCATATATAATGGGCCCCATATGATGCTCCAGTATATGATGGGCCCCATGGATGATGCTCCAGTGTATGATGGGCCTATATAATGCTCCATATATAATGGGCCCCATATGATGCTCCAGTATATGATGGGCCCCATGAATGATGCTCCAGTGTATTACGGACCTATATAATGCTCCATATATAATGGGCCCCATATGATGCTCCAGTGTATAATGGGCCCCATATATGATGCTCCAGTGTATGATGGGCCCCATTTATAATGCTCCAGTGTATGATGTGCCCCATATATAATGCTCCAGTGTATAATGGGCCCTATCTATAATGCTCAAGTGTATGATGGGCCCAATATATAATTCTCCAGTGTATAATGCTCCCCATATATTGCTCCAAACATTAAAAAAATGAAATACCTCTCCTTGCTGAGCACTGCTCTACTCTGGACTCCTCAGCGTCGCCATCTTCCAGCTCTCTGCACTGTGACTGTTCAGGCAGAGGGCGCACAGACGTGACATCATCACGCTCTCTGAACTGAATGTCACTGTCAGGAAACGTGGAAGACGTCACAGCGGTGGAGCAGGGAGAGGTAAGTATAGCAAGCGCTGGGGCCATGAGCAAGCATGGGGGGGCCCACTCATGGGCGTCGGCACAAGCACAGGGCCCCTCATAGTACGCCGGTGTCTCTGATGGCGAGTGGGCCCCCCCCACCTGCTCAGGGCCCCTGCACTTGCCAGGGTGCGCCAGGTGCTGACGCCGGCCCTGGGGGGGGTACAGCCCAGTTAGGGAGGTGGAAAAACTGGCATATGTTGAGGTGTAGGCTGGATGTCCAGCAGCTGCAAATGGAGGAATTAGAGAAGTCGGAGGAAGAGGAGGACAAAGCGATCCATTTTGCTGGCAACCTATGTGTCATCGGGGGAAGGTGGTACAAAATCCTTTGAAATCCAGGCATGGTTCATTTTAATGAAGGTGAGATCACCAACATTTTGGGTCGACAGCCGAGTCCTTTTTTCTGTCAGGATTGATCCAGCAGTACTGAAGACTCTTTCTGATAGCTCACTACCAGCAGGGCAAGTGAGCTCCTGTAAGGCATATTGTGCCAATTCAGGCCAGGTGTCCAGTTTACAGGCCCAATAGTCAAAGGGGAATGAACTGTGAGGGAGAACATTGATAGGGGAGGAGAGGTAATTTTGAACCATAGGTGACAACTGCTGTCTCATGTCTGTTGCAATCGATTCAGTATTAACAGTCGTGTGAGCGGTACTCGAGAAATCAGTCCACAACATGGTCATGAAACCCCTGTCTCCAACGCCACTTCAGCTGTGTGTGTGGAGCCCAGCTGTGACTGGATCCATATCTTCCAGAATGGTGCACTGAAGGAAGATACCACCAGAGGTCATTATGCACATGCACACACGTACAAGTTATCCCAGAGACCACCAGAGGGAGCTGTGTAAGACATATAAAAGAACCTGACACAGGAAACACGAGAGGAGTTCTGAGAGAGTTTAGTCATAGCAGCCATTTCTAGGGAGTCTGCTCAGAGAGCTCAGTCTGCTCAGAGAGCTCAGTCTGCTAGTGGAGTCTAGTAAGAGTGATACAGAGAAATCGCTTAAGTCTAGTCAGAGCTGAATTGAGGAGTGTAGCTCAGTAGAAGCGTGCCGATGCTTAGAGAGCGGCGAAGAGGCAGCCCACCAACTGCCAGTGTGTGTGATCATGTGATGATCCAGGTAGGCCGGAGGTGAGTGGAAGTTAATGAGACAAAGGAGCCTTAATAGCTCATCTCAGCAAGTATTCACCGGACACCGGAGTCCGAGCCTATAGGGATCTCCACGACCCATTAGGAGAACACCGGAGTTCCTGGAGGACTACAAGTCCCAGGAATACCACAGAGCTGATACGTAGCTGGATCAGGAGGACGGAGTCTAGCAGTGCACTGCAAATAGAGACTGTGTGCTTCAACAGGAGATCCAATCACAAGATCAGCCAGGTGCAAGACGGAGATCAAGTTAGACCTAGCTTCAAGCAGGTCAGGACTTTATCACAAAAAGGCAGAGTACAGGAGGCCACACACCTACCAGTGGAAGAATCTGGATGTGCACCCTTCACCCTACAGCGCTCCGGGAAGTGTCTGCAACATCTTCAGATAAAGGTACCAAAGTGACTTATGTGTGTGTCTCCCTTATTACTCCTGACTGCCGGGTCCCCGTCTGTCCTGCACCTCTGCATATCTATCTGCCCTGGAGGATAACTGAGCCTTACTTGTGGGAGGCTTAACATCTAGCTGCACAATATTAACCCTCCAGTGGATCTGCATAGCAGCGCTGGTCATCCTGACCAGGCACCACAAGTGGCGTCACGAATCCCTATATCATTATTCAAGTCACCTGTAAATATCCCACATTTAAAGTGAGCGTCCAGGGCACGGACCGAGCTGTGCTACCCGTGACATCCCCCATAGACATCAACGGGCTCGGTGCCGAGTACCCCAAAGCCCTGGTTCGTGCGACTCATGTGCACCTTGAACACTTCTTCCATGTTGCCCAGTACGGCTCGTGGTAGAACCTGCACCGCTGTTGTGTGCTGGGAATGCCTCTAACAAACGGTTTACCATAGTTGCTTGTTTGTTCACCAATATTAGCTCTAGGTTCTCCTGTGGCATGATGTTCTGTAATTTGCCTTTATAGCGTGGATCAAGGATGCTGACCAACCAGTAGTCGTCATCCTTCATAATTTTGGCAATGCGGGGGTCCCTTTTCAGGATCCGCAAGACATAATCACACATGTGGGCCAATGTTCCAGGTGTCAATGATGCACTGCCAGTGGTGGGTGGAGGAACACTTTCTGCTAAATACACATCCCTCCAGTCACGCACAAACCCTGTACCTGACCTTGGCAAGCCAACATTTTCTCTTACCCCCTGAGAAGCATCCTCCTCCCCAAAAAAATCATCCCCCTCATCCTCTTCCTCTTCCTCTTCTTCCACAACCTCGTCCAGGACAGTTCCCTGAGCAGACAATGCCTGACTGTCATCAAGGCTTCCCTCCTCCTCCTCCTCCTCCTCCACTACAGACGCCTGATCCTTAATGTGCGTCAAAGTTTGCATGAGCAGACGCATGAGTGGGATGCTCATGCTTATGATGGTGTCGTCTGCGCTTACCAGCCATGTGTATTTCTCAAAACACTGAAGGACTTTACAGAGGTCTTTCAGCTTTGACCACTGAACACCCGACAACTCGATGTCTGCCCTCAAACTGTCTGCCCGTGTATCCTCCCACAAATACATTACAGCCTGCCTCTGTTCGCACAGCCTCTCAACCATGTGCATGGTGGAGTTCCACATTGTTGCAACATCTATGATTAGGCGGTGCTTGGGGAGGTGGAGCGATTGCTGCAGCCTCTGCATGCGACTGGAGTCTACCGGCGAGCAACGGATGTGCGTTCACAGTCTTTGCACCTTATGGAGCAGGGCTGGTAACTCGGATAATTATTTATGAAGCACTGCACCACCAGGTTCAAGGTGTGAGCCAGGCAAGGTATGTGTCTGAGTTTTGCCAGGGCTATGGCCGCCACAAAATTACGGCCGTTATCACTGACTACCTTGCCTGGCTCAAGATATAGACTGCCCAGCCATGACTCAGTTTCTCGCTGCAAGTAGTCGGCCAGTACCTCCGCGGTGTGTCTGTTGTTGCTCAAAGACATAATCTTTAAAACAGCCTGCTGACGCTTACCACTAGCTGTTCGATAGTGGGACACCTCGTGTGCAACACTGGCAGCAGCGGATGGAGTGCTCGTGCGACTGCGCTCTGTCGACGAGCTTTCGCTTCTGGAGGAGGAGGAGGGTCGAACGCCTACAGCCAACTGTTGCCTATACCGTGGGCTAGGCAGCACTGTCCAACCGCCGCTGTCCCCTGTGGACCCTGCATCCACCACATTAACCCAGTGCGCAGTGATGGATACGTAACGGCCCTGGCCATGCCTACTGGCCCATGCATCTGTTGTGAGGTGCACCTTTCCACTCACTGATTGTTTGAGTGCATGGACAATGCTGTCTTTCTCATGCAGGTGGAGGGCAGGGATGGCTTTTCTAGAAAAGAAGTGCCAACTGGGTAGGTCATAGTGTGGGAGAGCATAGGCCATGAGCTCTCGGAATGCTGCGCTTTCAACCAAACGGAAGGGCATCATCTCTAATGAGATCAGTTTGGCAATGTAGGCGTTCAAAGCCAGTGTATGCAGATGAGAGGATGAGTACTTTCTTGTCCTACTCAGAGTGTTTGCTAGTTAGAGCTGGACTTGAGAGCTGCATATGGGGGAACTAGCGGTGGACATAGCGGACTGAGAGGGGGTTGGTGATGGTGGTGGTGATGGCCTAGATTCAGTCTTTCGTAGGAAAAGCATTGCGATTCCCTGACTGCTTTGGCCTTGCAACAACACCTCAACATTTCTTGCTGGTGGTGTGCTAACCGGTGGGCTTACAGTGGGGGAAGCGATGTAGCATTGCTGGCTACCTTCAGTCGGAGCAGGTGCACATATGCTACCTGAGGTTTTGTAGTCCGTCCAAGCTTGCAAGTGCATGGTGTTTAAATGTCTAAGCATGCAACTGGTAATCAAATTTCGTAGATTTTTTCCCTCGGCTAAAGGTAATTCCGCACTTCTTACAGATAACCTTTGCCTTCTCAATAGGATTTTGTTCAAAAAAGTGCCACACTCCACTCTTCCTACTATGGGATAAATTTTCAGGGCTTGCACGCTCTGCTAATTTGACCGTCTAGCCAAGCTGTCCTGCAACTCTTTTTGTTTTTGTTAACACGTTTTTGGACTGATATGGGCCTGCCAGATAACTGCAGCTGCGATGTCGATGCCTGCTGCGGATCCTCCTCCTCTTCTGAGCTATTGCCAGTGGCACCGTCTTCCCCCAAAGGATGCCAATCTGGGTCAACAACTGGGTCATCCATCACCTCCTCTTCAATTTCATCTGCACCTTCCTCTGTGTCACCGTGTAAGGTGGTGTGTAGCCCTGGTATGTAAACACACAGTACCCTGGAGGATGTGCGGAGAGGTAATGGTTAAGAGCTCGACATTACTCACATACACTTCAGACACACCCAGCAGGGGTGTCTAGGGGAGTGTCCTGCAACACAGAAGTCGGTAGTTCTCCTGAGAGAGTGAAGGAAGTCAGGACTAGTGCCTGTGGGAGAAACAAGATTCCTGTTAGATACAGAGAGACAGTGCAAAAGTGGAGGCTAGTACAGATAACCGAATGTTATCCTAGCCTAGTCAGCGCTGATATTGAGAGTCGAGCAGGGCGAAGGGCGCAGAGGAAAGAATTATCGAAGTGCCTTAAGGATTGGACTATCCGGCATTATTCTCCGGTCACTGGAGACCGAAGTGTCACTACAGCTTCGGGTGTAGAGATAGAAAAACCAGAGTCTTACTGGACCTTAGGTCGCAGAAAGCAGCCCTTGGAGTGTCGGTATGTAACAGGGGTCAGGGAGAGTAGGAACCTTGAGTCACTGCAGGACAACAGTAGGAACTCAGCTCCCTCAAAGGAAGACTCCGACCACAAAACTGACCGGGCAGTACAGCTTTGGAGAAATTGGAGTGAACTTGGCTCTATGCAGGTTGAACTCATCATATTGGAAAGTAAAGGAGGCCCCCAACCTGCTCTGCCGTTACCTCAAAGCACATCCTCCACCCGACCAGCCTCCCTGGGACCTGCCTTATCATCTGACAAGTAAAAGGTATGGAAAGACGCTGGATGGTGTGAGACTGATTTATTTACCTGCACCCGACATCATTAATTCCATAGACTTTGAGGGACCATCCAACCTGTAGGGGACCCGACATCTAGCTGCCACATCATCCCCTCAGAGATCTACAGCAGCGCTGGTCTTAGTGATCAGAGAACTACAGGTGGCGTCACGAATGTTATACACCTATCCCCTGTAAATATACCCCCCAACATACGCCTGACCGCCAGGGCCACAGACCGAGCCACCGCTACCTGTGACAATCCCATAGACTTCCATGGGCTCGGCGCTGAGTACCCCATTGCTCTGGTAACCCACAATTGTGGTGCGGGTCACAACAAAAACTTGGCGTCACGAACAGGATCCGAAACTCGCAAAATTGCGAGCCCTGTGTGCCTGTGGAGTGTTTTGGTGAAAAAGACTGTTGCTGTTGTTTGGCGCCAAATACCGCCATATTTGCCGCCATATTCGCGCCCTAAGGCGCTGGAGAAGAAGGTGGGCGTACCTGAAAGAGCGCGCAAAGCCTTGGACACGCCCCCGGCTCTGACTCAGCGGCAGGTCCTGCGACAGGAAGTGGACGCTCTGACATCAGAGCGCCTGCGACGAAGGTCCTGTCCCCACTGCTGTGCCTGTGAAATAGCAGCTTCTGAAACCGGTAGGCTCCGTTTAACCAAGGGGGCGCTAAGATGTCACAACAACCGGCCGACGGTGCGGCCCCAGCCGGAGGCCCCGATCCTGCACCGCCTGGCATGGTAGCGCCAGATGGGGGCGCAGGCCCCGCACCCAGTCCGGTAGTCCCGATCATGCCACTAACGCTCCCATATATGCCTGGGGCGAAATGGCTTCCCCAGTACAGCGGTGAGCCAGGCACTTTAGCAGGCTTCAAGCGGAAGTTATGCAGCATCCTAGAAATGTACTCCATGCCTGAGAGACAAAAAGCTGCTGTGCTGATAGGGCAGCTAACTGGCGCTGCTGAAAGGGAAGTGGAGACTTGGGATACCGTTGATCAGGAGTCGGTACCTGCGATCCTCCTTAAGTTACATGCAATATTTGAAGACCGCACAGAAACGGATCTCCGGATGGCCTTCTACCACTGTTCACAGCAGCCAGGTGACAACATCAGGGACTACGCTTGCCGACTACAAGGAGCCCTGAGAGCCCTTAAGCAGATTAATAATTTAAATGCTATCGACGAGAATAAGATGCTGAAAGAGCAATTTATACAGGGATTGAGATCCCAAGAGGAGCGCAGAACTGTAAACTGGTGGTCCTTAGATCATCCGGATGCTACCTTTGATGCCCTAAAGGACATGGCAATAAAAGGGCTGCGACCCCTGGGCAAACCTGAGGTGTCAACTCAACATCACCAGGGTGAAGTCACTCTGGAACCGGCGGCACCCCCCTTTTCCTCGCTAGTGGCAGAAACAAGAACGCAGGTGACACCCCCTAGTGAATTGGACTGTCTGCGCTCAGAGGTGCGCCAGCTGACTAAAAATCTGGCTGCTGTGATGAGTGCCCTGCAGCTGCGGAGAGAGGAAGAAGGGAAAATCTTATTAGCTGACTGCCCAGAAGACGTCCCGTGGATGAACCGGAGACGAAGGAAGACGTCGCCCCCCCGGAGGAGGACAACGCCACCCCCAGGAGCGACCTCTGATCAACACCCTCCTCGTCGGGAGATCACCTGTTACCGATGCAACCGGAAAGGTCATATGTCTCCACAGTGTCCTTTAAACGGGCAGAACCTGGGTCCGAGGGCCAACACCCAGGAGAAGACCCGTCAGGCCCCCTAGACTGGAACCGCAGGTATGTGGGTGGACGACCCTACCTGTCTATCATTCTAGATGGTATTGCAGTTCCGGCATTGTTAGACACTGGGTCTCAGGTGACCCTAATACCTGATGCCCTATATACGAAGTTCTGGTCTATAGATAGTCTTAAACCTCCGAGCCCTGACTTTACCGTGTATGCTTCTAATGGTCTTCCTGTAGAAGTACTCGGGACCAAATGTGTGGATGTGAAAGTGGGCAGAGAGGAATTGAAGGACCAGGGGCTTCTAGTAGTAAAGACTGTAAATGAAGAGAACGGTTTGAATATAATTTTGGGTACTAACATTATCAGTAACTGTCTGGGAGAAGTTGTGTTCTTACTCCAACAGCTCGCTGAGATTGCCCGACCAAGGCAGAAGGGAGTAATCCAAAGAGAGATCCGGGCCCTGGTGTGTCAGCAGCAAGCGAAGCTTACAGACGGCGAAATTGGTAATGTACGGGTCACTGACTCGAATCCCATTGTGATACCCCCAATGAGTGAAATGATAATTTGGTGCAGGGCAGCCATAGGTCTGAGAGGACAGAACTACCAAGCTGTAGTAGAACCCCACCATTCAGAACATAGACCTACACTTATGACTGCTAGGGGAGTAGTGGAAGTGGTGAATGGAAGAGTACCGGTACGGCTTCTCAATTGGGGAGATGATGAGGTAAACTTACCCCGTTATGCAACCATTGCTAAACTACATGCTGTCGACAATAATTCTATTCTCCCGGCTGAGTCCCTAGACTCCTGCCAGGTAGCGGAGGACAATGACCCAGCAACCCAGGTGGCGGAATGGTGTCAGCAGCTCCATGTTGGGACGGACACCACTCCCGCTCACCAGAAGCAAGGGGTACTACGGGTGGTGCAAGAGTATGCCCAAGTGTTTAGCAAGCATCCACTTGATTTTGGGGTAATTAAGGGAGTCCAACATCATATCCCTACAGGCAGTCATCCTCCCATCAAGGAGCGGTACAGGCCTATACCCCAGCCCATTATCAGAAGGCTAAAGAAATGTTGCGAGATATGAAAGAAGCCGGAGTAATCAGGGATAGTTGTAGTCCCTGGGCAGCACCTCTAGTCCTGGTTAGAAAAAAAGATGGTAGCTTGAGAATGTGTGTGGATTACAGGCAGGTGAACCGCATAACACATAAAGATGCATACCCGCTACCACGTATAGAGGAATCATTAGCTGCTCTGAAAACGGCTAACTACTTTTCTACCCTCGATCTGACTAGTGGGTACTGGCAAGTGGCTGTGGCTGAGGAGGATCGTGAGAAAACGGCTTTCACCACCCCAATGGGGCTCTGTGAGTTCGACAGAATGCCATTTGGGCTCAGCAGTGCCCCGGGAACATTTCAGAGAGTGATGGAGAACTGCCTGGGACATCTCAATTTTGAAACCGTGCTGCTATACCTAGATGACGTCATCGTGTACTCCAAGACATATGAGGACCATCTGAAGCATCTGGCAGAAGTATTTGAGTCCCTGTCTAGGTACGGGATGAAGTTGAAACCCTCAAAATGCCATTTACTCAAGCAGAAGGTACAATACTTGGGGCACATCGTCAGTTCGGAAGGAGTAGCGCCGGACCCAGAGAAAGTCACTGCCATCCAGAAGTGGCCGGAGCCGAAGAACCTCAAGGAAGTGCGACAGTTCCTGGGACTCACGGGTTACTACAGAAGGTTCGTGAAAGATTACACGAAGAAGGCAGCCCCTTTACAGGACCTCCTAGTAGGACAATCCCTAAAGAGTAGAAACCCTCCCTTTAATTGGGGTAAGGAACAGGCTGAAGCATTTCAAAAGATGAAAGAGATTCTTACAGGTGATGAGATCTTGACCTATCCTGATTACAGCCAACCGTTCCTGCTGTACACCGATGCAAGTAATGAAGGGTTAGGAGTAGTTCTCAGTCAGAAGCAGAATAGCCAAGAAAAAGTCATCGCATATGCCAGCAGAAAACTCAGGCCAACTGAGAGGAATCCGGAAAATTATAGCAGCTTCAAGCTGGAGTTTCTGGCGCTGGTCTGGGCCATTACTGAAAGATTTAAGCACTATCTGGCCTCCAACCAGTTCACTGCGTTTACAGACAACAACCCCTTAACGCACCTGGAAACCGCCAAGCTGGGCGCCATGGAGCAGCGTTGGATGGCTCGGTTGTCCAATTACCAGTTTACCATCAAGTACCGGGCAGGCCGAAAGAATGCTAATGCTGACGCATTGTCCCGAATGCCGCATGACTCTGACACGGAAGAAGAATCGGACGACCTGGAAGAAATTGAGCTACCTGCGTTCCATCGAAATGGGGTAGTCCACGAGCATCGAGTCAACAGAAAGCAGTATGGTGCAACGTTAAATCCCTTACCCCATCACAGCTGGAAGGAGACTCAGGACAGCGATCCAGTGGTCAGCCGTATCAAGGAGTTGTTAAGACAGGAGGGTTCCTCCTTGGAAAAAGATGCACCTATGTCAGCAAAGCTCCTGTGGAACGAGAGAAGCCGGTTGTTCCTATACCGTGAGAAGTTGTGCAGGAGATACGTCAACCCCAGGACCCACGAGATGGTCTGGCAGATAGTGGTCCCCAAGGCAGATCAAGCAGGACACTTTGGCTGGAGAAAGCTGGAGACCCTGTTGAGGTGCCGGTTCTACTGGGTAGGGATGCGCAGCTCCATCGAGAGGTGGTGTCGGAACTGTGGACCCTGTGGTCTCAGAAGAAAGGATTACGGTAGTCAGAGGACACCCCTGCAGCCTATTCGGACGACTCGTCCCTTAGAGATTGTGGCCTTGGATCACGTTAAATTGTCGCCAAGTAGATCTGGATATTCATCCGCCCTGACCATGGTGGACCATTACTCTAGATTTCTGGTGGTTGTTCCAGTAAAGGATCAGACCGCAGTGACGGCAGCAAGAACCTTTCAAGCAAGCTTCTGCAGACCGCATGGGTATCCGGAGCAAGTATTAACTGATCAAGGACCTGCTTTCGAGGCTGACCTATTCAAGTAATTCTGTCACATGTATGGGTGCAAGAAAATTAGAACAACGCCATACCATCCTCAAACCAACGGCCTTTGCGAGAAAATGAACCACATTGTCCTTGATTTGTTGAAGTCCATACCGTTGGAAGACAGAAATCGGTGGCCGGACTTACTACCTGATTTGGTTGACTTGTATAACCATATACCTGTAAGTTCCACTAACTGCACTCCAGCCTATCTTATGAGAGCAAAGCCCGGAAGACTACCAATGGATTTAGAACTTGGAGTGGTAGAACCGGAAGCAGACGACGCCGTTGAAAACTGGGACATCAATCGGCAAGAGCAATACAAACGAGTGCAAGTCTGTGTAGAAGAAAGTCTCAACAAGGCACGGGAAAAACAGGAAGATATTTACAACAGGAATGCTCCTGCCAAGCCTTTGATGCCTGGAGAAGTAGTATTGAAAAGAAAAAGGAAGATGCACAAATTGGATAACCAGTGGGAACAAGAACCCTACGTCGTACAAGATTCCAAATATGACAACAGAAAAGTTTGTATCATCAGTAAGGACGGAGGAAGAACAATATCCACTGTGTCCAGAGACCATTTGAAATTGTGTCCAGAACCCTTTAAAGCTTCGTGAAAAGAACCCTGTCATCAATCAAGAAGAAAGAAAAGAAGAGGTCATACACACGGATCTGGGAGATTTTCCTGCGGATTAGCCCAGACTGGGAGATGCTGTAATCATTCCAGTGTTGCAGTTTTATCAGCCACAAGAGGAAGTTCTACCTCCAGTTGTGCCCATGGTGCCAGTGGAGCCAGTTCAGGAGTTACCTATTCCAGCAACACCCCAGCCTATAGAATCTCAAGAAGGATCATCGGAAGCAGCGCCCCATGCTATGGGATCCCCTGGTGAAGTTGACTCACACCGCCCAGCCATCAGTACGCTTGCCAGATCCATAGAAAGATTGAGACAGTTCTATAGTTTGCCATTACGCAGAGCAGATAGATTACAGACCAATATACCTGAAGCTACACCACGTAGATCAGAGCGAACCACGAAAGGGAAAATACCCATTCGATATCAACAGTGATTCAAGTAAAATAATGAAAATTATCCCAGAAAAAGGTTACATTATGTGAATACTGTAAAAAGTATTGTTATAGTATTGTGCATTAATATATATGTGTCCTTTTTATTATGCCATGGACTGAGAGGCTGAGGACTGTGCCAGCCCAGAACTTATCTTTGTAAATAGTTGCGCTTCGGTGCATAATACTGGTTTTATATGAAACCTCAACTACCTCTGAATATAAAACCCGTGTGGTGTGGCACTGAGTGAGGTCTGCATTCAGATGTCCTGCAGCCCACCCAGGACCCACGTTGAAGGTTTGGTGCGGGTCCTTCACAAGAATACTGTGTATATATTGAATGTTTTGATGCTTTAATACTTTTTGTATTTTCCTACTGTACATAATGCAACGTTTAAGAAATCCTTACCTCCCGGATGGGAAGAGTTTAATGTTTATTGTTAATGAAAAACAAAATGTCTTCTTGTATTTCACAGCCCGGGAGTGCTGTATTTTACCATGGGGGAATGTGTAGCCCTGGTATGTAAACACACAGTACCCTGGAGGATGTGCGGAGAGGTAATGGTTAAGAGCTCGACATTACTCACATACACTTCAGACACACCCAGCAGGGGTGTCTAGGGGAGTGTCCTGCAACACAGAAGTCGGTAGTTCTCCTGAGAGAGTGAAGGAAGTCAGGACTAGTGCCTGTGGGAGAAACAAGATTCCTGTTAGATACAGAGAGACAGTGCAAAAGTGGAGGCTAGTACAGATAACCGAATGTTATCCTAGCCTAGTCAGCGCTGATATTGAGAGTCGAGCAGGGCGAAGGGCGCAGAGGAAAGAATTATCGAAGTGCCTTAAGGATTGGACTATCCGGCATTATTCTCCGGTCACTGGAGACCGAAGTGTCACTACAGCTTCGGGTGTAGAGATAGAAAAACCAGAGTCTTACTGGACCTTAGGTCGCAGAAAGCAGCCCTTGGAGTGTCGGTATGTAACAGGGGTCAGGGAGAGTAGGAACCTTGAGTCACTGCAGGACAACAGTAGGAACTCAGCTCCCTCAAAGGAAGACTCCGACCACAAAACTGACCGGGCAGTACAGCTTTGGAGAAATTGGAGTGAACTTGGCTCTATGCAGGTTGAACTCATCATATTGGAAAGTAAAGGAGGCCCCCAACCTGCTCTGCCGTTACCTCAAAGCACATCCTCCACCCGACCAGCCTCCCTGGGACCTGCCTTATCATCTGACAAGTAAAAGGTATGGAAAGACGCTGGATGGTGTGAGACTGATTTATTTACCTGCACCCGACATCATTAATTCCATAGACTTTGAGGGACCAGTCCCACCTGTAGGGGACCCGACATCTAGCTGCCACATCATCCCCTCAGAGATCTACAGCAGCGCTGGTCTTAGTGATCAGAGAACTACAGGTGGCGTCACGAATGTTATACACCTATCCCCTGTAAATATACCCCCAACATACGCCTGACCGCCAGGGCCACAGACCGAGCCACCGCTACCTGTGACAATCCCATAGACTTCCATGGGCTCGGCGCTGAGTACCCCATTGCTCTGGTAACCCACAATTGTGGTGCGGGTCACAACAGTGGTATAGTATGCGGGAAGGGGCACCTGAGTTTCATCAGGGTCAGATTCTGGCTCAGTAGACTGCGAGGGCAATGCAGTGCTCTGGGTGAATGTACAAGCAGAATCATATAGCAGTGGCTGTGCATCAGTGCACTCCATGTCATATTCATCATGGACTGGGGAATTCAGGATTTCACTTGATAACCCAGGCATGGTATGTGAAAAGAGCTCCAGGGAGTAATCTGAAGTGTGGCCTGCCGCATCCTTCACTATTGTTGGGGGTGAAGGAAACAAGGAAAGGTGTCGTTCCTGACCAGGAGCCTGCACTGACGACTCAGTGCTTGCAGTTTTGAAACTTCAGAAGAGGAGGCGATAGAGCTGGAGGCTATTTCGGCAATGTAAGCCAAAACCTGTCCCTGATGCTCCGGCTTTAAAAGCGGTTTACCTACTCCCAGAAAAGGGAGCCTTCCAGGCCTTCCGGAGCCAGACGATGATGCAGGCTCAACACCTCCTGCCTAAGGTGCTATTGTGCTTTTGCCATACCACGTCCGCGGCCTCTTCCACCATACTTCCTCATGTTTGGGAAAATGTACCAAAAATACCAGCAGATATATTGTTCTGTATCAGAAGTGTACAGCTGTATACGGTGAAGGGGAAAATTTAAATCTCCGTATACATTTCTGGAGTCACACACAGACTCTCTCTCAGTATGGATTTGACCGTAATACAAAAAGCAGAAAAACGGTACTGTATCAGATGCGTACAGCTGTATACAGTGTTAGGGGAAAATTTAAATCTCCTATATATTTCCGGAGTCACACACAGGCGCTCTCTCAGTATGGATTACACCAGAATACAAAAAGTAGAAAAATGGTACTGTATTAGAAGCGTACAGCTGTGTGAAGGGGAAAATTTAAATCTCCGTATATATTTCAGGAGTCACACACAGACGCTCACTAGTATGGATTACACCAGAATACAAAAAGCAGAAAAACTATACTGTATCAGAAGCGTACAGCTGTATACAGTGTAGGGGAAAATTTAAATCTCTGTATATATTTCCAGAGTCACACACAGATGCTCACTCAGTATGGATTCGACCAGAATACAAAAGCAGAAAAACGGTACTGTATCAGAAGCATACAGCTGTATACAGTGTAGGGGAAAATTTAAATCTCAGTATATTTTCAGAATCACACACAGACGCTCCTCAGTATGGATTTGACCATAATACAAAAGGCAGAAAAACGATACTGTATCAGAAGCGTACAGCTGTATACAGTGCAGGGGAAAATTTAAATCTCCGTATATATTTCAGGAGTCACACACAGACGCTCACTTAGTATGGATTACACCAGAATACAAAAGCAGAAAAACGGTACTGTATCAGAAGCATACAGCTGTATACAGTGTAGGGGAAAATTTAAATCTCCATATATATTTCCGGAGTCGCACACAAACGCTCAGTATGGATTACACCAGAATACAAAATGCAGAAAAACGGTACTGTATCAGAAGCATACAGCTGTATACAGTGTAGGGGAAAATTTAAATCTCCATATATATTTCGGAAGTCACACACAGGCGCTCACTCAGTATGGATTTGACCAGAATGCAAAAAGCAGAAAAACAGTACTGTATCAGAAGCGTTCAGCTGTATACAGTGTAGGGGAAAATTTAAATCTCCGTATATATTTCCGGAGTCACACACAGACGCTCACTCAGTATGGATTACACCAGAATACAAAAAGCAGAAAAACGGTACTGTTATGATTCAGTAACTGAGGAGAAATGGCAAAAAATAGCAAAAGCGGTAATACACCAGAGAGGCTGGAACCTATTGGATTGCAGTAACCTGAACTAACCACACAACTAGAGGTAGCCATGGAGCGTTCCTACGTTGATCCTAGACGCCTCGTCACAGCCTGAGAGATAACTACACCTAAAGGCAGAAAGATGAAAGCTATCTGCCCCGGAGCAGATCCCCAAAGAAAATAGGAAGCACCCAAACATGTAATGGCGGTTAGACAAGAAGAAAGCTCGGACACAGACAGAAAATAGAATGAGCAAACGCTGGGGCCCAATCTGTCTAGACAGAAAAGTACAGGAAAGAATTCTGACTGCAATCCAACAAAAACCCTAACAAAAATACCAACACGTCTGATTGCAAAAAACCTGAGATCACTCGACCTCTTCCACCTAAATCAGATCTCTGGTTTAACAAAACGCTATTCAGCAAATTAAGAGTAACAAAAGAGCAAAGCAAAAGTGCAGACACAAACGGAGCACAATTGCAGCGCCAGACCCCAAAAGGGGACAGGCTGCAGTCCACTGCAGGCAGCAAACCAGCAGAGAAAATCAAACAGAGAAAAAAAACCCAGAAAACACTTATCTGAAGGAGAGCAGGAAACTAGCAGTGCTTCAAGCAAGACCAGAAGAACAATTGATAACCGGCAAGGCTGCTGGGAAATCAGGCAACTTATATCCTACCATTCAGCGCCAGCTGAAGGCCATTCATTAATCAGTTCATTACCCTCAGCAACCACCAGAGGGAGCCCCAGCTCAGAAGCCGCCTCTAGCATATTCACAACAGTTACTGTATCTGAAGCGTACAGCTGTATATAGTGTAAGGGAAAATTTAAATCTCCGTATATATTTCTGGTGTCACACACAAACGCTCTCTCAGTATGGATTACACCAGAATACAAAAAGCAGAAAAAACGGTACTGTATCAGAAGCGTACAGCTGTATACAGTGTAGGAGAAAATTTAAATCTGCGTATATATTACTGGAGTCACACACAGACGCTTAGTCAGTATGGATTACACCAGAATACAAAAAGCAGAAAAACGATACTGTATCAGAAGCGTACAGCTGTATACAGTGTAGGGGAAAATTTAAATCTCCATATATATTTCCGGAGTCACACACAGACGCTCACTCAGTATGGATTTGACCAGAATACAAAAAGCAGAAAAACGGTACTGTATCAGAAGCGTACAGCTGTATACAGTGCAGGGGAAAATTTAAATCTCCGTATATATTTCCAGAGTCACACAGAGACGCTCACTCTGTATGGATTTGACCAGAATACAAAAAGTAGAAAAATGGTACTGTATCAGAAGCGTACAGCAGTATACAGTGTAGGGAAAGTTTAAATCTCCGTATATATTTCAGGAGTCACACACAGACGCTCACTCAGTATGAATTGCACCAGTATACAAAAAGCAGAAAAACAGCACTGTATCAGAAGCGTACAGCTGTATACAGTGTAGGTTAAAATTTAAATCTCCATATGTATTTCCGAAATCACACACAGACGCTCTCTCAGTATGGATTTGACCGTAATACAAAAAGCATAAAAACGGTACTGTATCAGAAGCATACAGCTGTATACAGTGTAGGGGAAAATTTAAATCTCCGCATATATTTCCGGAGTCACACACAGACTGTTATGATTTGGTAGCTGAGGAGAGCAGGCAAAAAAGGCAATACACCAGAGAGGTTGGAATCTATTGGATTGCAGTACCCTGACTAACCACCACAACTAAAGGCAGCCGTGGAGCATACCTACGTTGGTCCTAGACGCCTCGTCACAGCCTGAGAAGCTAACTTCACCTAAAGATAGAAAGAGGAAAACTATCTGCCCCGGAGCAGATCCCCAAAGAACATAGGAAGCCCCCAAACATGTAATGGCGGTTAGACAAGAGGAAATACAGACACAGACAGAAAATAGTATGAGCAAACGTTGGGGCCCAATCTTCCTAGACAGAAAAGGATAGGAAGGTCACTTACTGCAATCCAAAAAAACCCTAAAAAAATACCAACACACTAATTGCAAAAACACCTGAGATCACACGACCTCTACCACCTAAATTAGTTCTCTGGTGTAACAAAACTAAGCCGCAGCCACAGAAAAAACTGGAAAAGGCAAATGAACAAACAACTGGCTGAACTAAACTGAGAGGAGCACAAGCCCCCGGAGGGGACCTGGCAGACCCCCACAGAAGTGCAGGACAAAATGCAAAAAGCAAGCAAAAAAAACTAAAAGAAGAAAATGTCTTATCTGTTAGCAGAAGATGCAGGCACGAAACAGCAAGCTTCAAAGTGAACCAGGAACAAAAGTTGATACCAGAACAATTGATCACCGGCAACCCTGATGGGAGGGAACCTCCCTTATATAAGACCAGTCAGTAACACCTGATCGCCAATCTTCACAATCTTCATTGAATAGTTCAGTACTGTTTGTAACCACCAGAGGGAGCTTCTGCTCAGAATTCATTTCTAGCACATTCACAACACAGACGCTCTTTCAGTATGGATTTGACCGTAACACAAAAAGCAGAAAAACGGTACTGTATCAGAAGCGTACAGCTGTATACAGTGTAGGGGAAAATTTAAATCTCCGTATATATTTCCGGAGTCTCACACAGACGCTCTCTCAGTATGGATTTGACCGTAATAGAAAAAGCAGAAAAACGGTACCGTATCAGAAGTGTACAGCTGTATACAGTGTAGGGGAAAATTTATATCTCCGTATTTATTTCCGAAGTCACACACAGACGCTCTCTCAGTATGAATTTGACCGTAATAAAAAAGGTAGAAAAACGGTACTGTATCAGAAACGTACAGCTGTATACTGTGAAGGGGAAAATTTTAATCTCCGTATATATTTCCGGAGTCACACACAGACGATCAATTAGTATGGATTTGACCAGAATACAAAAAGCAGAAAAGCGGTACTGTATCAGAAGCGTACAGCTGTATACAGTGTAAGGGAAAATTTAAATCTCCGTTTATATTTCCAGGAGTCACACATAGATAGTCAGCATGTATTTGTCAGTGATACCAGCCGGTACACGGTAGTGTGTGAGGAACGTACAGCTCTATACGGTGTGGGAAAAATTGAACGCTCGGTAACTGTGCACCCTTCAGGTGCTTGACAGGAATTAATGGAATGTGGAAGGAAAAAATGAACATTTAACTATTTCCCACAAAAAAGTTATTTTAGCCCCAAATGTCTTATTTTCACAAGGGTAGGAAGAAAAAATGGACCCCAAAATTTGTTGTGCAATTTATCCTGAGTACGCCGACACCACACAAGTGGAGGAAAACTACTGGTTGGCGCACGGCAAGGCTGGGAGGGAAGGAGCGCAATTTTACATTTGAAATACAAAATTGTCTGGAATTGATAGCGGACGCCATGTCACATTTGGAGAGCCCCTGAGGCGCATAAACAGTGGAAACCCCCACAAATGACCTCATTTTGGAAACTACACCCCTCAAGGAATTTATCTAGATGTGTCGTGACCACCTTGAATCACTAGAGGCTTCACAGAAATTTATAATGCTGAACTGTGAAAATAAAAAAATCTAATTTTTCCCACAAAAATGTTGTTTTAGCAACAATTTTTTTAATTTTCACAAGGGTAACAGGAGAAAATGGATGCCAAAATTTGTTGTTCAATTTTTCCTGAGTACGCCGACTCCCCTTATTTGTTGGAAAATGACTACAGGGCTCAGTAGGGAATGAGCACTATTTTGGCAGAATTGGTTGCTGATATCGTGTCACATTTAACCCTCAAGTGATTCATAAACGTATAGAACATTGGGCTCAGTAAATTAAATATTACTATTTTTTCCACTGAAATGTTGCTTTGACTGCAAGTTTGCAATTTTCAAAATGGGTAATAGGAGAAAATGAACACTACAATTTGTTACGCAATTTCTCCTGTGTAAGCCGATACTCCATATATCATCATACTCACCTCCTCCTGCTGCCTGCAGCTCCAATGGTCCAGCGTCGACATCTTCCTGTATGAGCGCTTGGACCACTCGTGGTACCGCTCATTAAGCTCATGAATATGGATGCCACTCCACTCTCACAGGCGTGGCGTCCATATTCATGACCTTAATGAGCGGTACCACGAGTGGTCCGCGCGCTCATACAGGAAGATGTCCGCGCTGGACCATCGGAGCTGAAGTAGGAGGAGGTGAGTATGATGATGGTGGGAGGAATGAGCAGGGAGGGCAGTGAGCGCTGGGGCTGGGGCAGTGAGCGCTGATGCTGGGGTGGGCAGTGAGTGTTGGAGCTGGGGGGGCAATGAGCGCTGTAGCTGGGGGGCAGTGACCACTGGGGTTGAGGGGCAGTGAGCACTGGGGGGCAGTGAGTGCTGGGGGGGCAGTGAGCGCTGGGGGGGCAGTGAGTGCTGGGGGGCAGTTAGTGCTGTGGGGCAGTGAGCGCTTTGGGCGCAGTGAGCGCTGGGGGCCAGTGAGCGCTAGGGGCCAGTGAGCGCTGTGGGGCAGTGAGCGCTGGGGGGAGTGAGCGCTGAGGGGAGTGAGCGCTGGGGGGAATGAGCACTGGGGGAGAAATGAGCGCTGGGGGGCAGTGAGCGCTGGGGGCAGTGAGCACTGGGGGAATGAGCATGGGGGGAATGAGTGCTAGGGGAGGAATCAGAGCTGGGGGAAATGAGCGCTGGGGGAATGAGCATTGAGGTGGGGAATGAGCGCTGAGGTGGGGAATGAGCGCTAGGGGGAATGAGCGCTGAGGTGGGGAATGAGCGCTGAGGTGGGGAATGAGCGCTGAGATAGGGAATGAGCACTGAGGTGGGGAATGAGCGCTGGGGGGAATGAGTGCTGGCGGGAGAAATGAGCGCTGGGGGCAGTGAGCGCTGGGGGAATGAGCATGGAGGGAATGAGCACTGGGGGAGGAATGAGAGCTGGGGGAATGAGCACTGGGGAATGAGCATTGAGGTGGGGAATGAGCGCAGAGGTGGGAATGAGCGCTGGGGGAATGAGCGCTGAGGTGGGGAATGAGCACTGGGGGAATGAGCGCTGAGGCGGGGAATGAGCACTGGGGGAATGAGCGCTGAGGCGGGGAATGAGCGCTGAGGTGGGGAATGAGCTCTGAGGTGGGGAATGAGCGCTGGGGGAGGTAAGAGCACTGGGGGAGGAATGAGCGCTCGGGGAATGAGCGCTGGGGAGAATGAGCGCTGGACTAATGTAAAAGAGGAGGTTGGACAGAAATTACATCACAAATCTTTTTTTTTTTGTTAAATAACATCTTTATTTAGCTTAGAAAAAGGCATACAAATCCGCATGTAAAAAATGCATCAAATACGCACCTGTGTTTTCTGCCAAGAGATGCGGATTATGTACAGAAACTTCTGCAGACATATCTGCAACGTGTGCACATACCCTAAGGCTATGTTTCCACGTTCAGGAAACACTGCAGAGAGGACACAGCTCCGTACAAAGCTTTGCCTGCTTTTGTACGCGCGGTGATTCCACATGTGTTCATTGAATCGTGTGGAATCACCGCATCCTATACATTATTTATCTTGTGTAGACTGAGCGTCTCCGCGAGATAAATAGACATGCTGCGGTCTAGAAAGACGCACCGCATTTGCATATACGCAGGTCTGCCACCTGCATCTTTGAAATTGTATGCATAGTGGAGCTGGGATTTCATAAAATCCCGTCCACTATGCTGTAACATTTGGACGCTGCAGATTGGACTCTGCGGCTGTTCTCAGTGTCCAACCCGCAGCGTTTCCTGAAAGTGGAAACATACCCTAAATATATCTCTGCCTCTGGACATTATATAGTATAGATTTGCCTGGACTGTACATTATTATAAATCTACTACCTGAGCATTATATATTATAGATCACCCTGGACATTATAGATAATATTACAGATAATTCTGGACATTTTATGCTATAGGTCTCCTTGTACATTATATATTATAGATCTATAATAAATAATATACCGGGAGATCTATAAGATAAATTGTCCAGATTTATATGTAAGTATCTGTTTACACCCAGACATATGAATAAGGCCTTAGTCAGAGACTGGGCAGTAATAGAATAATAACATCCATCTAGTCATCCTCCAATGTCTGCTGGACATGGTAAGGGGAGAGTTTCTAGTTCAGTTAGTACACAGACACCAGACTTCTTGCTGTTAACCAGTTAATGTTTTCTTGTCCACCACACTGCCGTGTCAAAAGAGGAAGACAGCGAGACAGGCAGCAACATCACATCAGAGAGCTCTTGACCTCGAAACAGAAAATCCTCAGATCCTGGTATAACATAATATTAAGAATAATATTTATTCATTGATATTGCGCTATTAACTCCACAGCCCTTTACATATATCATCAACACTGTCCCCATTGGGGCTCACAATCTAAACATCCTATTTGTATGTCTTTTGAGTGTGGTAGGAAACCACTGTCTTTGAAAGAGCTACATGGGCATACACATAGATTCGGCCTCATTCATTCCCTATGGGACTTGCAAACATGTGAGGCACTTGCGGTGAGACAAAAAAACACTGCTAGTAGCGTTTTTTTTCCCGTTGCTGCAAGTATAGGATTAGCGGGATCGCGTCAAAACCGCAAGTGTCGCACATGTCTGCAAGTCGCATAGGGAATGAATGAGGCCGAATGCAGTGTTGCCATAAGTGATCCGTTACGTGGCAGATGTGGAAAAACTGCCGGATCTGCCGCGAATGGCAAAAATCGCTGATGTGCAAGTAGCCTAAGTCACTGACGACAGTGTCTGCATTAGTCATACTCGCCAATGGGGGAGGCAGAACGAAAAGTGCCTAGGGCAGCATAAACTCTAAATACTACCCTGCATATGTGGTTGAAAACTACTTTCGAGGCACGGTGCAAAGCTCAGAAGGGAAGGAACACCATATTACAGTGCAGATTTTGTTGCACTGGATTGAGGGTGCCATGTCACATTGGCAGAGCCCCTGGGGTTCCAGAACAGCTGAACCCCTCATAAGAGACCCCATTTTAGAAACTACATCTCTCAATTAATTCATCTTGGGGTGCAGTGATCTTATTGACACCACAGATGTGTCACAGAATTTTATATAATTGGGCAGCAAAGAAAAAATAATTACATTTTTACCGCAAAAAATAGTTTTAGCCCCAGATTTTAGATTTTCTCACATTTAAATGGGTAAAAATGGTGCCTAAATGTGTCACACAATTTCTGCTGAACGTGGCAATACCTGATATATGGATGTACAGTACTGCTTAGCCATACGGCGAATCTGTGGAAGGACGGAGCGCTATTTGACTCTTGGAGAACAAACTATTGTAGAATATTTTGCAGGCTCCATATACAGAACCCCTAAGTGCCAGACGAGCAGAATCCCCCTCTAAGTGACCCTATTTTGGAAATTACACCCCTCGGACAGTATATATACAGGTGTAGTGACGATTTTGACTCAATAAGTGTTTTCCAGAAACAAGCAGCAGTGGATGTTGCTGAGTGAAAATTGCAAACTGCTGCTGTACTGACCAGTATGCTGTAGTGACCATAACTCCATCACTTTATAGGGGATTCATGTCCTTGCTTAAACAGATGAACCATGATTCACTTGTCCTAATTGAGGCTGAAATTGATGACATACAGGCCCGTTTGCGCAAGGACATGACTGGGGATTCCCTTAAAAAATTCAACGAACAGGTGGACATAGAGCTTCAGAAATGGACCTCTGATATTCAGGCTACTAAGGCAAAAAAAGTTAGAAGGGACATCGAAGACAAACACACTTCTAGAGTATATAGGTGGTGCAATCCATCTGGACGCTCCCGCTCCCAATACAGAAATGGATCACGTTCACGCTCCAGATCTACATCTACATGGTCTAATAGATCCAACTTTGAGGAGGAGCCTACATCTACAGGCCAGTCTACTGGGAGTAATTCGACTATGGAGTCATCCAACAGAAGGATTGCTACCCGACAATTCAGCAAAAATAAGTCAGCGGGGGTTAAGCCGACACAGGTTAGTCCTCAGGGTGAATCCTTAGTAGTTAATCTCTCGTCCCATACTTTAACTAATATATAACATGATGTTTTGGCTAGGGGCCTGACCTTTGTACCTACTAATCGCTTTAATTACTTCACAGCCCTGAAGGATCTCCACCTCTTTTCACGCAAGCTGATTTTAAAAAAACTTCATAATAGAAGTCAAACACCCATATCGATGACCGAGATTGAAAGGCAAACTTTGCGTGATTTGGAGAGTCTGCTTGAAGAACAGGACTTACCTCCAACAAGTAAGTTTCCCTCTTCTATTATGCCTAAATCAACAAGGTTCCCCCCCTTGTCACTCTGCCCTAATGTCGAGATTTTCACCCGGTTGGTGGGTGAGGATTTCAAGAAATTAACATCTAGACGTAAATACGATAACTTGACCCATAGAGAACGTCAAGCGATTGAGCAATTACAATCTTGGAATGATGTAGTATTTAAGCAGGCAGACAAGGGGGGGAGCATAGTCATTTGGCCTAATTCACAGTATGAGATGGAAGCCTACCGCCAGCTGAGAGATTCTAATACTTACTCTAGATTGCCTTTCAGTCCTATGTCCTCTTTTATGAGTAGGTTACAGGAGATCCTAGTCAGGGCTGTGGAGGAAAACGTTATCACCAAGAAGGTGTTTGATGGTCTGATGGTCAGGTTTCCTAAAGTTCCGACCTTCTATTTACTACCTAAGATCCACAAGAGCCTCCAGGGCATCCTATTGTGTCCGGAATAGGAGGTATGTGTGACCCAATATGTCAATTCATTGATTTTTACTTAAAACCCTTAGTGGAGACATTACCCTCCTATATCCGTGACACGACGGACATCCTGGCACGGGTCGATGGCGTTCTTGTGGATCCTGGCACCCTCTTGGTCACGGCAGACGTGGAGAGTTTATATACCTGCATAGACTATTCCCATGGTATTGACGCTGTTTGCCTCTTCCTGGGATCTTCCGACCTGGACGGCCCTTTATGTGATTTAATCCTCGAGTTGGTTGGCTACATTCTCACCCACACATTTTTGTCTTTAAAGATCACTTCTATTTACAGCAGCGTGGCACAGCCATGGGTGCGGTCTGTGCGCCCTCGTATGCAAATCTCTTCCTGGGGGCCTGGGAGAGACTAATTTTTGGCAACGAGGGCCCACGGGCCGCCTCCCATGTACTGTGCTGGTACCGCTATATAGACGATATTTTTCTGTTGTGGGACGGAGCGGCTTGCCAACTCGAGGATTTTATGAGGACGCTTAATAAAAACAAATTTAATATACGATTGACCTATACGTTTGATTCAGACAGTGTCGATTTCCTGGACGTCTGCCTGGAGGTCGACTCCGATCGTCTCATTCAGACGGACGTCTTCAGGAAGCCGACGTCTGTTAATGCATTGTTATATGCATCATCGGCACATGACTCATCTACTGTTAGGGCCGTCCCGGTAGGCCAGTTCCTTAGGATGAGGAGAATCTGCTCCATGGACTCGAGGTTCGAGGCACAGGCTTTGGACCTTAAAGACCGATTTCACACCCGCGGATATAGTCGCAGATGCGTCAAACATGGTTATGATCGAGCAAGGAAAACTCCACGTCGCCAGTTATTAGAGGGTGCCAGACCCAAAACATCATCTAGTCATGATGGACCAATACGTTTTATTACGACATACAATCATGTATGGCACGACATGCGTGCCATTCTCCAAAAACATTGGTCTATCTTAGAACTGGATTCCACCCTGAGGACATCCGTGGGCGGCGGCCCCCTGATGACTTCCAGAAGATCCAAGAATTTGTCGGATCTCCTGGTAAAGAGCCATTATGTTCCAGCCCTCAGTAATCCTTTTGGAGGTGGTAATCCTCAGGTTGGCTCTTTTCCATGTGGACATTGCTTGGCTTGCGCCAATGTCCTTTGCTGCTCCTCTTTTACCTCGGCTGATGGAACTAAAGATTTTACCATCAGACAACGTATATCTTGTGGCACGTTCAATGTGATATATTATGCAACGTGCCCGTGTCCCAAGATATATGTTGGTCATACTACCAGAGAATTGAGAATAAGAGTACGGGAGCACGTGCGGGACATTGGCGCGGCCAAGACGGTGACTGATTCGGCCGATCTTAAAACTATCCCCCGTCATTTTCTGTCGCACCACAATTGTGATGCTGGATTACTCAAAATTAGAGGGATTGACACACTCCATTTGGGTATTAGGGGTGGAAATAATAAAAAACTCCTTGCACAAATGGAAACAAGGTGGATCGTGCATCTTGACACGGTCACTCCAATGGGCCTTAATGAATCTCTAAGTTTTGCCCCATTTCTGTAGCTCTTTTTTAAGTCCTACCTTCATTACTATTATTGTGATTTTTGAACATTCTCCTTTCCATATTTGTCCTACCCTCCGTATGCACCCCCTACCTTCTCTCATTGTATGCAGGGGTTGGTTCGTTTTTAATTTTTATTATTTTTGATTTTAATATGTGTGTTTTTTCAATATTTTCCATATTCAGTGACTATGGTGGTTGTCTTTGGTCTTTAATTTGGACCCCGGGGCTTTATATGGAATTATGACTACAATTTGGCATTGGGGATGGAGATATGGATGAAGAATTACCGTCCTGAGACTTCACTGCACCTTTGTATCCATCATTACAATCATTTTGGAGTTTGTTTATGTTATGTTTTGATTTTTATTCCTTTTTCATGGTGCATGTAACAATTCTTATACACCCATTGATGTATGAGATATATGATACTGATGTAATCCTGGACATCTCTTCTCCCTGGTCTTTTATGCTGAACACTCTCTACTTCCATATCCTCGGATTTCTTTCCCCTTTCCTTTTTTCCTCTTGTTTCCCGCTTTATTTCAGTTCACTTGCTGTACTTATGTTGCGATGGCTGAGCGCATCGCCCTGCGCCCCCTGATGGCTGGTCGAAGGATGGGCGTCTCCGCTGACGTCTCTCCGTCGCCCGGGACTAGGTGGGCCCAGTGTGCATGCGCCAATCTCCCATCGCTTCACAGCGCTTAGATCTACACGTACATATAACGGGGATGTTCTTCACATACTTGAGGACCTGCCAGATCCTTCTGCGCATGCGCGACTAACACGCAATTCAATTGGCTCTGATTCCACATGTGATCTGACTTGTGGGGCTTTTTAAAGGTCCTTTGTACAACACCACACTTATCCCCTTGAGGAAGCAACACTCTGTGGTTGCAAAACGCGCGTCGTGGCGCTCACCATTCCCCTGCATACCCTCTTCTGACTCCTTTATTCTGGTAAGATTGGCTATCTGTACTTATCATGCACTTTATACATTTTTATGGATGCCCTGGGCTTAACGCTTGATGTGCAATATTGGTTCCACTGTGACCCTCTGTATTTGGCATCCACTAGTCCTATTATGCTGCTATTTACTTATAGATGTGTTGCCATTTTTCCATATATTTACCATTCATGTAATAGATTTTGAGGCATTTGAGTGCTATGTGAGGTGGTGTTTCTTGCATTTGTCATGTGATATATGTGCTGATATTGATATTCATGATTTTCACAAATAAAATTATATATTTTTATGATCTATAAAAACGCCGTATAGCTCTATTTTTTCTCTTATGTTTTCAGTCTTTTGAGAGCTGGTATATTCTACCCAGATGTGGTATCACAGCATAACCCATCAAGGCCTTTCTAAGTGTATATATTTGGGATTATATGTATTAAAAAAACACTGCTAGTAGCGTTTTTTTTTCCGTTGCTGCAAGTATAGGATTAGAGGGATCGCGTCAAAACCGCAAGTGTCGCACATGTCTGCAAGTCGCATAGGGAATGAATGAGGCCGAATGCAGTGTTGCCATAAGTGATCCGTTACGTGGCAGATGTGGAAAAACTGCCGGATCTGCCGCGAATGGCAAAAATCGCTGATGTGCAAGTAGCCTAAGTCACTGTCGACAGTGTCTGCATTAGTCATACTCACCAATGGGGGAGGCAGAACAAAAAGTGCCTAGGGCAGCATAAACTCTAAATACTACCCTGCATATGTGGTTGAAAACTACTTTCGAGGCACGGTGCAAAGCTCAGAAGGGAAGGAACACCATATTACAGTGCAGATTTTGTTGCACTGGATTGAGGGTGCCATGTCACATTGGCAGAGCCCCTGGGGTTCCAGAACAGCTGAACCCCCCATAAGAGACCCCATTTTACAAACTACATCTCTCAATTAATTCATCTTGGGGTGCAGTGATCTTGTGGACACCACAGATGTGTCACAGAATTTTATATAATTTCGCAGCAAAGAAAAAATAATTGCATTTTTACCGCAAAAAATAGTTTTAGCCCCAGATTTTAGATTTTCTCACATTTAAATGGGTAAAAATGGTGCCTAAATGTGTCACACAATTTCTGCTGAACGTGGCAATACCTGATATGTGGATGTACAGTACTGCTTAGCCATATTGCGAATCTGTAGAAGGACGGAGCGCTATTTGACTCTTGGAGAACAAACTATTGTAGAATATTTTGCAGGCTCCATATACAGAACCCCTAAGTGCCAGACGAGCAGAATTCCCCTTTAAGTGACCCCATTTTGGAAATTACACCCCTCGGACAGTATATATACAGGTGTAGTGACGATTTTGACTCAATAAGTGTTTTCCAGAAACAAGCAGCAGTGGATGTTGCTGAGTGAAAATTGCAAACTGCTGCTGTACTGACCAGTATGCTGTAGTGACCATAACTCCATCACTTTATAGTGACCAGTACGTTATACCCAGCTCATGCTTTTGGACACACGCACCCATAAATTAGGAGGGGTCTCATCTCTGCAGAAATGCCAGAAGGGAGGGGGCATTTGTATTTGGGAGCGGATAATTAGTTTGATTACTTTTGGGAGGCGAGGAGCAAGAGCCACCTATGTTTCTGTTAACACATGACGTACCTGAGTGGGACTTGCTTTTTTGTGGATTGAGTTGAAGCTTTTACTAGGAACATTTCTACATTGAGCATTTACTTTGGGGTATCCATCTAAAGTTTTGCGTGACGTGATTCAGATGAAACCCCCAAGGGATCCATTCACTCTCATGAGGCAGCAGAGTTACCTCTGTTCAGCGGTATCCTTCTTTTCAGATGTGCACAAAGACACAGCCAGATCACAGGTCAGACGGCATCTACATTGCTTCCATCTGCCTCATTACAGGGATTCTTCCATTGGAGGTTCCATCTGAATCACGTATTTCAGAGAATTACATGGAAACCCTGATGTAAGTGCTCAGCGCAAAGCACAGGATAAATGTGAGCCTTACTGCGATCTTTGGGAGGCAGAATGAAAAAATAAACAGCAGGTGAAGAATTGGTTTTAGTTATTTTTTACGCCATTCCTTGTGTGGTATAAGTAATTACACAACTTTATTCTTTGGGTTTGTGCGATTACAGCATTACCAGATTTTTTATGTTTGGCTGCTGTCAGACTAAAAAACCCTTTTTTTTTAGAAAACAAGATTTTCTATTACCATATTTAGATAGCTATAATTTTTCCAAATTTTTGCCAACAGAGTCATGTGATGGCTTATTTTTTATGGGACAAGTTCATCTATTCAGAGCCATAATGAGCAAAAACCTGCAATTCAGGAATTGTTTTTTTTTTGTTTCTTTTATTGCTATTCTGCATGTGATAATATTGATATGGCAGCTTCATTTTTCAGGTCAATACGATTACAGTGATACCACATTTATATAGTTTTTTATGTTTTGCCGCTTTTACACAATACAAACTATTTTCTAGAAAAAAGAATTGTTTTTGCAGTGCTGTATTATGAGAGCTATAAATTTTTTATTTTTCCACTGATTGAGCTGTATGGCGGCTTGTATTTTGCGGGATAAGATGACATTTTCATTTGTACCATTTTGATTTCCATTTGACTATTTTATTACGTTTTATTCCACTTTTTGTTCGGCGGTATGATGAAAAAGCAAAGTTTTTTGCTTCTTTTTTTTTTAAATGGTGTTCACTGAAGGGGTTAACTATTGGGACAGTTTTGTAGGCCGGGTTGTTCCGGACGTGGCGATACTGAATATACCGTATATACTCGAGTATAAGCCGAGATTTTCAGCCCATTTTTTAGGGCTGAAAGTGCCCCTCTCGGCTTATACTTGAGTCATATACCAGGGGGTCGGCGGGGGAGGGGGAGCGCAGCTGTCCTATATACTCACCCCCTCTTGGCGCGGTCTCTGCAGCCCTTGCTCTTCTCCCACGGTCTCCGGCGCCAGTGTTCAGCGGTCACGTGGTACCGCTCATTAAAGTCATGAATATGCACATATTCATGACTTTAATGAGCGGTACCACGTGACCGCTGAAGTTAGGCATAGCTGCCGGAGACTGTGGGAGAAGAGCAAGGGCTGCGGAGACGCTCCAGAAGGGAGTGAGTATAAGCGTCATTCACCTGTCCCCGGTCCACTGCTGCGCACCGCTGTGTCCTCGCGTCCTCTAGCTGTGAATGTTCAGGTCAAAGGGCGTGATGACGCAGTTAGTGCGCACTGTGCCCTCTGCCTGAGCATTCACTGCCGGAGGACCTGGAAGACAGCGGCGCGCAGCGGTGGACCGGGGACAGGTGAATATCTCAGGTGCTGGGGCCTGAGCCAGCGGTGACATCGGCACCTGTTCCTAATAGCGCGCCGGTGTCCCCGCCTGATCAGGACACCGGCACCTGGCCCCCAGCGACAACAGGTGAATATGTAATTTTTTTTTTCATTTGCAGCGGCAGCATAAGGGACCTATACTATCATATGGGGGCATAATCCATGGAGCATCTTGTGGGGCATAATACATGGGGCAGCATATGGGGCACAATACATGGGCAGCATATGAGGCACAATCTATGGAGCATCTTGTGGGGCATAATACGTGAGGCAGCATATGCGGCATAATCTATGGAGCATCATATGAGGCATAATACATGGGGCAGCATATGGGGCACAATACATGGGCAACATATGAGGCACAATCTATGGAGCATCTTGTGGAGCATAATACGTGAGGCAGCATATGGGGCATAATCTATAGAGCATCATATGATGCATAATACATGGGGCAGCATATGGGGCACAATACATGGGCAGCATATGGGGCACAATCTATGGAGCATCTTGTGGGGCATAATACGTGGGGCAGCATATGGGGCATAATACATGGGCAGCATATGGGGCATAATCTGAGGCATAATCTATGGAGCATCATATGGGGGCATATTACATGGGGCAGCATATGGGGCACAATCTATGGAGCATATTGTGGGGCATAATACATGGGCAGCATATGGGGCATAATCTATGGGGCAGCATATGGGGCATAATATATGGGGCAGCATATGGGGCATAATATATGGGGTAGCATATGGGGCATAATCTGTGGAGCAGCATATGGGGCATAATCTATGGGGCAGCATATGGGGCTCCTGATTCAATATGGCTATTCAAAAACATTTAACCTACTTTAATTTTACTTTTATTGGTATCTATATTTATTTTTGAAATTTACCAGTAGCTGCCTCATTTTCCACCCTAGGCTTATACTCGAGTCGATAAGTTTTCCCAGTTTTTTGTGGCAAAATTAGGGGGGTTGGCTTATACTCGGGTCAGCTTATACTCGAGTATATACGGTATATACTTTTTTGGTTTTTACATAAATAGACGTATTTATTGGTTTAATATTTTTTTTCTTTTTTTATTTTGTGAATTTTTTAAAATAGTTTTAAAACTTTTATTTACTTTTTTTTAACTATTTTACTTAATCACTGTATGGGACTTCAATTTTTATTTTTCTGATCACTAGTCTCATGCATTGCAATAAACATCTATTGCAATGCATGAGACCTGTCAGTTTTGCACTGGCAGATCGCCTTGGCTGAGTCAACAGGCCACCATAGCTGGCAGACCCGGAGGTCATGTGACCTCCGGCTGCCATGACAAAATTCGGCTCACCCATGATGTGATCACATCCCATCATGGGGACGTCGGAGGGGTGAGTGCTGTTCCTCTCACTATCTTCAAAATGCTGTGATCGCGGCATCTAAAAGATAGTTATCATTGGGACCTGATCCAGTCAGGTCCCGATGATGTTACTTGTCAGAGCTACCGCTTTGCACTGGAATCGCAGCTCCTGCAGGACTCTGGGGGTCCTGAGTGCACAGAGCCCAGCAAGCGCCGACGTTTATCTACAGTGGGCGATCGGGAAGCGGTTAAGTAAAAGCTTGTGTGATTAAGTTGTTCTTTGTATTTTACATGTTTTTTTTAATGTTACTGATGTATTTGACACAAGAAAAAAATGCACAATTTAGATCAGGCACGTATGTTAAAAGTGCAGGATTTCATTAGTGGAAAGATTAGAAAACGTGATGTGGCAGTACTCCAACCAAATGACGTTTAACTTGGGATTTACAAATAGTTAGCATTTTGGAAAATTCATGTTTCTTTTCAAGAGAACATAAAATTATTATGGACAGTGCATTCTTGCGTACTCACATATCATGGCTACATACCAAGCTTTTTATTTTGTAGTTCACAACCATGAATTAGAGAGATGTCTAGTATTTTTTTTACTCTGCACATTAGTGGATACCATGTTTACTATCGATGGATTCAATCTTGGCTGCTGTTCTCCTTAGGCCTCTTTCACACATCCGTTTTTTTACTTCAGGCACGATCCGGCGTGTTGTTAAAAAAAACGGATCCGGTACCGGATGCGTTTTTTTACCATTGACTTTCATTAGCGCCGGATCGTGCCTGATGTCATTGCGTTGTATCCGTTTTTGTCCGGATCCGGCGGAAATGTACATTCCGGCGGCCGGACAAAACGGTGCACGCAACGTTTTTTTTGTTTGCCGGACCCACCTGATAGTGCCTGAAGCGGCGCATCAGGCGGCCGGAAATAATAAAAGTGAATGGAACCAGATCAGTCTTTTGTGCAATTCGTCAAAAGTCTTCTGGAAATCAGGGACTACTACTACTACTACTACTACTACTACTACATTTTCCAGTGTCTCCGGACATCCAAAACCCTCTTTTTCTGGGTTCAAAAGTTCAGGTTGGATCCAGCAAAAAAACGGATCCGTTGCATCAGTTTTTTCATTTCAGCGCCGGATCCGTCCCTTCAGGTGTTCGACGGATTATGCCTGACACAAAAAAACGGATGTGTGAAAGAGGCCTTAGAGCGTGGCTTCCTTAGGTAGCTTTGACAAGTCTACTTTCACATCGATCTCAATGAATCCTGATCCTATTGATTTACATGTGTCAGGTTTTCATTTTAGAAAGGGTAAAAAAGCGCAAGAGGCTTTTCTATTGTGCTAAGACAATAGTACCTTAACGGAACCTAACCTTGTGCCAGCGCGAAGAAAACTTTGATCCAATTGGTTGTAACTATATGGGTTCAGATCAGTGTATTACTTGGACAGAAGACAATGTCAGTGTGAAAAAGAAAACCTTCTGTATCTCAGATGAGAATCACCTATACAAGTCTATGGCTGCACAAAAAAAAAATTGCATCCTATGCAGATCATCCATATAACATCCAGTTTTTATTAATACATTTCCATTATAAACTTAGGAAACTGCATTTTATCATGTACATTTTAAAATGTAGATGTCACATGTAGAACACACAGATGTTACACGGATGTAAAAAACGGACACAGGGTTGGCACAAAGATGACAATACGGATGAAATCGTATGAGTTTTCTGGATGAAAATCGGACATTTTTTCATGCTCTCGTCTGATCCTGGTGTAAAGCATACCTATATATGCATGTGATCTGCTCTTTAAATTACATACATTATAGCTTCTTAGCTACATTTTCCAATAAGATAGCATTACTATTATATTGCAGTAGATTTCTAGTGACATCTGTCAAGGTTCCTAGAAATCTTAAGAACATTGACTAAACACTGCTCGTATTCTTGAAGCCATCAGCACATGGAGTCACTGGTAAATTTGTTGATAATGTAATCACATGCTGTCTACAGAGGTTAGGTTGGGAAGTCCAACGGCAGCAATACATCAAAAGTTGGAGCCAGCAGTTTCAACATCTGCACTGTTTATGAAGAGTCAATAAACCATTAACAAGGGTTATAAGTCTAATGGTACTGCCACACTAAACAATCCGCTAGCGATCACGATAACGACGCATACTAATGCGATCGCTAGCGGGATTGTTTCTATATCGCTAAGTGCGGCCACATTTAGCGATATAGTTAACGACGCTATCGCCGTTAGCGATCTTCTTAACGACTTTAGCGGTACAAAAGTACCGCTAAATCGCTAAGAAAAGGTGCCACACTAGCGATATATACTTACCCAGCGGGAGCGCCGACGAGAAAATAGGGTCCGGAACGATTCCAGCGACGAGCGAGATCACAGCAGGAAGCTCGTCGCTGGCAGCTGCCGCACTGAACAACATCGCTAACGGGATCGCTAAATAGTGACGTTTTTTAGCGATCCCGTTAGCGATATTGTTCAGTGTGGCATACCCTTAAAACTAATGCTGTTGCTTTACAGTAATTTCACCCTATAATTCAACAAATTGTTTTTAATCTTTAATTGATGAGGTCTGTACCTAAAAATAAGGACTTAGGGTCAATTCACTAAAATCACAAAGTATAACTGAGATTTACTTACAGTATTTGATCTTTCTTTACATGGATGTCAAACATCTTGAGAAAAGCTATTTCTCCAGAGGAGCGCCTTATCCTTACGTTACGGTATGTATTAAACCTCTATGTTGATGATGTATTTTACACACTAGTGTATTTCATGGCCTTATACCTTAGTACTTTTCAAATTTATTTAGGTATGTGTCAAAACCCACATTTCTAAATTGACAATATATGCTTGTCTAATAAACAACAAACCCATTGCATGTAATTTAATGTTGTTGATGCATGGTTTCTTAGTTATAGACTATAACTTTGACCAATTTATAAACTGCTATTTGGTTGCATGGCTTCTAATTGTATTTTTTTTTGGTTTGCTTACTTTTAGCTTCCTTTCCACTGGCCTCTCATATGCAGCACTGCATTTAGAATTTTTAATTGGAAAGTCAACCATCTCAGGGATTGTCCGGTCTACATGAGCAGAAATCTGGTCCTGACTAGTGATGAGCGAGTATACTCGTTGCTCAGGTTTTCCCCGAGCAGCTCGGGTGACCTCCGAGTATTTAGAAGTGCACGGAGATTTACTTTCTGTTGCCATAGCTGCATGATTTGCGGCTATTTGAAAGGCTGAATACATGTGGGGATTCCCTAACAAACAGGCAATCCTCACATGTATTCAAGCTGTCCAGCAGCCATAAATCATGCAGCTGCGGCAACAGAAACTGTTGTGAATGGGTTTGAGATGAGTTCTGAGCAGAGGCTCCCTCTGGTGGTTACAAGCGGTACTAGTGAGGATTGGGAATCAGGTGTTACTGATTGGTCTTATTTAAGGGAATCATTTTCCCATCAGGGTTGCCGGTGATCAATTGTTCTGGTCTGAATCCTTCTTTCCAGTTTCCCTTGTAGCCTGCTGTGTCGTGTCTGCATCTCCTGCTATCAGATAAGACAATTTCTTATTTTGTGTTTTTGCTATATTTTTGCATTTTGTCCTGCACTTCTGTGGGGGCCTTCTGGGTCCCCTCCGGGGGCTTTTGCCCTCTCAGTTTAGTTCAGCCACTGTGTTTTGTACTTTTGCTTTTTCCAGTTTTTTCAGTGGCTGCTGTTTTTGTTACACCAGAGAGCTAATTTAGGTGGTTGAGGTCGTGTGATCTCAGGTTATTTTGAAATTAGTAGAGTTGGTGTTTTTCAGGGTTTTCTGGGATTGCAGTAAGTACCCTTCCTGTCCTTTTCTATTTAGATAGTTTGGGCCCCAGCGTTTGCTCATACTATTTTCTTTCTGTGTCAGTATTTCCTCTTGTCTAACCGCCATTACATGTTTGGGGGCTTTCTATTATCTTTGGGGTTCTGCTCCGGGGCAGATAGCTTTCCTATTTCTATCTTTAGGTGTAGTTAGTTTCTCAGGCTGTGACGAGGCGTCTAGGACCATCGTAGGAACGCTCCACGGCTGCCTCTAGTTTTGGTGGTTAGTCAGGGTACTGCAATCCCATAGATTCCAACTGCTCTGGTGTATTTCCTTTTTTACCTACACTCCTCAGCTACCGTAACATAACAGTATCACCGGCCATAAAAATTGTATGGTACTCACAGAAGGGAAAAAATATTTTGAAGGAAGAAAAGTTTTTCTGTTTGTTGCATTTTTTTTTTTCCTCTGTATCTCTGGGTGCTGGGGAGGATCTTTTCTCCCAATGGAGTTTGCACAGTTGTCTGGCCGTGTGGATCAGCTTGCCACTGAGGTTCGGAGTATTGCTGCATATCTTGCTAGGTTGCCTGTTGTGGAACCTAGGATCCCCATGCCAGATTTGTTTTTAGGGGATCGAGCTAAGTTTCAGAATTTCAAAAATAATTGTAAATTGTTTCTTGCCTTAAAATCTAAGTCCTCAGGAAACGCAGCGCAGCAGGTTCAAATTATCATCTCTCTCCTGCGCGGCGATCCTCAGGATTGGGCTTTTTCCCTGACACCTGGGGATCCTGTTTTGAGTGATGTTGATGCATTTTTTCAGGCTTTGGGGTTATTGTACGATGAGCCTAATGTCACTGATCAAGCTGAAAAAGCCTTGTTGGCATTAAATCAGGGGCTTGATGACGCTGAGTTATACTGTCAGAGATTCCGTAGGTGGGCAGTCCTGACCAAATGGAATGACGACGCTTTGGCGGCCCTTTTCCGGAAGGGTCTGTCGGATAATGTAAAGGATGTTATGGTGGGATTCCCTGTCCCCTCTGGTCTCAATGATTCTATGTCATTAGCGATTCAAATTGACAGACGTTTGCGTGAGCGGAGAAGTATGCGTGGAGTGGTGTTGCCTTGTGAGCCAGCTGCTGAGCCCATGCAGTGTGATGGAGTGGTGTCTGGGGCACAGCGTCATGAGTTTCGAAAGCGCAATGGGTTATGTTTCTACTGTGGTGATGCCTCTCATGCTATTTCAGTCTGCCCTAAGCGGGGAAGACATTTTGCACGCTCAGTTGTCTTGGGTAGTGTTCAGACTAAGTTTTTATTAACTGTCACTCTGATATGCTCTCTGTCCTCATTTTCTGCTCAGGCTTTCGTTGATTCTGGAGCAGCTATTAACCTGATGGATTATGATTTTGCTAAACGTTGTGGATTTCCCTTGATACCCCTACAGAAGTCTATTCCCCTACTGGGGATCGATTCTACCCCTTTGGCTGAGAATAAACCCCAGTTTTCTACTCAGGTGATAATGAGGGTTGAACCTGATCACCAGGAGTGCTGCAAATTTTTGGTTCTATATAATCTGCATGACATTATCGTGCTGGGTTTCCCTTGGTTACAGTCTCATAATCCTGTTTTGGATTGGAAATCTGTGTCTGTAACCAGTTGGGGCTGCCAATGTGTTAATACCAACACTCCTGTTTTTTCTGCCTCCCCCCAGGCTGAGGATGTTCCTGACTTTTTGTTTGATTTTTCTGATGTGTTTAGCGAAAGTAAATCTGCATCCTTACCTCCCCATAGGAGCTATGACTGCGCTATTGAATTAGTGCCAGGTAGTAAATTCCCTAAGGGTCGCCTTTTTAACTTGTCTGTACCTGAACATGACGCTATGCGGTCTTATATCAAGGAATCATTGGAGAAGGGTCATATCAGACCATCCTCTTCACCCTTAGGTGCCGGTTTTTTCTTTGTGGCCAAAAAAGATGGTTCATTAAGGCCGTGTATTGATTATCGTCTCTTGAACAATATTACTGTGAAATATCAATACCTGTTACCCTTGATTTCTGACCTGTTTTCCAGGGTGAAAAACGCTACTTGGTTTACCAAGCTTGACCTCAGGGGGGCGTATAACCTTATTCGCATTAAGCACGGGGATGAATGGAAGACGGCATTTAACACCCCTGAAGGGCATTTTGAGTACCTTGTGATGCCCTTTGGGCTCACTAATGCTCCTTCCGTCTTCCAGTCCTTCATGAATGACATTTTCAGGGATTTTGTGGACAAGTTTCTGATTGTTTATTTGGATGATATCTTGATTTTTTCTAATGACTGGGACTCTCATGTGAAACATGTTCGAACTGTATTCCAGATTTTGAGAGAGAATGCTCTGTATGTGAAGGGATCAAAGTGTCTTTTTGGCGTACAGAAGATCTCATTTCTGGGATTCATTTTGTCCCATCTGTTATTGAAATGGACCCGGTCAAGGTTCAGGCCATCTGTGATTGGGTCCAACCTACTTCATTAAAGGCTCTTCAGAGATTTTTGGGTTTTGCCAATTTTTATCGTAAATTTATTGGTAATTTCTCTGTTATTGTTAAACCATTAACTGATTTGACCAGAAAGGGTTCTGATGTGGTGAATTGGCCTCCTGAGGCAGTCTCTGCGTTTCAGGAACTTAAGCAGAGATTCACTTCTGCTCCTGTTCTACGGCAGCCTGATGTTTCTCTGCCATTTCAGGTGGAGGTTGATGCCTCTGAAATTGGGGCAGGTGCCGTTTTGTCCCAAAAAGATCCAGAGACCTCTAAAAGTAACCCTTGTGCCTTTTTCTCTCGAAAATTTTCTCCTACTGAACGTAATTATGACGTGGGTAATCGGGAGTTATTGGCCATGAAGTGGGCTTTTGAAGAGTGGAGACATTGGCTGGAGGGAGCCAAACATCAGGTGGTGGTCCTTACGGACCATAAGAATCTGGTCTATCTGGAATCTGCCAAGCGACTCAATCCTAGACAGGCCAGGTGGGCCTTGTTTTTCACACGTTTTAATTTTGTGGTTTCCTTTCTTCCTGGCACTAAGAATGTTAAGGCGGATGCCCTCTCGAGGAGTTTCCTTGCGGACTCTCCTGAGCTATCTGATCCCTCTGTTATTTTGAAGGAGGGTGTAGTTCTTTCCGCCATCTCGCCCAATTTGAGACTTGCTCTGGAGGGGTGTCAGGAGGATAGGCCCGAGCGCTGCCCTGTTGGAAAATTGTTTGTCCCGGACCAATGGAAAAAGAGTGTGATGTCTGAGATTCATTGTTCCGCATTGGCTGGGCATCCCGGAATTTTTGGTACCAGAGACTTGGTTAGTCGGTCCTTTTGGTGGCCTACCTTGTCTCGCGATGTCAGGGAATTTGTGCAGTCCTGCGGGACTTGCTCTCGCTCCAAGCCTTGCTCTCGCTCTAGTGGTTTGTTGATGCCATTGCCTGTGCCTAAGAGACCATGGACCCATATCTCTATGGATTTCATTTCCGATCTTCCTGTTTCTCAGAGAATGACCACCATCTGGGTAATTTGTGATAGGTTTTCCAAAATGATACATCTTGTGCCATTACCTAAGTTGCCTTCCTCCTCTGAATTGGTGCCGTTGTTCCTTCAGCACGTGGTTCGTTTACACGGCATTCCTGAGAACATTGTGTCTGACAGAGGAGTCCAGTTTGTTTCCAGATTTTGGAGGACTTTTTGTTCTAAACTGGGTGTTCAATTGTCTTTCTCCTCGGCATTTCATCCTCAGACCAATGGTCAAACTGAGAGAACAAACCAGACATTGGAGACTTATCTAAGATGCTTTGTGTCTGCTGATCAGGATGACTGGGTCTCTTTTTTGCCTTTGGCTGAGTTTGCTCTTAATAATAGGGCTAGCTCTGTCACTTTGATGTCTCCGTTTTTCTGTAATTCTGGGTTTCACCCTCGATTTTCTTCAGGACAGACGGAGGCTTCTGTCTGTCCAGTTGTTGACTCTGTTGTTGAGCGTATGCAGCAGATTTGGGACCAGGTAGTGGAGAGGTTGTCCTCTCTCAGGAGAAGGCCCAGCGGTTTGCTAACCGGCATAGGACTGATGGTCCTCGGTTTAAAGTGGGGGACTTGGTCTGGTTGTCCTCAAAGAATATTCCTATGAGAGTAGCATCTCCTAAATTTAAGCCTAGGTTCATTGGACCTTATAAGATCATGGAGATTATTAATCCTGTTTCTTTTCGTTTGCTTCTTCCAGGGACATTTAAGATCCATAACGTGTTCCACAAGTCCTTGTTGAAGAGGTTTGTTGAGCCAGTGGTTCCTGCTGCTGTGCCTCCTGACCCTGTTTTGGTTGAGGGCAATCTGGAGTATGTGGTTGAGAAAATATTGGATTCTCGTTTTTCTAGACAAAGACTCCAGTATTTGGTTAAATGGAGAGGTTATGGTCAGGAAGATAATTCTTGGGTGTTTGCTTCGGACATCCATGCTAGGAGACTTATCCGTGCGTATCATAGAACTCATCCTGACCGACCTGGTTGCTCAAATGAGGGTTCGGTGACCCCTCCTCAAGGGGGGGGTACTGTTGTGAATGGGTTTGAGATGAGTTCTGAGCAGAGGCTCCCTCTGGTGGTTACAAGCGGTACTAGTGAGGATTGGGAATCAGGTGTTACTGATTGGTCTTATTTAAGGGAATCATTTTCCCATCAGGGTTGCCGGTGATCAATTGTTCTGGTCTGAATCCTTCTTTCCAGTTTCCCTTGTAGCCTGCTGTGTCGTGTCTGCATCTCCTGCTATCAGATAAGACAATTTCTTATTTTGTGTTTTTGCTATATTTTTGCATTTTGTCCTGCACTTCTGTGGGGGCCTTCTGGGTCCCCTCCGGGGGCTTTTGCCCTCTCAGTTTAGTTCAGCCACTGTGTTTTGTACTTTTGCTTTTTCCAGTTTTTTCAGTGGCTGCTGTTTTTGTTACACCAGAGAGCTAATTTAGGTGGTTGAGGTCGTGTGATCTCAGGTTATTTTGAAATTAGTAGAGTTGGTGTTTTTCAGGGTTTTCTGGGATTGCAGTAAGTACCCTTCCTGTCCTTTTCTATTTAGATAGTTTGGGCCCCAGCGTTTGCTCATACTATTTTCTTTCTGTGTCAGTATTTCCTCTTGTCTAACCGCCATTACATGTTTGGGGGCTTTCTATTATCTTTGGGGTTCTGCTCCGGGGCAGATAGCTTTCCTATTTCTATCTTTAGGTGTAGTTAGTTTCTCAGGCTGTGACGAGGCGTCTAGGACCATCGTAGGAACGCTCCACGGCTGCCTCTAGTTGTGGTGGTTAGTCAGGGTACTGCAATCCCATAGATTCCAACTGCTCTGGTGTATTTCCTTTTTTACCTACACTCCTCAGCTACCGTAACATAACAAGAAACCAAATCTCCGAGCACTTATAAATACTCGGACACCACCCGATCTGCTCGGGGAAAACCCAAGCAGCGAGTATACTCGCTCATCACTAGTCCTGACTCCATCAACTGGTCATGCCTGAGCCCAAAATGGAAGACTGGTTGCATATAGCACTTGGATTTCAGGAGACGTGCCAGTTTCCACACTGTATTGGAGCCCTGGATGGCAAGCACATCCGTGTGCGTAAGCCGCTGAACTCATGGTCCCAATATTACAATTATAAACAATATTTTTCTGTAGTACAGTTGGCCCTGGTCGACAGTAGCTACAGGTTTATAATTTATACATAATCTATAGTGGTAGGTGCCACATAGAGGAAGTGATGAAAAGAAACGTGATGGTTTAAAATAAATAATTTTTATTGAATAATATTAAAACCAGAAATTAGTGAATAAAGACAAAAAGGGATTTAACAAAAAATAGAATGAGGAGACCCAAATAGCTGCTATATCTCAATGCATACTAATGAATGAAAGTTTTGTCACCAAAATCTAAAAGGCATAAATTAGCCAGAGAGAGAGAAAAGAGGTTTATCAACCTTCTTCGACATATAATGGTGTGCAAAGTCTGCTGAAACATTCACCTGATAACAATATCAGTGAGAGGGATAGGTGTGACTATCTGTGACCAAATCAAAGGTAGTTAATGCAATGCCTAATATCGTGCAGGAACAGGAAGATGTAATTAGATTAAATTGGATTTCTCACATCTAAACAGGGAATCATAAATAGATATGTAATCCCACTTACATCAAAAAAGGTCTGCACGTCGTATGACAGGAGGGAGGGCAGCTTTGGAATTTCCTGGACGCCCAACGGGCACCGTTTCGCCGTGTGGCTTCTTCCGGGGCAGAAAAGGTTTATAATTGTAGATATTGGGGCCTATGGAAGAACTGGAGACTCCAGAGTCTTCAATTCTTCCATTATGGGTCGGCGGCTGCGCTATAAAGAGTTGAATCTCCCACCCCCACGTAACCTACCAGAGACCAATATTGAAGCATTGCCTTATGTGATGGTTGCAGATGAGACTTTTCAGTTATCACGCAACCTCATGAGGCCCTATCCACGGAGAGGCCTGAACCACCAGCACACTATATTTAATTTTCGTCTTTCCCATGCCCGACGTCTGGTTGAGTGTGCGTTTGGCATTCTCTGTGCCAAATGGCGGGTTCTGCAGTCCGCAATTCAACTTGGTGAAAGCAATGTGAATGTTGTGATAAAAGCGTGTGTTGTACTTCATAATTTCACTAGACACCATGAGTGTCCATCCAATGGTGCTGATGAAGTGGAGTATGCAAATACTGAGTTGACTACTGCTACACATACCCTTCATCAACATCGTCAGCCCTCTGGGCTAAAAGTGTGTGATGTATTACCCAATTATTTTGTTTCACCTGAGGGATTAACTCCCTGGCAACAGAATGCTGTATCTGTGTAGTTGTTCCATTTGTTACCAATTAAATATAGTTATGTTACTGTTTTAAGTGTCAAGGTTTCTCCTTGTGGGAGAGTGACATACCAGCTCTGGCTTGTCAAAGTAAGGAGGCTTATTCGCCGTGCAATGCTCCTCTGGGAAATTTAATATGCAAATTGCCTCTTAAGAGAAAAAGAGGACTTGAACTCTATAGCGCCACCTATTGGAAGTAGCGATCCTACAAGTCACAATTAACCCTTTAACGAGTCTTGTAATGTGACTTAGGATAAAAGCCAAATCATATCTCAATTTGCAGACACGGTGTTTCGGACTATTGTTCCTCGTCAGTGCAAAGTATAAAGATCTGATTTGGCTAGCTGAGAGGCTCTGGACTGAGGTCTAAGGGACAAGGTTTCTCCTTGTGGAAAGTGACATACCAGCTCTGGCTTGTCAAAGTAAGGAGGCTTATTCGCCATGCAATGCTCCTCTGGGAAATTTAATACGCAAATTGCCTCTTCAGATAAAAAGAGGACTTGAACTCTATAGCGCCACCTATTGGAAGTAGCGATCCTACGAGTCACAATTACAGGTTGTGGTAAGTTGGGGTGGTGGTGATGGCGGGAGGTCACCATGTGCCGAACTAGGCCTACACGGTTGGGCAACCTGACTGTCAACCTGGGGTATGGTAGATGGGCAGGCAGGATTCTGGGCCAAGGTGCGATCCTATGTATGACCATAATAGTGGGGTGGAGGGTATGGCTGCAGTAACACCTGGGTAAGGGAATAACGCATTTGGTCAAACCACCCAATATGGCCATGTCAAGCAGACACATGTTGGGACCAGCCTCCAACAGTGGGTGTTATGATTTGGTAGCTGAGGAGAGCAGGCAAAAACGGCAATACACCAGAGAGGTTGGAATCTACTGGATTGCAGTACCCTGACTAACCACCACAACTAAAGGCAGCCGTGGAGCGTACCTACGTTGGTCCTAGACGCCTCGTCACAGCCTGAGAGGCTAACTACACCTAAAGATAGAAAGAGGAAAGCTATCTGCCCCGGAGCAGATCCCCAAAGAACATAGGAAGCCCCCAAACATGTAATGGCGGTTAGACAAGAGGAAATACAGACACAGACAGAAAATAGTATGAGCAAACGTTGGGGCCCAATCTTCATAGAAAGAAAAGGATAGGAAGGACACTTACTGCAATCCAAAAAAACCCTAAAAAAATACCAACTCTACTAATTGCAAAAACACCTGAGATCACACGACCTCTACCACCTAAATTAGTTCTCTGGTGTAACAAAACTAAGCCGCAGCCACTGAAAAAACTGGAAAAGGCAAATGAACAAATAACAATGGCTAAGATAAACTGAGAGGAGCACAAGCCCCCGGAGGGGACCTGGCTGACCTCCACAGAAGTGCAGGAAAAAATGCAAAAAGCAAGCACAAAAATAAAAGAAAATAAAAAATAAAAGAAAATATCTTATCTGTTAGCAGAAGATGCAGGCAAGACTCAGCAAGCTTCCAAGTGAACCAGGAACCAAAGTTGAGACAAGAACAATTGATCACCGGCAACCCTGATGGGAGGGAACCTCCCTTATATAAGACCAGTCTGTAACTCCTGATTGCCAATTTTCACAATCTTCATTGAATGGTTCAGTACTGTTTGTAACCACCAGAGGGAGCTTCTGCTCAAAATTCATTTCTAACACATTCACAACAGTACCCCCCCTTGAGGAGGGGTCACCGAACCCTCATTTGGGCAACCAGGTCTGTCAGGATGAGCTCTGTGATACGCACGGATCAGTCTCCCAGCATGGATTTCCGAAGCAAACACCCAAGAATTGTCCTCCTGACCATAACCTCTCCACTTAACCAAATACTGGAGTTTCCGTCTAGAAAAACGAGAATCCAATATTTTCTCAACCACATACTCCAGATTGCCCTCAACCAAAACAGGGTCAGGAGGCGCAGCCATAGGAACCACTGGCTCGGCAAACCTCTTCAATAAGGACTTGTGGAACACGTTATGGATCTTAAATGTCCCTGGAAGAAGTAAACGAAAGGAAACAGGATTAAGAATCTCCATGATCTTATAAGGTCCAATGAACCTAGGCTTAAACTTAGGAGATGCAAATCTCATAGGGATATTTCTTGAGGACAACCAGACCAAGTCCCCCACTTCAAACCGAGGACCATCAGTCCTATGCCAGTTGGCAAACCGCTGGGCCCTCTCCTGAGAGAGGGACAACCTCTCCACTACCTGGTCCCAAATCTGCTGCATACGCTCCACAACAGAGTCAACACCTGGACAGACAGAAGCCTCCGTCTGTCCCGAAGAAAATCGAGGGTGAAACCCAAAATTGCAGAGAAATGGAGACATCAAAGTGGCAGAGCTAGCCCTATTATTAAGAGCAAACTCAGCCAAAGGCAAAAAAGAGACCCAGTCATCTTGATCAGCAGACACAAAGCATCTCAGATAAGTCTCCAAGGTCTGGTTTGTTCTCTCAGTTTGTCCATTGGTCTGAGGATGAAAAGCCGAGGAGAAAGACAATTGAACACCAAGTTTAGAACAAAAAGTCCTCCAAAATCTGGAAACAAACTGGACTCCTCTGTCAGACACAATGTTCTCAGGAATGCCGTGTAACCGAACCACGTGCTGAAGAAACAAAGGCACCAATTCGGAGGAGGAAGGCAACTTAGGTAATGGCACAAGATGTATCATTTTGGAAAACCTATCACAAATCACCCAGATAACGGTCATTCTCTGAGAAACAGGGAGGTCGGAAATTAAATCCATAGAGATATGGGTCCATGGTCTCTTGGGCACAGGCAATGGCATCAACAAACCACTAGAGCGAGAGCAAGGCTTGGAGCGAGAGCAAGTCCCGCAGGACTGCACAAATTCCCTGACGTCACGAGACAAAGTAGGCCACCAAAAGGACCGACTAACCAAGTCTCTGGTACCAAAAATTCCGGGATGACAGGCCAATGCGGAACAATGAATCTCAGACATCACACTCTTTTTCCACCGGTCTGGGACAAACAATTTCCCAATAGGGCAGCGCTCGGGTTTATCCTCCTGAATCCTCCTGACACCCTTCCAGAGCCAGTCTCAAATTGGGCGAGATGGCGGAAAGAACTACACCCTCTTTCAAAATAACAGAGGATCAGATAACTCAGGAGAGTCCGCAAGGAAACTCCTCGAGAGGGCATCCGCCTTAACATTCTTAGTGCCAGGAAGAAAGGAAACCACAAAATTAAAACGTGTGAAAAACAAGGCCCACCTGGCCTGTCTAGGATTAAGTCGCTTGGCTGATTCCAGATAAACCAGATTCTTATGGTCCGTGAGGACCACCACCTGATGTTTGGCTCCCTCCAGCCAATGTCTCCACTCTTCAAAAGCCCACTTCATGGCCAATAACTCCCGATTACCCACGTCATAATTATGTTCAGTTGGAGAAAATTTTCGAGAGAAAAAGGCACAAGGGTTACTTTTAGAGGTCTCTGGATCTCTTTGGGACAAAACGGCACCTGCCCCAATTTCAGAGGCATCAACCTCCACCTGAAATGGCAGAGAAACATCAGGCTGCCGTAGAACAGGAGCAGAAGTGAATCTCTGCTTAAGTTCCTGAAACGCAGAGACTGCCTCAGGAGGCCAATTCACCACATCAGAACCGTTTTTGGTCAAATCAGTCAATGGTTTAACAATAACAGAGAAATTACCAATACATTTACGATAAAAATTGGCAAAACCCAAGAATCTCTGAAGAGCTTTAATGAAGTAAGTTGGACCCAATCACAGATGGCCTGAACCTTGACCGGGTCCATTTCAATAACAGATGGGGACAAAATGAATCCCAGAAATGAATCCTCTGTACGCCAAAAAGACACTTTGATCCCTTCACATACAGAGCATTCTCTCTCAAAATCTGGAACACAGTCCAACATGTTTCACATGAGAGTCCCAGTCATTGGAAAAAATCAAGATATCATCCAAATAAACAATCAGAAATTTATCCACAAAATCCCTGAAAATGTCATTCATGAAGGACTGGAAGACGGAAGGAGCATTAGTGAGCCCAAAGGGCATCACTAGGTACTCAAAATGCCCCTCTGGGGTATTAAATGCCGTCTTCCATTCATCCCCGTGCTTAATGCAAATAAGGTTATACGCCCCCCTGAGGTCAAGCTTGGTAAACCAAGTAGCACTTTTCACCCTGGAAAACAGGTCAGAAATCAAGGGTAACGGATATTGATATTTCACAGTGATATTGTTCAAGAGACGATAATCAATACACGGCCTTAATGAACCATCCTTTTTGGCCACAAAGAAAAAACCGGCACCCAAGGGTGAAGAGGTGGTCTGATATGACCCTTCTCCAATGACTCCTTGATATAAGACCGCATAGCGTCATGTTCAGGTACATACAAGTTAAAAAGGCGACCTTTAGGGAATTTACTACCAGGCACTAATTCAATAGCGCAGTCATAGCTCCTATGGGGGGGCAAGGATGCAGATTTACTTTCGCTAAACACATCAGAAAAATCAGTCAAAAAGTCAGGAACATCCTGAGCCTGGGGAGAGGCAGAAAAAACAGGAGTGCTGGCACCAACACATTGGCAGCCCCAACTGGTTACAGACACAGATTTCCAATCCAAAACAGGATTATGAGACTGTAACCAAGGGAAACCTAGTACAATAATGTCATGCAGATTATACAGCACCAAAAATTTGCAACTCTCCTGATGATCAGGTTCAACCCTCATTATCACCTGAGTAGAGAACTGGGGTTTATTCTCAGCCAAAGGGGTAGAATCAATCCCCAGTAGGGGAATAGACTTCCGTAGGGGTATCAAGGGAAACCCACAACGTTTAGCAAAATCAAAATCCATCAGGTTAATAGCTGCTCCCGAATCAACAAAAGCCTGAGCAGAAAATGTGGACAGGGAGCAAATCAGGGTAACAGTCAACAGAAATTTAGTCTGAACACTACCCAAGACAACTGAGCGTGCAAAACTTCTTCCCCGCTTAGGGCAGACTGAAATAGCATGAGAAGCATCACCACAGTAGAAACATAACCCATTGCGTTTTCGAAACTCATGACGCTGTGCCCCAGAAGCCACTCTATCACACTGCATGGGTTCAGAAGCTGGTTCACAAGGCAACACTATTCCATGCATACCTCTACGCTCACGCAAACGTCTGTCAATTTGAATCGCTAATGACATAGAATCATTGAGACCAGAGGGAGCAGGGAAACCCACCATAACATCTTTTACATTCTCTGACAGACCCTTCCGAAAAAGGGCTGCCAAAGCATCATCATTCCATTTGGTAGGACTGCCCACTTTTGGAATTTCTGACAGTATAACTCAGCGTCCTCAAGCCCCTGATTTAATGCCAACAAGGTTTTTTCAGCTTGATCAGTGACATTAGGTTCATCGTACAATAACCCAGAGCCAGAAAAAATGCATCAACATTACTCAAAACAGGGTCTCCAGGTATCAGGGAAAAAGCCCAATCCTGAGGATCGCCGCACAGGAGAGAGATGACAATTTGAACCTGCTGTGCTGCGTTCCCTGAGGACTTAGGTTTTAAGGCAAAAAACAACTTACAGTTATTTTTGAAATTCAGAAATTTAGCTCGATCCCCTAAAAACAAATCTGGCATGGGGATCCTAGGTTCCACAACCGGCAACCCTGCAAGATAGGTAGCAATACTCCGAACTTCAGTGGCAAGCTGATCCACATGGCCAGACAACTGTGCAAACTCCATTGAGAGAAAAAAAAAATCCTCAGCACCCAAAGAAACAGAGGGAAAAAAAAAATGCAACAAACAGAAAAAAAAAAAAATCTCTGACAACTCTGACAACTTTTTTTTTTTTTTCACACTATTTTTCCCTTCTGTGAGTACCATATAATTTTCAGTTTGGCCGGTGATACTGTTATGATTTGGTAGCTGAGGAGAGCAGGCAAAAACCGCAATACACCAGAGAGGTTGGAATCTACTGGATTTCAGTACCCTGACTAACCACCACAACTAAAGGCAGCCGTGGAGCTTACCTTCGTTGGTCCTAGACGCCTCGTCACAGCCTGAGAGGCTAACTACACCTAAAGATAGAAAGAGGAAAGCTATCTGCCCGGAGCAGATCCCCCACAGAGTACAGGTCAAAAAGGCAATACACCAGAGCAGTTGGAAACTATGAGATTGCAGTACCCTGACTAACCACCACAACTAGAGGCAGCCGTGGAGCGTTCCTACGTTGGTCCTAGACGCCTCGTCACAGACTGAGAAACTAACTACACCTAAAGATAGAAAGAGGAAAGCTATCTGCCCCGGAGCAGATCCCCAAAGAACATAGAAAGCCCCCAAACATGTAATGGCGGTTAGACAAGAAGAAATACTGACACAGACAGAAAATAGTATGAGCAAACGTTGGGGCCCAATCTTCATAGAAAGAAAAGGATAGGAAGGACACTTACTGCAATCCAAAAAACCCTAAAAAAATACCAACTCTACTAATTGCAAAAACACCTGAGATCACACGACCTCTACCACCTAAATTAGTTCTCTGGTGTAACAAAACTAAGCCGCAGCCACTGAAAAACTGGAAAAGGCAAATGAACAAATAACAGTGGCTAAGATAAACTGAGAGGAGCACAAGCCCCCAGAGGGGACCTGGCTGACCTCCACAGAAGTGCAGGAAAAAATGCAAAAAGCAAGCACAAAAATAAAAGCAGAAAATATCTTATCTGTTAGCAGAAGATGCAGGCAAGACTCAGCAAGCTTCCAAGTGAACCAGGAACCAAAGTTGAGACAAGAACAATTGATCACCGGCAACCCTGATGGGAGGGAACCTCCCTTATATAAGACCAGTCTGTATCTCCTGATTGCCAATCTTCACAATCTTCATTGAATGGTTCAGTACTGTTTGTAACCACCAGAGGGAGCTTCTGCTAAGAATTCATTTCTAACATATTCACAACAGTGGGTCTGCTCAAGTGACCATATTGGGCAGGTGCTGTATAGTCATACATGTGTCCAGGTTGGGGTTGTACTTGGGTTTGGGTGGCCTGTGACTGGGATGCCATACGTGCCATACGTGGCAGAGGTGCTGAAGCTGCTGCTCCTGCCTGCTGTTCTTGAATATCTTGCAGGGGCAGAAGGTTGCTGGATGACATTTGCCACCTTTCAAGAAAAAGAAATACAGGAGTTGGGTTTTTTGGGGGTGTGTTATGATATGGTAGCCGAGAAATACAGCAGCAAAAAACAGGCTAAGCGACCAGACACCCAGAGAAGTTGGTAACTAGCGGATTGCAGACCCTTAAACTGCCAGCACAACTAGAAGTAGCCGTGGGACGTGCCTACAGTGCACTAGAAGCCTCGACACAGCCGGAGAGCTAACTAAGCCTTTCAGAGAGAAAGGGGAAAGCTCACTGCCCCGGAGTAGAGCCCCAAAGAAATAGATAGCCCCCAACATATATTGTCGGTGAGACAAGATGAAATATGGAAACAGGCAGAAAATAGCACAAGCAAATGCTGGGGCCCAAACTGTCTAGATAGAAAAGGACAGGAAGGATACTGTCTGCAATCTGGAAAAAACACTAGAAAAAACTCCAACGCTTCTGATACACAAAAATACTTAGACCACACGATCTCTCCCCCGCTAGATCAGACTCTGGTGAGCACTGGAAGCAAAACAGCAGATACTGAAATAACAGAGAACAAAAAATACATAAACTGTCTCTGGTGTGAATAGGTAGCAATTCAGCGGATGCAGAAATAACAGGGAATGGAAATGCATAAACAATGGCAAATGAAAACCAGTGTCCAGCACAGGCTCCCACAGGGGAACCTGGCTGAACAATCCAATAGGGCAGAAAACTGAGATAGACAAAAACACAAGCCACAGAAATAAACAGCAAATGACTTATCTGAAAGTTGCAGGAAATAGCAAGCAGCAAGCTGACTTTCAAAAGAGACCGGGAAGAACTAATCACCAGCCAGGATCAGGGGAAGGTAGCTCATTTATATCTCCCCAGTCAGTCCCACTTGATTGCCACTCATCGCCCCCAGGTGATGGACTTCTGATAGTCAAAGCAGCTTCATTACTATCAGCAGCCACCAAAGGAAGCCCACACTCAGAAGTCATATCCAGAGCATTCACAACAGGGGTGTACAGGCATCGATGAGGATTTGTATGGCACATCTGGCCCGCAGCCTCAACGAATGCAGAAGGGGCCGCAAGTGTCGTGCCAGATTGCGGAAGTACGCTTCCTCCCCATCGTCATGGGCAGCCCTGGACAAATAGTCCAACACGCCTTTGTCAACTTGCCTCCTTGTGCCAGTGGTGGAAAGCACCCTTCTGCGACGGCCACAATGTGGTATTGCTGAAGGCAGGGGTGACATCTCCAGAGGCACAGTTGGACTGCTGCTGTGGGTCCCTTCTTCATCCTGGGGATTAGCCTCCTGTGTGGCAGAAGATGCTGCTGCTGCTGGTGGTGGTGGTTGGTTGGTGTCTGTGGGTGCCGAAGATGTACCAGCCACTACGTCACCTTCACCAGCGGTGTCAATGTTGACCTCGGAGTCTGAAGCTGTTCCCTTTCTGTAAGGTTTGACTCCACTCTGTTGGATTATAAAAATGTAACATTAGAAACAAGTTAAAATATTTAAGTGACAGCATGTGAAAGATGTGCCTTCATGCATGCACTTACGGTTTGAGATCCATGCTCTGTGCAAGAAAATGTAGACCATCAAAATAAATATATTTCCTTTTCTTTGGGGTTGCATTGCCACTCTGCCCAAAATGCTGCCGTTCCCGCCGGTACTGGTCCTGGCAACTCCGCCAACATCTAGTGACATCATTCACTGCATATTTAATAAAAAATAATTAACTATCAATCATATTGTATGTCTTACAACATGTAGGCTTCAGTGTAACGTGGCCTTCTATTTTTAGCATGTGTATAGTCTGAAATATGCCACATATACTAAACACATCACAGATGATGCGGTGAAGGTATTTTGTTAAGTCGTGTTAAAATTTATTTCACATTTGTTTTATGATTGTACTTACTAATTTCTTACTGCACATCACGAGGTCTCTCCTCAAAATCGCGGAACATGTGGGCACAGATTGACCTCCATGCCACCTCCTTCTGTGTGCAGTCCGCATAATGAGCGTCGCGTTGGTCCCAAAGCTCAGGCCTCTCCTGGACCAATACAATAAGCATCTCCACATTTATATGTCTGGCCATGATGCTATACTCCGTGGAGGCGTGCTTCTTGGTTTGGTGTCGAGTGTGCTAGGCTAAATTGCATGTCAAAACTTCCTGATAATGGATGATTGAATTTCTATGTTCATTAAATGATTAATATTTCAGCATTGATGTCAATTTATTTTCTTAACCTAAACCAAATTTGGGAGTGTTTCAGCTTTCAAAAGAGTAATTTATAAAACCAATGGATGAATTTAACTTCCGGTTATAAGCTTTGATTTACATAACATGGATAAGCGACATAACATCTGCCAGGGAGTGTATAGTGTCACGAACAAAGAGAATCGTGCCGACTCGGACGTCACCAGGATTAACAAGGTCTGCATCAGATGTTGAGGACCCAGGACAATCTGATGATAAATGGGCTACTGGAACAAACCATACATGGACAAGGCAAGAGAACCTGGATCTAATGAAATGCTACTATACCAGCAGACAAAATGAGAGAGGATATATGAAGCATATGAGGAAACTCTGTCACCCAACGTTTCAGTATCATAAAGAGATGGATCACAACTTGAGATGGATCAACTGCACTGCAGATCCACTCCACATGAAGACCTGGAAGAACAACATGTGCAACCCTCTGAAGATCCTGATTCAATCCTGCAACTAGAGAGCACTGCAGCTGATCTGAAACAGAAGATCTTAGATAAACTAAATACCATCAATACAAGAGATCGACTGCTAAGGCTCAGCAAAGAAACACCACCAGACAGTATGCTAGAAGATGCTAATAGAGCACTTGCATCAATACCTACCACCACCATAACTCAAACTAATAAACCGATCTATGCTACTGCCTCAGCAATCATTTAAATGCTTGGCTATACAACCAGCAAGAACAACAGAAGTACGTGCCCCTCTTGGAAAAGAAGACTGGAGACTAAAATCAAGTTAACAGAAATACAGAAAGGTGTAAATATCAAGAATAGGACCAAGCTGGGCAAGTATAAAGGCCTGACCCCAACTGAAGCCCTAGAGACTGCTAAACAAAGGCTCACAGCACTCGCTGCAATATTAGGGAGATACATTAGAGAAGCTGAGGCCAAGAAGATAAATGCCCTGTTCTCCAAAGAACCATCCAAGGTGTACTCCCAACTACACAGTAACAGCACAAAAAGGCGGCAACTTAGGAATGACTGACTATCAAACTAAAAGGAAGTGTGCCACATGTCGATTAACCCCTTGGTGACAGAGCTAATTTGCTACTTAATGACCTAGCCAATTTTTACTATTCTGACCACTGTCACTTTATGAGGTTATAACTCTGGAACTCTGGATCCTGCTGATTCTGAGACTGTTTTTTCGCGACATATATGGCGAAAATTTTTAACATTTTGCAATTTTCAAAATTTTAATTTTTATGTGCCTTAAATCAGAGAGATATGTCACACAAAATACTTAATAAAGAACATTTCCCACATGTCTACTTTACAGCAGCTCAATTTTGGAAACAAATTTTTTTTTGTTAGGAAGTTATAAGGGTTGACCAGAGATTTCTCATTTTTACAGCAAAAGTCACTTTGAGGGGTGTACATGATAGAAAATACTCAAAAGTGACACCATTCTAAAACTGCACCCCTCAAGGTACTCAAAACCACTTTGAATTAGTTTATTAAACCTTTACCTGCTTCACAGAAACTGAAGCAATGTTGAATGAAAAAATTAACATTTAACTTTTCTTCACAAACATTTTACTTCAGAACCAATTTTTTTATTTTCACAAGTGTAAAAAGAAAAAATGAACCATAAATTTGTAGTGCAATTTCTCCTGAATACACTGATACCCCATATGTGGGGGTAAACCACTGTTTAGGCGCACGGCAGAGCTCGGAAAGGAAGGAGCGCAGTTTTACTTTTTCAACGCAGAATTGGCTGGAATTGAGATCGGACGCCATGTTGTGTTTCGAGTGCCCCTGATGTGCCTAAACAGTGGAAACCCACCAATTCTAACTCCAACCCTAACCCCAACACACCCCTAACCCTAATCCCAACCAAAACCATAACCCTAACCATAACCCTAGCCACAACTCTAACCCTAACACACCCCTAACCGTAATCCTAACCCTAACCATAACCCTAGCCACAACTCTAACCCCAACACACCCCTAACCCTAATCCTAACCATAACCCTAACCACAAAGCTAACCCTAACACATCCATAACCCTAATCCCAACCATACCCGTAATCCCAACCCTAGCCCCAACCATAACCCTAACCCTAGCCCCAACCCTATCCCTAACTTTAGCCCCAACCATAACCCTAACTTTAGCCCAGCTCACTTTAGCCCAACTCACTTTAGCCCAATTCCAACCCTAATGGGAAAATGGAAATAAATATATTTTTTTATTTTATTATTTTTCCCTAACTAAGGGGGCGATAAAGAGGATTTTGATTTACTATTTTTTTTATTTTGATCAGTGTGATAGGATCTATCACAGTGATCAAAATGAACCAATATAAAAAATCTCCTACTGTTGTTGGGTGCCGGCCGGCAGATCTCGGTGGGCGCACTACACATGCACCCACCTTTTTCTCCTGGAAGAAAATGCCTGTGACCCGGGAACTTCAGGGGGGCATGCAGGGACACCAGAGGTATCAGGGGGTTGATCGGGGGACCGGGGACCCTATTTCTCTCTCCTCTGATGTGCGATCACATCAGAGTAGAGAGAAATTAAATGGAAAAATTGACTTTTTTTGCAGTCGCCGTTATACCGTTAATAACGGCGATCGCAACACCGGGGTCGGTAAAAACTGACCCAAATCATGTTCTCTTTATTGAGGAAAGAGTTTATGTATTGAAATCTATATATTTTTTCTGGAGATTTACTTTCATTAGTTCTATGCCTGGCACATGCCTTAATGAATTAATACTAGGATATATATGTTCAAATGTCCACTTTAATGAACTAATGTTATAAATTTGTATACCTAGCTTTTACTTTAATGAACTGATATTGTAATTCCTATACATCCGCATACCCCCTATTTTCTTTGAAAGACCTTTATTTTTGCATTTTTTGTGTCCCCATATTTATTCATCTGTAACATTTTAATGAATTTGTTTAATAAAATCTGATTTTATGGCATAAAGCTTCATAGTTTTTGTAGGAGTTGTATTTAATTGGAAGTGCCACTCTTTCTAGGCAGATTATTTATACAGTATATACATGTGCATATATGTATATGTATATATTTTTGTGAGTTCCTAATTTTGGCTGTACTCAGTTTACAGTGTTTGTTTTTTCTGCCAGGATGGACATTAAGGCCAAAGTCCAAGATTGGCTAGCATGTTTGGATATGGCTTTTAATGGGGGCACAGTGCAATTGGATACTACTGAAAATGAGCTAAAATCTTCCTTGAAAAATTCTATTAAATCTTCTCTTAAAAAAAGAGCTCGCACATGGTGGAACAAGGCCTCCCTAGAAAATTACCTTGCCAAGGGCCTCATCCCGAGGCGTTTTGATAACCCTTCCAATTCCAAACTGCAGGTGATTAACCTATCGGAAATTCAGCTGACACTGCCTCAATTGGAGGTATTAAGTTTAGGTTTATCATTCTCACCCACCTCTTCTTTCGACTCTTTTATAGCGATAAAAGATCTGCAACTATTTGCCCGAAAATTAGTCTTAAAGAAATTACATGAAAAACCAGATATGGAAAACCAGTGGAATGAACAAGAATTACAGGCCATTGCCACTTTAGAGGAACTACAGGGGGAATATGAAGAGACTACCACGATAGGTAAGTTTATTCCACCCATCCCTAAGAAATTTCTCCCTTTGCATTTGTATCCTAGCATTGAAACATTTGTCAAATTGGTCACTCAAGCCTTTGAGGATATCCCGAATAAAATAATCAATGACAATCTCACAATGAAACAAAGAACGGCCCTTAGGGAATTAAAAAACCTTAAGGAGGTCGTTATCAAGTCAGCTGACAAAGGAGGCAACGTGGTAATCTGGCCGAGTACTCTGTATGAAAAAGAGGCCTTTCGTCAGTTAAAAGATAACAAATGTTATCAAAAGCTTACATTTAATCCCACAATCAAATTTCAAGGAGAATTGCAAAAATTCTGGATGAGGCCTTTGATAAGGGCACCATTACAAAGGATCTTCAGAAATATTTAATACCCCAATACCCTAAGATGGCGTGTATTTATTTTACTCCAAAAATACACAAGGACCCTGTAAATCCCCCGGGTCGCCCCATAGTTTCGGGTAATGTCAATTTATGTGAGACGATCAGCAAATATCTGGATTTCTATTTGAAGCCACTGGTGAGCAACCTTCCCTCCTACGTTAAAGACACAGAAGATGTTTTGAAGAGAATAGAGGGAATTCCAATAGATGACGATATGTGGCTAGTCACTATGGATGTTGAGTCCTTATATACCTCTATACAGCATAAGGACGGTATTTTGGCAGTTAAGACTTTTATTTTCATCTAATTATGACACAGAATTCATCGAATTTCTATTGAAGCTCCTTCAGTTTGCCCTTGAGAACAATTTTTTTACCTTTAAGGGAAACATCTATTTGCAAAAACAGGGCACCGCTATGGGGGCGGCATATGCATCATCTTATGCTAACTTATTTTTAGGGAAATGGGAACAATCCATTTTTTTCTCTAACCCCATAGATTTCATTGAGGGAGCACTACTATGGGCTCGCTATATTGATGATGTCCTGCTAATTTGGCAGGGTTCTGAAAAGGATCTGCTTGCCTTTGTTGACATTTTAAACAACAATACTTTGAACATCAAATTAACCTGTAAATACAGTAAAACAAATATCAATTTTTTTGGATATACTAATTTCAAAAAGTAATAGCGGTATTTTAGAAACAAATGTCTTCAGGAAGTAAACAGCAGTAAATTCAATTCTGCATGCCAGTTCTTCGCACCCGCAACCGTTAGTGAATGGAATACCAACGGGACAGTTTCTTAGAGCTAGAAGAATCTGCTCTAATGAACAAGATTTTTCTGAACAAGCTACTCTCCTGTCTAATAGATTCATTGAGCGTGGTTATTCAAAAAGAAGCATAAAACGAGGTTTTGCACGGGCAAAAAAGGCAAACAGAAATGAATTATTGCAGCCACGTCTCAGAACTGAAAATGTATCGAAGGTAAGATTCATCACTACCTAAAACCAGCAATGGATAAAAATGAAAGAGATCTTGAACAAATTCTGGCCTATACTACAGATGGATCATACAATTGCCAAATACATACCATCACAACCATCTCTGACTTACAGACGTCCAACAAACCTCAAAGATCAATTGGTGCATAGTCACTACTCAGCACCGCAGCCTAAAATTTTTTTTAGATCTGGTTGACCCAAATGGGGTTTTTACCCCTGTGGAAAATGTATAGCCTGTCCCAACATGCATCGAGCTCTCAATTTTCAATCAAGTAACGGTAAGAAAGAATTTACCATAACCCAGCATATAACTTGTGACTCCATTGGTGTAATCTATTATGCTGTATGCCCATGCCCATAAATTTATGTTGGGCTGACATCTAGGCCCTTAAGGATAAGAATAAGGGAACACTATCATGATATACTGAATGCACAAGATGAAGATGACTGGGCATCAATGAAGCCAATACCTAAACATTTTAAGAGACATCATGACTGTAACGCTAAATTATTTAAGGTCATAGGTATTGACATGGTGCACATAGATTTGCGGGGAGGGAATTGGAAGAAAAGTCTTGCACAATTAGAGGCCCGCTGGATTTCTAGAATCCAATCAGTTCAACCAGCGGGCCTTAATGAGATACTTAGTTTTGCCCCTTTTTTGTAGGTTTTGCTCTTTTGTTGATGTTTTTATATGTTTTTAATTATTATTTTTGTATATACTTTTTAGATTTTTAAACTTACCTTTGATGTTTTTTCGGATGGCGTTTGCTGCCGGAGCCTGTTTTCCCATTTGGATCCCTTCTAATTCCTTTGGTTGACTCAATTTATGGGTTTTCTATATGTCTGGATCCTGTGCACGTATTTTTGTCTTAATTTCTGAGTGGCGAGAGGATGAACCTGAGATGAAGAAATAAGGGGAAAAGAAAAAGAAAGAAGAAAAAGATGTATTTTGTTTATATTTTTATTATTTTTTATTATATTTCTTTACACTATTTATTGTACTTTATTAATATGGTTAAAGAAGATTTATTTATTCACTTTATTATATTTTTGAATATAAATTAGCAGCACTTGGTACTTTATAATATAGAATTAATAATGAATCCACATTTTTTATATTTATATCTACCGTATATACTCATGTATAAGCCGACCCGTGTATAAGCCGACCCCCCTAATTTTGCCACAAAAAACTGGGAAAACTTATTGACTCGCGTATAAGCCTAGGGTGAAAAATGATTATGCCCCCATATGATGCTCCACAGATTATGCCCCCATATGCTGCACAGATTATGCCCCTATATGCTCCAGATTATGCCCAATATGCTTCAGAGATAATGCCCCCATATGCTCCAGATTATGCCCAATATGCTTCAGAGATTATGCCCCCATATGCTCCAGATTATGCCCCCGTATAATCCACAGATTATGCCCCCATATGCTCCAGATTATGCCCCTATATGTTCCACAGATTATGCCCCTATATGCTCCAGATTATGCCCCCATATGCTCCATATTATGCCTCCATATGTTCCACAGCTTATGCCCCCATATGCTCCAGATTATGCCCCCATATGCTCCAGATTATGCCCCCATATGCTCCAGATTATGCCCCCATATGCTCCAGATTATGCCCCTATATGCTCCAGATTATGCCCCCATATGTTCCACATCTTATGCCCCCATATGCTCCATATTATGCCCCCATATGTTCCACAGCTTATGCCCCCATATGCTCCATGTTATACCCCCATATGCTCCATATTTTGCTCCCGTATGTTCCACAGCTTATGCCCCCATATGCTCCATATTATGCCCCATATGCTCCATATTATGCCCCCATATGTTCCACAGCTTATGCCCCCATATGCTCCATATTATGCCCCCATATGTTCCAGATTATGCCCCATATGCTGCTGCAAAAAAAATAAAAAAAATGACATACTCACCTCTCGTCGCTGGGGGCCAGGTGCCGGGGTCCTGAGCAGGCGGGGACACCGGCGCGCTATGGGGGACAGGTGCCGGCGTCACCGCTCGCTCAGGACCCCGGCACCTGAGATATTTACCTGTCCTCTCTGCACCGCAGCGCTGCGTCCTCTTCCTGGTCCTCGTCAGTGAATGATCTGGCAGGGGGCGCGGCGCTCACTAATGACGTCATCGCGCCCTCTTCTGATCATTCACAGCCAGAGGAGTCAGACGAGGACGCAGCACAGGGTGGAGAGAAGACAGGTAAATATCGCTGTACTCACCCCTCCGCCGCGCGTCCTTGCAGCCTCTCCTCTTCTCCCGGCGATCTCTGCAGCGCTTCCTTCCTACAGCGGTCACGTGGTACCGCTCATTAAAGTCATGAATATGTGCATATTCATGACTTTAATGAGCGGTGCCATGTGACCCGCTGCAGGAAGGAGCCGGAGATCGTGGGAGAAGCAGGGGGGCTGCAGAGACCACGGTGGCGGAGAGGTGAGTATAATCCGAAACCCCCGCTCCCCCTCCCCCGCGACCCCCGTATATGACCCGCGTATAAACCGAGAGGGGGACTTTCAGCCCTAAAAAATGGGCTGAAAATCTCGGCTTATACACGAGTATATACGGTATTTTATTTTTATATAAAGGAGATTTTTCTCTTCTAATATCGGAATAATGTATATTTATGATCATTTGCATTTATTTATAATGAATTTTTTACTTATTATATATATTTATGATAATTTTTGCACTTATCTATAATGAATTATTAAATTCTAATTTTTTATTTTATTTTTTATATTTTTTTATTTTTATTTTTATATTTTTTTCTATATATGCACTTTAATATTTTATTTTCAACACATGTATATGGCACTTATTATTTACTTATTTGATGGACATATTTATAACTCTACACTTATTTGGATATTGATAGCACTATAGCACTTATATCTATGTATAAATATATTTATGATGCACTGATATTTATATAAAATATTATATATACAATGCTATATTAGTTTGGTTGTTTATGCAGAGGTGTTGACATTAATATGTGCGTGATATCAGATTAATGCATATGCCTTCTCGCACACTTTTTTCTCTTATTTATCTCCCCATACTGCTATTACATCTCCCTTCTCTCGCTGCTTTAGACACATGCTGTCTTTCAATCACTGCGGCGTGCGCTTCTGTGGACTTCCTGTGTACCAGCGTCCCCATGATAACGCGTCTCCAATGCCGCCTATACCACTTCCCTGTTCTGACGCGTCAGGCTGGGAGGTGGTTGGGCGTCATATGACGCCGACCCATGCTGACGTCACGCAGGGTTCGTTGGCGGAAGCGCCATTAAGAAACCGCTGTGACAGACTTGTTAGGCCCCTATAAATATCTTATGCAAAGAGCCTGTGATACGCACAATCCCTTGAGAAAAAGCAGGACAGCGAAACGCGCGTTAGGGGTGCCGGTCTTTCAGGTATGGCATTTACATACTAGCTACGACTTGCTTCTTTTAAGCCACCAATGATATACTATCCTTATGGCGACTCTATAGCACCTTTTATTGGCATTTTGCACTATGCACATTGCACTTTGATGAGATATCCACATATTTTTGCCAATATTTAAGGATTTGACTGCTGGCTTACTATTTTAGGGGGCTTTTTATTGAGGAAAGAGTTTATGTATTGAAATCTATATTTTTTTTTTCTGGAGATTTACTTTCATTAGTTCTATGCCTGGCACATGCCTTAATGAGTTAATACTAGGATATATGTGTTCAAATGTCCACTTTAATGAAATAATGTTATAAATTTGTATACCTAGCTTTTACTTTAATGAACTGATATTGTAATTCCTATACATCTTCATACCCTCTATTTTCTTTGAAAGACCTTTATTTTTGCATTTTTTGTGTCCCATATTTATTCATCTGTAACATTTTAATGAATTTGTTTAATAAAATCTGATTTTATGGCATAAAGCTTCATAGTTTTTGTAGGATTTGTATTTAATTGGAAGTGCCACTGTTTCTAGGCAGATTATTTATATATACATGTGCATATATGTATATGTATATATTTTTGTGAGTTCCTTTTTATTATACCTCTTGGATCTTGCACGGGAGGCTGACTTGGTAGGCTGTGGAACGGGAGAGTCATGGACGGTCACAGGTGGATGAGACGATTTACCCACAGGTTCTTTACGTCTGGTCCGTCTCTGGAAGCATGGGGGGAAAGATTTCTCAGGAGATGCTGTACTTGGCCAGTCGAAGGCTTTGCAGAAGGCCACCAGGAAGGCCGGAAAACTCAAAGTGATGGGATCCCCGCTTCCCAGAGGGGGATGAGCCACTCCAAGGCATCTCCTGCTAGGTAGGTCATTAGCAATCCTACCTTAACCCGATCAGTGGCAAAGAAGGAGCATGCCATTGAAAATAACGTAAGCACTGCTCCAAAAAGACACGACACTGCTTAGGATCCCCATTGTATCTTGGTGGATCCGAGGGGGCTCAACTTTAGGGATGCCTGCCTCAAGTTGAGCAAACAGTTCATTAGAGACCACAATGGTAGGTGGAGCATTGAAAGTCTGAACTTCGGACCAGGTAAATATATTCGGTTACCCATACTGGCAAAAAAGTTCATCATGCTCTGCGAGCGGACGGACATGGACTCAGCGGGGACCATGACCTGTGCAAACTGTCACGCTCACGCCCTGGCTGGTGGGCGTGAGCCAGGGGGGTTGTGGCCCCACTGTGCCACAAACCAGACTACCCTGGAAAGGGCGTGACTAAGACAGCAGCCTCGGTCTTCACTGGAGCATCTGATGGTGAGGTCAAGCTTGTGCATCAGGCAACTGCCAGGTGCCACTCCAGGGTGGTGTCTGGTTGCGGCTGCTGATCCCACTTGGGGAGACGGTGGCACTGCTGAGACACTGGCAGGCAGACATGGATGAGACACAGGGCAGGCAGGCATGGAGGAGACACAGGGCTGGCAGGCATGGAGGAGACACAGGGCTGGCAGGCACGGAGGAGACACAGGGCTGGCAGGCATGGAGTAGACACAGGGCTGGCAGGCACGGAGGAGACACAGGGCTGGCAGGCATGGAGGAGACACTGGGCTGGCAGGCACGGAGGAGACACAGGCCTGACAGACACGGAGGAGACAGAGGGCTGGCAGGCACGGAGGAGACACTGGGCTGGCAGGCACGGAGGAGACACAGGGCTGGCAGGCATGGAGGAGACACGGGGTAGGGTCCTGTTCACATAGCAGGTGCAGATACTGGAACTGACTGGAAGGTATGGTGTATGGAGGAACAGGTAGAGACCTGTTCGCACAGCAGATGCAGATACTGGAACTGACTGGAAGGAATGGTATATGGAGGGACAGGTAAAGACCTGTTCACACAGCAGGTACCGGTACTGGTACAGACAGAAAGGAATGGAGTATGGTGGAACAGGTAGAGACCAGTTCATACAGGAGGAGAACCACAAGGCTGCGGAGAAGGGCTGTAGAGCCGCAAGAGATACTGCAGAGGCAGGAGCAAAGCAGAGCGGAACCGCAAGATATGCAGAGAGAAGCTTCAGCAAGAGATTGCTGCAGCTGCAAGCGCAATGTGGCTATCAAGGTAAAAATGTTGTCGACCAATGTCTTACATAGATGCTATACAGTTGCCTTCATCACCCATAGGCTGCCCTGCTATAAAATAAATAAAATACCTTTGCCGTGCATTATACTTTTAAGACTGGATATTGTATGAATTGCATAAGCTACTATGCTATTTTAATACTTTTTTTTTTTACACGATAATGGACATACATAGTGTATATGTCGGTAGTTTTACATGCATACAAACGAAGCGTAAACAAAACCAAATGTTACTCAATCTTAGGTCTTGTTCAGATGTCCAATGTTCTCGTACGAGTGTTATCAGTATTTTTCACCGATAGCACTCATACCTGTGTTAGTCTATGGGAAAGTCACATAGACAAGGGTCTGACCAAAATTGGCAATGTAAATCAATGGGTCTGTGAAAAAATCTGAAAAACATCTTTGGGCAGTTCGATTTTCATGGACAGTCATATAAAAGAAGTTGGAGACTTTTTCTTTTTTCACGTATGATAAAAATTGATTACAATCGGACCACACGCTGATCAAACTCTGATCAAAATAATCCATCAGTTTTTCTCATATATGAGAAAATCGGACATTGGAATGAGGACTTAAGGTACTGCCACACTAAACAATCCCGCTAGCGATCACGATAACGACGCATACTAATGCGATCGCTAGCGGGATTGTTTCTATATCGCTAAGTGCGGCCACATTTAGCGATATAGTTAACGACGCTATCGCCGTTAGCGATCTTCTTAACGACTTTAGCGGTACAAAAGTACCGCTAAATCGCTAAGAAAAGGTGCCACACTAGCGATATATACTTACCCAGCGGGAGCGCCGACGAGAAAATAGGGTCCGGAACGATTCCAGCGACGAGCGAGATCACAGCAGGAAGCTCGTCGCTGGCAGATGCCGCACTGAACAACATCGCTAACGGGATCGCTAAATAGTGACGTTTTTTAGCGATCCCGTTAGCGATATTGTTCAGTGTGGCATACCCTTTAGTCTGTACACTTTCATGTGTCCCCACAATACTGCCTTTATAATAAAATCAATGTCTAAGAATAGACTATAGTCATATTTTGGTATCATAAAGAAATTATTTCTTTCTTCTTAACATAGCTACATCATTGGCGCATATATACGGTAAATGGACGCCGAGTCTTTGAAGTGTTTCATCTAATTGGCTGGAAATGTAAACAGAACAGAGCTTAAACTCATCATCAAAGAATTTATAATCCTCCTTGCAGACAGTTTCAGGAGCAATATTTAGAAAGACACTTTTTATGTAACTAGATCTTACGCTGTTTACACTGCTGTGTCTAATAAAATCCTGTTTAAAGTATTGTCACAAAGACTACAAAAGCTCTTTACAACTTCATTAATCCTGTACCTCCTATTATTACCTGGATAATATAAAGCCTTTTGTAGAAATTTTCTAAAGTGTTCATATTGGAATAATAAGATAGTTGCTTAGTCGTGTTGCAAATTTCAAGTACTTTTCCTTCCATTGCATAAAAATCAATAATTTTTTTAAAAACATTTGCAGCCAGAATGATAGTTTATTATGTAAATGACCACAATTTTTATGGGTTCCTGCATTCCCTAATCAAATAAATGACCTGAAAATAACCTCAATGTACTGCATTTTTCAGACTATAAGACGCAATGGACCATAAGATGCACCCCAAAAATTAATGTGTCAAATGGGGGTCCGTCTTACAGTCCGAATTCAGCTTACCGGGTGAAATCGGCAGCGCTGGAGAAGCGTGGTCACAGGGGTTGTTCGGTGGTCCGGCGATATGACTCCTATCCCAGGCTGGTGCGGTGGCCTCCGGGATATCCCATCCCAGGCAGGTACAGCAGTGGTGCACTGAGGTGCGGGAGGCTCCACCGGCATTTTGTGAAAGACCGAAGGCCCCCGAACATCTATAGCTGGGATGTGGTGGCTTCCGTTAAAATGGCCGCTGGGGGCGGCGCATGCTCAGATTGAGAACTCGACAACGAGCTCTCATCCTGAGATCTTGTCTCCTGAGATCTCAATCTGAGCATGCGCCGCCCCCTGCGGCCATTTTTCCGGAGGCTATCGCATCGCAGCAATGGATGTGCAGGGGCCTTCGGTCTTTCACAAAATGCCAGCGGAGCCCCCGCTCCACAGAGCACCACCGCCGAACCTGTCGCACCAGCCTGGGAAAGGAGGCTGCATCGCCCTGCAGCGTCGCACCGAGACCGTCGAAGAATCGCCGGACTCCTGCTGCCGCCACAGTATAAAATCGATTTTACAGAATAAAATGTTAGGAAACATTTTTTCCTCTATAATGACTTGTATATAAGGCAAAATTAAAAAAGAAAAAAATGCCTCTTCCTCCCCTTAATAGTTGGACCATCTCTCACCGTATTTCCCCGTCGCCTATGATTACAGTAGATGACACAGTAGAGGGGGAAATAACACTACATCCACCTGTAGTCATTAGTAAATGTAATATTAACATTTTACTACCTTATATAGGCATGTGGTATGTGTGTGACACGTCAGATGCATTCTGTTTAATTTATGAAGGTGGGATTCTGAAAATCACAAAGCCTATGTGGACAATGCAAGAACTGCCAAAAATTAGAAGTAAGAGGGACTCCAATACACCCTGCATTAGACATGTTAGCTAGTGTGACTCCTAGACTCATGAAGCCTATGCACATGCTCGGGCTGCCAATAATTAGAAGGTGGGACTACAATAATCCCTGGAAGACACGTAGAGGAGGGCCTGAGAAAATATTTTTTTCCCATTTTTAAGGAGGACTCCTAGACTGGTAAAGACTATGCACTAAGTGTAAAGGTTGCCAAAAATTAGAAGGAGGGACTGAAAAAAACCCTGGAGGACACGTAGAGCAGGGCCTCAGAAAAGTTTTCCATTTTTAAGGAGTGGGACTCCTAGACTGGAAAAGAATATACACTAAGTGAAAGGACAGAAAAGCATTTAACTATGTTGAGTATACATATGTAAGAGAATTGTTGAGGTCAGCCTGTATAGCATTGTTTGTGTGGGAAGGGGCTCCTGATAATCCTCTAAAAAGTATGAGTAATGGCTGACCGATGACCCTCTAAAAATTTTGAACGAGGGCCACATGATGACCCGCTAAAAATTTTGAGCAAGAGCTGCCTGATGACCATCTAAAAATAGAGTAAGGGCCACCTGACAGTTCATGCCACATGTCCAGCTTGGATACCTAATAGTTGTACAGCACAGAGGAATCACAGAATAAGTTGGTATGTTCGGCTATATACTCCTTCACCATCTTCTAAAACATTTCCCTCCTTGTCAGACTACCCCACGCAACAAAGCCTGGGCTCTTGTATAGTCTAATGAATCTGTCCCAGACCTTTGATAGTTTTCCCCGCCTCTGTTGGACCTAATGTGTGGCTCCCTCGTCTCTCCTCCTTGGTTGCCCAAGGAACTAGGACGTCTGCCGCCAATGTTGTCAGATGGGACTTTTTGTACTAATTGCTCGACTAGGGTTTTCTACTATTGCACCATTTTACAAGCCATCTCTGCCGCAGGAAGGCAAGATTGAAAGTTCTTCTTGTAGTGTGGTTCAAGAAGAACAACCAGTAATCAGTTTTGGCCAAAATGCGTATAATGCGAGGATCACAGGAAAGACCAGGAAGACGACTCTCCATCCCCTCCTCCTCACTCTCCTCCTCTTAAGTCCATCCACGCTCAACAAATGAGATGAAGCTGGTGTGTAGTACCCTCTATAGCACAGGCAACCACATGGGTCAGGAATGTTACGTGTGCGAGCTTGCCAAGCTTCAGAGTCGCCACAAGGTTACGGCCATTATCACACATGACCATGCCTGGTTGTAGGAACAGCGGTCGTTAAGTAAGACAAGAATGGCACACATGGAAAAATAGTGGAACCTGGGGGCCGAGTACCGAGAGACAGCCGCTACAATGAGGTTGTGAAAAGCCTCAGTGTCCTCAAGCCTAAACGGCAACATTTCCAGGACAAGCAATCTGGAAATGTGCTCGTTTAGTGTTTGGGACTGTTGATGGGTGATTGGGTATTTGAATTTGCGTTCAAAGGCCTGGGGTAGGGACAGCTGAATGTTGCGCTGGGACACTCACGATTTCCACTCTGTTTCTTTCTTTTTGTAAATTTGTGTCGGGGCTGTCAGTAGAATATATATATTTACTACCATGACTCGCACAACAGTCACAGAATTTAACATGGTTGCTGATGGTGCTTGTAAATGTGCATTGAGAGGCAGATGTTGGGAGCAGGGGGGAGAGAGGGCCATTGCCACGGACCCCGTCACATGCAGGGGCCTACTGGGAGACATGGCCACTTACGACATGAGGCCGTGACTGAAGTGCAGGGAGAGCAGCACAATGCCGGCTCCGCTGTCTGACAGACTGCACAGCGGCCGGTTGCAGAGCCAGAGTCTCAGTCCCTGCAGTGTGCTGCAATCTCTCCCGAGAAGCTCCTTCCTGGCTGCAGCAGCTGCAGTTACTTTCTGTGCAGACTCTGATGGGCTCAGGCACGCTGGGTCCTAGTGCCCGCCTCACATGGACACTTCCTGGTCCTGCCTCACTGTGCCTGCAAGCTTCATCAGTAAGTGGGGATGGAATTGATTACATTCGTTTAGTTTGGGCATCTCATGGTCACTGTAAGTTGAAATGTGAGAGGATGGGGGGTATTATGGGGAGAGGAGACGGCACTGGGGGTGAATGTGAGAGCAGGGCCCCAGGCGAAAGAGTCTCAGTGGGCCCCTTTAACACAGACCACGATTCATGATGCACAGATACTGCAGAGAAATATAGGTATAGTACAATGAAAAATACTTCACTTCTTCCATTACATGACTGATATCTATTGTAAATTGTACAATAGCTCAAAAACCTCCAAATCCTCACAGCGCACAGTACAGACTGGACAGTACAGTCCTCCATACAGTATTATGGGCATCACATAGTCTCCCCCTCATCACCCATAATTACATGCAGGATGTCACACCCCCCATCCCCCATATAATGCTCCATGCAGAATACTGGACCCCATATAATGCTCCATACAGAATACTGGACCACATGAATTGCTCCATACAGGATACTGGTCCCCATATAATGCTCCATACAAAATATGGAGCTCTCCTCTGCACTGTGCTGCATTCTGCACTGTTACGGCTCAGGAAAGGGCGCTGTGGAAAGACTCCCCATTATCATCATCATTGCCTGCCCATTATCATTGCCTCCCCATCAACATTATCATCATTGCCTCCCCATCATCATCATCATCATTGCCTCCCCATCATCATCATTGCCTCCGCATCATTATCATTATTATAGCCTCGCCATCATCATCATCATTGCCTCCGTCCCCATCATTATCGCCTCCTCATCGCCTCCTCACCACCATCACTGTTATGTTTCGGTAGCTGAGGAGTGCAGGTAAAAAAGGCAATACACCAGAGCAATTGGAATCTATGAGATTGCAGTACCCTGACTAACCACCACAACTAGAGGCAGCCGTGGAGCGTTCCTACGTTGGTCCTAAACGCCTCGTCACAGCCTGAGAAACTAACTACACCTAAAGAAAGATATAGGAAAGCTATCTGCCCGGAGCAGAACCCCAAAGAAAATAGAAAGCCCCCAAACATGTAATGGCGGTTAGACAAGATGAAATACTGACACAGACAGAAAATAGTATGAGCAAACGTTGGGGCCCAAACTAACTAAATAGAAAAGGATAGGAAGGGTACTTACTGCAATCCCAGAAAACCCTGAAAAGCACCAACTCTACTAATTTCAAAAACACCTGAGATCACACGACCTCTACCACCTAAATTAGTTCTCTGGTGTAACAAAATCAAAACAGCAGCCACTGAAAAAACTGGAAAAAGCAAAAGTACAAACATCAGTGGCTGAACTAAACTGAGAGGGCAAAAGCCCCCGGAGGGGACCCTGAAGGCCCCCACAGAAGTGCAGGACAAAATGCAAAAATCAAGCACAAAAACAAAAAGAAGAAAATCTCTTATCTGATAGCAGGAGATGCAGACACGACACAGCAGGCTACAAAGGAAACAGGACTCAAGGATTGAGACCAGAACAATTGATCACCGGCAACCCTGATGGGAAGGCGACTCCCTTATATAAGACCAGTCAGTAACACCTGATTCCCACTCCTCACAATCTTCACAATCTTCACTGGACAGACCAGTACCGCTTGTAACTACCAGAGGGAGCCCCTGCTCAGAACTCATCTCAAGCCCATTCACAACAGTACCCCCCCCTTGAGGAGGGGTCACCGAACCCTCATTTGAGCAACCAGGTCGGTCAGGATGAGTTCTATAGTACGCACGGATGAGTCTCCTAGCATGGATGTCCGAAGCAAACACCCAAGAATTGTCTTCCTGACCATAACCTCTCCACTTAACCAAATACTGGAGTTTCCGTCTAGAAAAACGAGAATCTAATATTTTCTCAACCACATACTCCAGATTGCCCTCAACCAAAACAGGGTCAGGAGGCACAGCAGCAGGAACCACTGGCTCAACAAACCTCTTCAACAAGGACTTGTGGAACACGTTATGGATCTTAAATGTCCCTGGAAGAAGCAAACGAAAAGAAACAGGATTAAGAATCTCCATGATCTTATAAGGTCCAATGAACCTAGGCTTAAATTTAGGAGATGCTACTCTCATAGGAATATTTTTTGAGGACAACCAGACCAAGTCCCCTACTTTAAACCGAGGACCATCAGTCCTATGCCGGTTAGCAAACCGCTGGGCCCTCTCCTGAGAGAGGGACAACCTCTCCACTACCTGGTCCCAAATCTGTTGCATACGCTCCACAACAGAGTCAACACCTGGACAGACAGAAGCCTCCGTCTGTCCTGAAGAAAATCGAGGGTGAAACCCAGAATTACAGAAAAACGTAGACATCAAAGTGGCAGAGCTAGCCCTATTATTAAGAGCAAACTCAGCCAAAGGCAAAAAAGACCCAGTCATCCTGATCAGCAGACACAAAGAATCTTAGATAAGTCTCCAAGGTCTGGTTTGTTCTCTCAGTTTGACCATTGGTCTGAGGATGAAATGCCGAGGAGAAAGACAATTGAACACCCAGTTTAGAACAAAAAGTCCTCCAAAATCTGGAAACAAACTGGACTCCTCTGTCAGACACTATGTTCTCAGGAATGCCGTGTAAACGAACCACGTGCTGAAGGAACAATGGCACCAATTCAGAGGAGGAAGGCAACTTAGGTAATGGCACAAGATGTATCATCTTGGAAAACCTATCACAAATCACTCAGATGGCGGTCATTCTCTGAGAAACAGGAAGGTCGGAAATGAAATCCATAGAGATATGGGTCCATGGTCTCTTGGGCACAGGCAATGGCATCAACAAACCACTAGAGCGAGAGCAAGGCTTGGAGCGAGAGCAAGTCCCGCAGGACTGCACAAATTCCCTGACAACACGAGACAAGGTAGGCCACCAAAAGGACCGACTAACCAAGTCTCTGGTACCAAAAATTCCGGGATGCCCAGCCAACGCGGAACAATGAATCTCAGACATCACACTCTTTTTCCACTGGTCCGGGACAAACAATTTTCCAACAGGGCAGCGCTCGGGCCTATCCTCCTGACACCCCTCCAGAGCAAGTCTCAAATTGGGTGAGATGGCGGAAAGAACTACACCCTCTTTCAAAATAACAGAAGGATCAGATAACTCAGGAGAGTCCGCAAGGAAGCTCCTCGAGAGGGCATCCGCCTTAACATTCTTAGTGCCAGGAAGAAAGGAAACCACAAAATTAAAACGTGTGAAAAACAAGGCCCACCTGGCCTGTCTAGGATTGAGTCGCTTGGCAGATTCCAGATAAACCAGATTCTTATGGTCAGTAAGGACCACCACCTGATGTTTGGCTCCCTCCAGCCAATGTCTCCACTCTTCAAAAGCCCACTTCATGGCCAATAACTCCCGATTACCCACGTCATAATTACGTTCAGTAGGAGAAAATTTTCGAGAGAAAAAGGCACAAGGGTTACTTTTAGAGGTCTCTGGATCTTTTTGGGACAAAACGGCACCTGCCCCAATTTCAGAGGCATCAACCTCCACCTGAAATGGCAGAGAAACATCAGGCTGCCGTAGAACAGGAGCAGAAGTGAATCTCTGCTTAAGTTCCTGAAACGCAGAGACTGCCTCAGGAGGCCAATTCACCACATCAGAACCCTTTTTGGTCAAATCAGTTAATGGTTTAACAATAACCGAGAAATTACCAATAAATTTACGATAAAAATTGGCAAAACCCAAAAATCTTTGAAGAGCCTTTAATGAAGTAGGTTGGACCCAATCACAGATGGCCTGAACCTTGACCGGGTCCATTTCAATAACAGATGGGGACAAAATGAATCCCAGAAATGAGATCCTCTGTACGCCAAAAAGACACTTTGATCCCTTCACATACAGAGCATTCTCTCTCAAAATCTGGAATACAGTTCGAACATGTTTCACATGAGAGTCCCAGTCATTAGAAAAAATCAAGATATCATCCAAATAAAGAATCAGAAATTTATCCACAAAATCCCTGAAAATGTCATTCATGAAGGACTGGAAGACAGAAGGAGCATTAGTGAGCCCAAAGGGCATCACAAGGTACTCAAAATGCCCCTCCGTGGTATTGAATGCCGTCTTCCATTCATCCCCGTGCTTAATGCGAATAAGGTTATATGCCCCCCTGAGGTCAAGCTTGGTAAACCAAGTAGCGTTTTTCACCCTGGAAAACAGGTCAGAAATCAAGGGTAACGGGTATTGATATTTCACAGTAATATTGTTCAAAAGACGATAATCAATACACGGCCTTAATGAACCATCCTTTTTGGCCACAAAGAAAAAACCGGCACCTAAGGGTGAAGAGGATGGTCTGATATGACCCTTCTCCAATGACTCCTTGATATAAGACCGCATAGCGTCATGTTCAGGTACAGACAAGTTAAAAAGGCGACCTTTAGGGAATTTACTACCAGGCACTAATTCAATAGCGCAGTCATAGCTCCTATGGGGAGGCAAGGATGCAGATTTACTTTCGCTAAATACATCAGAAAAATCAATCAAAAAGTCAGGAACATCCTGAGCCTGGGGGGAGGCAGAAAAAACAGGAGTGTTGGTATTAACACATTGGCAGCCCCAACTGGTTACAGACACAGATTTCCAATCCAAAACAGGATTATGAGACTGTAACCAAGGGAAACCCAGTATGATAATATCATGCAGATTATACAGAACCAAAAATTTGCAGCACTCCTGATGATCAGGTTCAACCCTCATTATCACCTGAGTAGAGAACTGAGGTTTATTCTCAGCCAAAGGGGTAGAATCGATCCCCAGTAGGGGAATAGACTTCTGTAGGGGTATCAAGGGAAACCCACAACGTTTAGCAAAATCATAATCCATCAGGTTAATAGCTGCTCCAGAATCAACGAAAGCCTGAGCAGAAAATGAGGACAGAGAGCATATCAGAGTGACAGAAATTCTGAAACTTAGCTCGATCCCCTAAAAACAAATCTGGCATGGGAATCCTAGGTTCCACAACAGGCAACCTAGCAAGATAGGTAGCAATACTCTGAACCTCAGTGGCAAGCTGATCCACACGGCCAGACAACTGTGCAAACTCCATTGAGAGAAAAAATCCTCCCCAGCACCCATAGATACAGAGGGAAAAAAAAAAAATGCAACAAACAGAAAAATATCTCTGACAACTCTGACAACCGTTTTTTCTTTCACAAATTTTTTCCCTTCTGTGAGTACCATACAATTTTAAATTTTGGGCCGGTGATACTGTTATGTTTCGGTAGCTGAGGAGTGCAGGTAAAAAAGGCAATACACCAGAGCAGTTGGAATCTATGAGATTGCAGTACCCTGACTAACCACCACAACTAGAGGCAGCCATGGAGCGTTCCTACGTTGGTCCTAGACGCCTCGTCACAGCCTGAGAAACTAACTACACCTAAAGATAGATATAGGAAAGCTATCTGCCCGGAGCAGAACCCCAAAGAAAATAGAAAGCCCCCAAACATGTAATGGCGGTTAGACAAGATGAAATACTGACACAGACAGAAAATAGTATGAGCAAACGTTGGGGCCCAAACTAACTAAATAGAAAAGGATAGGAAGGGTACTTACTGCAATCCCAGAAAACCCTGAAAAGCACCAACTCTACTAATTTCAAAAACACCTGAGATCACACGACCTCTACCACCTAAATTAGTTCTCTGGTGTAACAAAATCAAAACAGCAGCCACTGAAAAAACTGGAAAAAGCAAAAGTACAAACATCAGTGGCTGAACTAAACTGAGAGGGCAAAAGCCCCCGGAGGGGACCCTGAAGGCCCCCACAGAAGTGCAGGACAAAATGCAAAAATCAAGCACAAAAACAAAAAGAAGAAAATCTCTTATCTGATAGCAGGAGATGCAGACACGACACAGCAGGCTACAAAGGAAACAGGACTCAAGGATTGAGACCAGAACAATTGATCACCGGCAACCCTGATGGGAAGGCGACTCCCTTATATAAGACCAGTCAGTAACACCTGATTCCCACTCCTCACAATCTTCACAATCTTCACTGGACAGACCAGTACCGCTTGTAACTACCAGAGGGAGCCCCTGCTCAGAACTCATCTCAAGCCCATTCACAACACATCACTGCCTCCCCTCCACCATCACACATACAGCACCACACACAGACAGCACCACAGCACTCTCTCATACACAAAGCACCGCACCGCACTACATACACACACACACACACACCTCACCTGTCCGGCGTCCACTCTCTCTCTGCCACAGCCGGCCGCTGAATAATGACGTCATTCAGCGGCGCTGCTGTGAGAGGAAGCGCAGTCGCCCCCTGGAGCCCGGAGCTGTGGCAGCGGAGGCACGGGGAGAGGTAAGTATTGCGCCGGCTGCTGCCGGGGCCCTGAGCATGCGGGGGGGCCCAGTGGCGGCACTGGTACCGCTCTCATCCGCTAACGGGCGCCGGGGTGCCCGACGGTGAGTGGGCCCCCGTGCCTGCTCAGGGCCACGGCACTTGCCCGGGTATGCCGGATGCTAACGCCGGCCCTGTGTGAGAAGATGGGAGTGTTGTTGGGACTAGGGCAGTGGGGGGTTAATGTGTGAGGATGGAGGTATTATGGGGAGAGGAGAAGGGACACTGGGGATGAATGTAAGAGGATGAGGGTATTAAGGGGAGAAGAGACAGGGTACTGGGGGTGTATGAGAGGATGGGGTATTGTGGGGGCTAGGGCACTGGGGGGCTTAATGTGAGATGATTGGGTATTGTGGGGGCTAGGGCACTGGGGGGGTGAATGTGAGAGGATGGGGGTATTATGGGGAAGAGGAGACGTCACTGGGGATAAATGTGAGAGGATGGGGGTGTTGTTGGGGCTAGGGCAGTGGGGGGTTAATGTGTGAGGATGGAGGTATTGTGGAGGTTAGGGCACTGGGGTTGTTAATGTAAGAGGATGGGGCTACGACACTGGGGGTGAATGTAAGAGAATGAGGGGTATTAAGGGGAGAGGAGACAGGGTACTTGGGGTCAGTAGCGTAGCTACTGAGGGGGCAGAGGGGGCCATTGCCCCGGACCCTGTCTCATGCAGGGGCCCACTGGGAGACATGGCCTCTTACATCATGAGGCTGTGTCTGAGGTACAGGGAGAGAGCAGCACAATGCCAGCTCCCCTGTCTGACAGACTGTACAGCGGCCGGTTACAGATCCAGAGTCTCAGTCCCTGCAGTGTGCTGCTTTCTCACCCCAGAAGCTCCTTCCTGGCCACAGCAGCAGCAGTGTCAGTATTCCGGGTTTTCTAGGTAACTTTGTCAATGATTTTGCCCTTTGTTAAAATGGAGTTTGCTGTTTTGTGTGCCCTACTTCCTGTTCGTTTGTTTAAAACCTGGCTCAGGTGTTGGCTTCACTGCTGGAGTATTCTGCTTCCGTTTCCCTGCAACCCAGCTGCTTTGTTCCTCACAGATCTTTTGTGTATTTACCAGGAAAGTGCATAACCTTATCTTCAGGTGTTTCTCAGCCACAGCAATTTCTACCCATGGCTCTGGACATTCTCTGCATATGTAAGTTGCACAAAGTACTGTGTTATCACTAAACTGTTGACTTGGGAATTTAACCCTTGGTTCACTCCATCTGATAAGAACTGTGTTTCTGAACTGTTGCTGTTTAACCCTTTGTGCATTACCTCTGGTGAGAGCTGTTGGAACTGTTACTGGAACCTTACTGACATATGAACTTGTTGTTGGACTTCACTGAATTAAGCCACAACTGAGATTAACTTGTTCCTGGACCTCCCTGTGTTTTCTGCATACCTGGATCTGACTCTTCACACACCAGCAGTGTGTAAATCCAGCCACGTTACCTGTGCATCAGACTTACCTTGTGGTCACATTTGTGTGAGGACTCCGTCGTAAGAACTTTACCACCCTCGCTATAGAGGTTCAAAGACTTATATATCCGGATTCATATAACTGGACTTGTGTATATATATATGGACTCATTGCATGTCACTACGGGTTGTTTGAATATTGTTTTTGGGTGTTTTGCTGTTTCACAAATACATTATTTGCATTCAAAGAAACCCGTCTCTGATTGTTCATTGCCCCACGCTATCAGAATCCTCGAGTTCCTACAATAGTATTACAAGCAGTTACTTTCTGTGCAGACTCTGATGGGTTCAGGCACGCTGGGTCCTAGTGCCCTCCTCACATGGACACTTCCTGGTCCTGCCTCACTGTGCCTGCAAGCTTCATCAGTAAGTGGGGATGGAATTGATTAGATTTATTTAGTTTGGACATCTCATGGTCACTGTGTGTTGAAATGTGAGAGGATGGGGGGTATTGTGGGGGCTTGGGCACTTGGGGGCGTGAATGTGAGAGGATGGGGGGTATTATGGGGGAGAGGAGACGGCACTGGGGGTGAATGTGAGAGGATGGGGGTGTTGTTGGGACTAGGGCAGTGGGGGGTTAATGTGTGAGGATGGAGATATTGTGGGGGTTAGGGCTCTGGGGGGTTAATGTAAGAGGATGGGGCTATGGCACTGGGGGGTTAATGTGAGAGCATGGGGGTATTATTTGGGAGAGGAGACAGAACACTGGGGGTGAATGTAAGAGGATGAGGGTATTAAGGGGAGAGGAGACAGGGTACTAGGGGTGTATGAGAGGATGGGGGTATTGTGGGGGTTAGGGCACTGGGGGGGTTAATGTGAGAGGATGGGGGTATTGTTTGGAAGAGGAGACAGGACACTGGGGGTGAATGTAAGAGGATGAGGGTATTAAGGGGAGAGGAGACAGGGTACTAGGGGTGTATGAGAGGATGGGGGTATTGTGGGGGCTAGGGCACTGGGGGGCTTAATGTGAGAGGATGGGGGTATTGTGGGGGCTAGGGCACTGGGGGGTGAATGTGAGAGGATGGGGGTATTATGGGGAAGAGGAGATGGCACTGGGGGTGAATGTGAGAGGATGGGGGTGTTGGGGCTAGGGCAGTGGTGGGTTAATGTGTAAGGATGGAGGTATTGTGGGGGTTAGGGCACTGGGGTGGTTAATGTAAGAGGATGGGGCTAGGACACTCAGGGTGAATGTAAGAGGATGAGGGTATTAAGGGGAGAGGAGACAGGGTACTTGGGGTGTATGTGAGATGACAGGGGTATTGTGGGGGCTAGGGCACTGAGGGTGGATGTAAGAAGATGGGGGTATTATGGGAGAGAGGAGACAGGGCACTGGAGGGTTAATGTGAGAGGATGGGGTATTGTGGGGGCTAGGGCATTGGGGGGCTTAATGTGAGAGGATGGGGTATTGTGGGGGCTAGAGCACTGGGGGGTTAATGTAAGAGGATGGGGTATTGTGGGGGCTAGGGCACTGGGGACTGAATGTGAGATGATAAGGGTATTATGGGAGAGAGGAGACAGGGCACTGGAGGGTTAATGTGAGAGGATGGGGTTAATATCTAAGTATTAGTATAACCAGGATAAGTATAAGGCCGGCGTCACTCTTGCGAGTGTGATGCGAGAAACTCGCGCATCAACACCCAGCACTGCCGCCGGCACTCGGACCCTCATGTGCAGCTGCATAGAAATACATAGAAATACATGCAGCCGCACACTCCGTTCCCGAGTGCCGGTGGCAGTGCCGGGTGTTGAGGTGCGAGACTTGTGCGAGTTTTCGCAAATGTGACCCCGGCCTTAGCTCCTGACATGAGTGTGACAGTGTGATGGATTACTATGCAACTGTTACACTCAGGTCAGGAGAGCCAACTGTCAGTCCGAGGATGGCGATACGATCCTCGCATGAGAAATATGTCCGTCTGTCGGCCCCTTAACAAGTGTAACCACGAGCTGCATTCTATTTAATAATTTCATAATTCATTTATTATTATAAAGTTATTAAAGGCTCGAGATAAATGTCTGCAGTCACTCTGAGACTACAGACGGCAAAATCATGATATGGTGCACTTGCTGTCATGAGACCCCAAGACCACTGGTGTGATCAGGCGGTCATGTGACCACATTTGCTATTTGCACGTGTCGACTAGATAAGTTTGACTTCTTTCAATAGATGAGAATTGGAAGGAAGCCGAAAGAGTCATCACACCACCCCCTGCTCACATCAGTGATGCTGGGGCCATTACTGCTGTGCATAGGGGGACTCAGTTAATTATTATGTGGGCACTTAAGAAGCGTTATTATTTATAGGGGCACCAGTAGGGTAGTTACTGGGTGGGAGACGGTGCTGAGCCGGCTGTTAGTCAGTGCCGTGGTGCTCTTACAGCCGCCACTTTCTATACACAGAGCGGTGTAATGTATGTAGTACAGTTCATATAGCGTCTTGTGCTTGGGTGCGATGAAAATACATGAGACACAGGTTTGATATAGAAGGTCTTGTATTACTTCATACAAGTGGCAAAAATAGTCACACAGTTTGCAGATACAGAAGCAGGAGACACAGCAGGCCAGAGTAACTTAAGCTCAGCAATCACTCTCCACAACAGGTTCAGGATCTTCTTCTCTGTTACCGTAAGTCCATGCAAATGTGGATCTTTCAAAGAGCAGGGTTCCAGAGTCCACAAGTGTTCCAGAGTTCCTCAGTAGGAATAGCTGGAGTACAAAGTCCAAGGCTTCCAGGAGTCAGGTCACAGGTTCACTGCAGGCTAGATTCTGAAGCACTGATTGCTCAGCTGCGGCTGCTTAAGAAGCAAGAGGGAGAGAATCAGGGCGGGAACATGAAAACTGGAAACTCCATATTGACTGAGGGCAAGATAGCTGCAGCAAGACAGAAAGCAAAATGGCTGACGGAAAAACTGAGTTTCAAGAACATGTACAAAGAACCTTACATTACTCCCCCCTTAGGGACAACCTCCGGATGGCCTCAGACCAGGCTTGTCTGGGTACCTCTGATGAAACTGGCGGAGCAAACGAGGAGCATTAACGTTATTGACTGGTTCCCATGAGTTGTCCTCCACTGGGTAGCCCTGCCATTTAATCAAATATTGTAACTGATTTCTGTATAACCTGGAATCTAGAATTCTTTCCACCACAAATTCTTCCTGACCATCGACTAGCACTGGGTCAGGGCAAGGAGAAGAACGTCCAGGAAACGTATTGGGTGTTGCAGCCTTTAGTAGGGATACATGAAAGACAGGATGGATTCTCATAGTTCTAGGCAGTTGAAGACGACAAGCAACGGCACTTATAATTTTACTGATTTTATAGGGTCCAATGTACTTATGTCCCAACTTAGACGATGGAATCCTTAACTTAAGATTTCTGGTTGACAGCCAGACCAGGTCTCCTACCTTGAAAGCTGGTCAGGTTTACGAAATTTATCTGCTGCTTTCTTGTACCTTTCCTGAGCCAATTCCAGATTCTCCTTTAGAAGATCCATATTCTTCTGTAAAGACGTGATTCTTTCAGCCACTGCTGGTAAAGGCGTTTCTATGGGAAATCGTGGAAGAATGTTAGGATGATAACCTAGATTGGAGTAAAAAGGAGACTGCTTAGTGGAGGCGCTCTGAGAGTTGTTATAAGAGAACTCAGCCAATGGAAGTAGATCCACCCAATCCTCCTGTAGGTGGCAGATAAAGCAGCGGAGATACTGCTCCAGAGTTTGATTGGTTCGTTCGGTCTGTCCATTAGTCTGGGGATGAAAAGCAGAAGAAAGGTTTACTTTAATGTCCAATGCTGCACAGAAATTTTGCCAAAACCTTGAAGTGAATTGCACCCCTCGATCTGAAATGACCTCATCCGGTACTCCATGTAAGCGAAACACATCTTTAATCATCAAATCTGATGTCTGTTTTGCAGTGGGTAAGCCGACACAAGGGATAAAATGAGCTGCCTTTGTTAAACGATCAACCACCACTAGAATGGTGTTTTTCCCTTGAGAGGTTGGTAACTCCACAATGAAGTCCATAGAAATAGATCCCCACGGGCGGGACGGGGTGGGAAGAGGTTGTAACAGACCAGTTGGTGAGGAGCGAGGTGTCTTGCATCTTGCACAGACTTCACATGAAGTGACATAGTTTAAAACATCCTTCCTGCAAGTGGGCCACCAAAAGAAACGAGAAAGAAATTCCTGTGTCTTTAGAATTCCTCTATGCCCAGCTATCTTGGAATCGTGAATGAGTTGCAATACTCTCAATCTGACTGTTTCAGGAATATACAGACGTTGTCCCAGAATCCACACACCATTCTTAAAGACAAGACTTACGTCCCTCGGGGGTTGTGCCAACAAGGAATCCGCATGGTATGCTTCCTTGATGTCCTTAAGTAGGTCTTGATTAGGAATCACTCCCAGGAATCTAGAGTCAGGAAGAATAGTCTTAGGAGGAGCAAGTGGACGGGTCTCTGCTGAATGAATCCTAGAGAGTGCATCAGCCTTTCCATTGCGCGATCCTGGTCTATAAGAAATGACAAAATTAAATTGGTTTAAGAAAAGATTCCAGCGAGCCTGGCGAGGAGTCAGGCACTTAGCCGACCTGATAAATTCAAGGTTACGATGGTCTGTCAGGACGACTATTTGCTGTGCAGCTCCCTGAAGAAGGTGTCTCCATTCTTTGAAGGCGGCAATAATGGCCAACAACTCTCTATTGCCCACATCGTAGTTCCTCTCAGCCGAAGACAACTGCTGGGAAAAGAAGGCACAGGGATGCAAGACATTCTTCTCACCTGTTCTCTGAGAGAGTATAGCTCCAACGGCACAGTCTGAAGCATCCACCTCTATTATGAAGGCAAGTTCGGGGTTGGGGTGTACCAAGATAGGTGCGGTGGTAAATTTATCTTTTAGACGGGAAAATGCTTCCTGGGCTTGGGGAGTCCAGGAGAACCTAGACTCTTTCCGGGTAAGTTGGGTGATAGGTGACACTACCTCAGAGAAATTCCTAATGAAACGTCTATAGAAATTGGCAAACCCGATGAAGCGCTGCACCTCCTTCACATTTCTAGGACTTGGCCAATCCTTGATGGCTTGGGTCTTGCTTCCATCCATACTAATTCCTTGTGTAGACAGTACATACCCCAGAAATTGAATTTCGGTCCTATGGAATTCACACTTTTCAAGTTTGATGTAAAGATGGTTTTGTCTTAGACGTTCCAAGACCATTCTCACATGTCCATGATGTTCCTCTGTGGAGTTAGAAAAAATTAGAATATCATCCAAATAAATCACCACGAATGTATCTAGGAGATCCCTGAAGATGTCATTCACCAAGTGTTGGAAAGTGGCTGGGGCGGTACTCAGACCAAAAGGCATAACTAGATATTCAAAGTGTCCATAGCGTGACCTGAATGCAGTCTTCCATTCATCCCCAGGTCTAATACGGACCAAGTTATAGGCCCCACGGAGATCCAATTTAGAGAAAATTTTGGCATGCCGCACTCTCTCCAATAACTCAGGGATTAAAGGCAATGGATAACGGTTTCTAATAGTAACCTTATTGAGTTCCCTATAGTCTACGCAGGGTCTCAGAGATCCATCTTTCTTCTTCACAAAGAAGATGGGTGCACCTGCAGGAGATGAAGAGGGGCGTATGAAGCCCTTGGCTAGATTTTCGTCTATGTAATCCTTTAAAGCCTTTAGCTCAGGCCCCGCCAGGGGTAGATCTTACCAAAATGTATCTCTGCTCCAGGCAATAATTCAATTGGACAATCAAATGGACGGTGAGGGGGAAGCTGGTCAGCGTTCTTCTTGTCACATAAATCCACATAGTCCTGGTATTCAGCTGGTAGTTCAGGGACTGACATGGTTCCTTTAGGAACAGAGCAAGCTGAAACTTCTGGACTCATCTGTTTCTCTGGAAAGTGTAATTCCTTGGTCTCCCAGTTAATGGTAGGGTTCTGAGCCTGCAGCCATGGTAGCCCTAGAATAATGGGAAAGTGGGGAGAAGAGATAAGCATAAAGGACAGTTTCTCTTGATGATCTTTACCCATAAGGACCCTCAAAGGCTCCGTTTCCTGATCCACTGGTCCAGAGGTCAGCAGGGAGCCATCCACAGTTTCCATCTGTACTGGAGTAGCCTTCTTCACTGAACGTATCCCCTGTTTCAGAGCAAAGGAGACATCCATAAAATTCCCACTTGCCCCTGAGTCGATCATAGCAGAGCTAGACACCCAGACTGAGTCAACCCAGAGTTTGATGGAAAGGAAGCAATGAGAATTGTTTTTCCTACAACTCAGCTGGGACACCGCTGAGGAAACTTGAAAAATTGCAGCGTTTACACAGTCATCGTCCTCAGAAGTAATGGAGTTTAAGTCCGAGAAATCAATATCTGTTGCTGCAGATCTCTCTGGAGCCTGAGGCTCGGACCTGACAGATCTCCTCTCGCAACACTCACAGTGAATGAGTGCTGCAGTAGTCTTACGAGAACGGCTGGGGCAGTTTATAATGAAGTGCCCTGACTTACCACAATAGAAACATAGATTTTCCTTAAAACGATGTTCTTTGCGTGCATCACTAGCCCGTCTTTGTAAAGAGTCTACCTGCATGGGTTCAGGTTCAGGTTCCCGTGTGATCCTAGTCAAAGGTTCCTTAACTGGGGAGGAAGGTAGGAAAAGGTTAGTGCGATTGCTTTCGAACCATCTCTCTTGCCTGCGTTCAGTCAGGCGAGCATCAATACGGATGCAGTAGTTAATAAAGTCACCTAACGCAGTGGGAGGGTCGGCACGAGCAAGTTCATCCTTAATTAGTGGAGACAACCCCTTTCGAAAAATAGATTTTTTGGCGGAACTGTCCCAGGTGGTATCAAGGGCCCATCTCCTGAAATCCAAGGCATATTCGGCTACCGAGTGCTTACCTTGGCGCAAAGTTAACATGGCTGCTTCAGCTGTTGCACCTCGATTGGGGTCATCAAACACCTGCCCCATGGCTGAAATGAAAGCATCAAGATGATCCAAACATTCATCCTCAGTCTCAATCAGAGGGTTTGCCCACATCAAAGCCTTGTTGGTAAGTAACATAATTATAGTAAGCACTTTAGATCGTTCAGTGGGAAATTGTGAAGCATGTGCAGAAAAAAACAGATTGCATTGGTTAATAAATCCCCTGAATTTTTCACATTCACCGCCAAAACGAAAAGGGGGCAACTTGGGAATCCCAGAACTCGGGGCTACGGCAGGAGCCTGGACTCGCTCCTCTAGAACCTCAATCCTGGCTCGCAAATCCTGGGCAGTCTGTCCAAACACTTGCAAATTGTGATTAGTGAGGTCCTGTAGGTTTGTAAAACGGGTTTTTATAGTCTGTAAATCTGCAAGGATATTATCAGTCACTCCGCAAAGTTCCTTTATGCGGGCTTCCATTTTCCAGATCTTTTAAGACAGGAGTACTGGAAGGAGAGGAGAGAAAAAAAAAAACAATAGTGTTTACCTGTGGTAACACTGCAGAGAAAAAAAAACTTAAGGGAATTGCTCACCTGGAATGGTTGTGAGAAGTCACAACCACTGTCATCACAGAAAGTACAACCGGACGTCTGATATCCACAGTTACAGCAGACACAGCCTTCCCAGACCCAGCAGACACTAACGTTTTGGCTTCAGAATCTTGTAATGTATGTAGTACAGTTCATATAGCGTCTTGTGCTTGGGTGCGATGAAAATACATGAGACACAGGTTTGATATAGAAGGTCTTGTATTACTTCATACAAGTGGCAAAAATAGTCACACAGTTTGCAGATACAGAAGCAGGAGACACAGCAGGCCAGAGTAACTTAAGCTCAGCAATCACTCTCCACAACAGGTTCAGGATCTTCTTCTCTGTTACCGTAAGTCCATGCAAACGTGGATCTTTCAAAGAGCAGGGTTCCAGAGTCCACAAGTGTTCCAGAGTTCCTCAGTAGGAATAGCTGGAGTACAAAGTCCAAGGCTTCCAGGAGTCAGGTCACAGGTTCACTGCAGGCTAGATTCTGAAGCACTGATTGCTCAGCTGTGGCTGCTTAAGAAGCAAGAGGGAGAGAATCAGGGCGGGAACATGAAAACTGGAAACTCCATATTGACTGAGGGCAAGATAGCTGCAGCAAGACAGAAAGCAAAATGGCTGACGGAAAAACTGAGTTTCAAGAACATGTACAAAGAACCTTACAAGCGGTGACTGAAACCGTGCCAGCGCAGCCCCTATGACTGGAAGAGCAAGGCTGCCGGGAGGAATAAAGTTAATTTCCTCCTGGCAGAGGGGCTCTCAGTGCAGTCGCCGCACAGTGTCAGAGCACTATTAACGATTATACTGTGTATTGGAGGAGCAGTGGGGACATCATTCTATATATAGGAGAACTCTGGGGGGTATTATACTGTATGTACGGGAGCTGCGGGCCAATCATACTGTATATAAGGGAGCTGTGTGCCTACCATACTGTATATAGGGGAGCTGTGGGATCATTATACAGTGTATAGGGGAGCTGTGGGAGCATCATAGTGTGTATGGGGGAGCTGTGGGAGCATCATAGTGTGTATGGGGGAGCTGTGGGAGCATTATAGTGTGTATAGGGGAGCTGTGGGATCATCATGCTGTGTATTGGGGAGCTGTGGGATTAACATACTGTGTATAGGGGAGCTGTGGGATTTATCATTCTGTGTATAGGGGAGCTGTGGGATCATCATACGGTGTATAGGGGAGCTGTGGGATCATATGGTGTATAGGGGAGCTGTGGGATCATCATACGGTGTATAGGGAGCTGTGGGATCATACAGTGTATAAGGGAACTGTGGGATCATCATACAGTGTATGAGGGAGCTGTGGGATCATCATACTGTGTATGAGGGAGCTGGAGCTGTGGGATCATCATATGGTGTAGAGGGGAGCTGTGGGCCCACCATACTGTATATAGGGGAGTTGTACATGGGGAATGTAAGGGGCATAATTAAATGTTAAGTGGGCACGTAAACATTATTGTTATAGGGGCTCTCAGTATTGTGACCATCAAAGTTGCACATGGAGTATTATTACTTTCTAGGGACAAAATGTGGAGGGCACATGCACAGGAAATTAATATTGGCAATTTTACCATCTAGAGAGCACAAAGGAGGCATTATTATGGTCTAAGGTGCACAGTGGGGGCATTATTATGTGGGCTCTAGGAGGAGCTCTGTTTTTGTACCACACAGCAGGTGCAGTAATAGGGTCACATATGGCAGCAGCGGCTCAGCATTGGGGTATCAGGTGCAGTAATAGGGACACATACGGCAGCAGCGGCTCAGTATTGGGGTATCAGGTGCAGTAATAGGGACACATACAGCAGCAGCGGCTCAGTATTGGGGTATCAGGTGCAGTAATAGGGACACATATGGCAGCAGCGGCTCAGTATTGGGGTATCAGCAGGTGAGGAGTTGGTGCAGGTTGGGAATACATTGTGGAAACACAAGAAGCAATGGGATGAAACTGAAAGGGAGAAGATACAGATTAGATAATAGAAAAAAACTTTTTGACAGTTAGGGTGATCAATGAGTGGAACAGGCGTGCCACGAGAGGTGGTGAGTTCTCCTTCAATGGAGGTCTTCACACATAGGCTGGACAGACATCTGTCTGAGATGGTTTAGTGAATCCAGCATTGAGCTGGGGGTTGGACATGAGGATTATGATTCTACATGTGAACGGTGCTGGAAATGTGAGAAGTCAGATGTGTCTTTGTTGTAATCTGTGCAGATGAGCCCTGGCTGGAGAAGTCGACATGTCGGTCTGGGCCAGATGGAAAAGACGGGAAAAGTGAATGACTCCACCTGAAAGGCCGTCCTCTGTAAGTCACCATCTATAACTGTACTGTAATCTCTTATATGTTCTGTAGGACTGGTATCTACCACTATATGTCACCATAAGGCGGTAATATCAGTGCTGGTGTTTGTATGGAGATTTATTTTCAATGACAGTAAGGTCATCTCTTGAGGTTCCACTATACCCCCATAGCTATAATCATGATTACCTGGTTAGGGGCCACAAGGAGACACATACAGAAAGGGCCCCTGTGCAAGAACAATATATGGGCGCTTTGCAGCCCAAGAGCTCCTAAAAATACAAAATTGCACCTTCTTTGGAGGAATATATGGGCCCCCTTACCTCTTGCACCCATGTGCGGTTGCACAAGTTGCTCCAATGATATGTCCTACTGTTAGGGGCCCACTCAGATGTTTCGCCCCCCCTGAGCTGAACCCCTAGCTACGCCTCTGGTTGGGAGACATCCACTTACACAGGCACTTGGCCCACCTAGTTTGGTGCTTTGATGACAGATGCCTGAGCATGCTGGGGGTAGTCAGGCTGGGAGTGGTCATGCCCCTGCTGATCTTGTTATGGCACAGGTTGCAAATGACCATTCTTTTATCAACCGCAAAGCACCAGACTGGGGAACACTTAAGCCTTTGCCTGGGTACTTGTCTCGTGTGAGTTCTCTGGGGAACAGTTGCCTGCCTACTCCCTCTGGACACCCCACTGCCTCTTCCTTCCTGTTGCAATGTTGTGGATTCCTACCCCTCTGTGCTGCTGTTCTTGCTCAGCATGGCACCTTCCCAAATTGGGTCAGTTACTTCATCATCCACCACTTCGTCTTCCACTTCCGCACTCTGGTCTTCCTGATTTGGTGACTTAACATCACTTGTTAGCAACTGTATCTCATCATCATCTTCCTCTTGAGACACTAATTGCTGCTCCCCAACGTCATCCTCTTCTGACCATGGCTGCTTTAATTTTTGGGCATCACTACACACAGTCTCCTCATGTACCCCTTGAAACGTGAAGGGTGAGAGGCCAGAATCAATAAATGGAAATCTAAAGAGCTCCTTGGAGTGTCCGAGTGTGGGATCACTTGTCTCATGGGACTCCCCATGGTGGGAGGAAAAAGGATCATAGTAAGGATTATGTGGACCACACTGTTAGTTTGTGAGACTGGACCGTGTGGAAGACAGGGTGGTGCTGCAAAACATACTGGAAACATTATCTGCCATCCAACTAACTAACTGTTCGCACTGTTCTGGATTCAAGAGTGTTGTCTCTAGCCCCCCTGTAAAGTGGGACAGAAAACTAGGTCTCATGGATGGTCATGTTTGTTGTGCTATGGCACCAGGCATAGTTTCACCTGGCTCATGACCTCTCCTCTACATGCACCATCAGCAGCATGTCCACTTCCTCGTCCCTTACTGCACACCTTGCACATTTTAAATTAGGTACAGTGGGGAAAAAAGTATTTAGTCAGCCACCAATTGTGCAAGTTCTCCCACTTAAAAAGATGATATTTTGCACCATAATTTGCTAATTAAATCTTGCCAAATCAGACAAGCTGATTTTCTGGATTTGTTTTCTCATTTTGACTCTCATAGTTGTGGTCTACCTATGATGTCAATTACAGGCCTCTCTCATCTTTTTAAGTGGGAAAACTTGCACAATTGGTGGCTGACTAAATACTTTTTTCCCAACTGTATATAATATATTCCTGAAAACTTCGATATTAATAGGGAAAACAAAATATGTAGCCCTGAAAAGGACTTTTGTTTTTAGGTTGCTGCAGCAGTATACCTATAGAAGGACTGTAAGGTAATAAACCCTGTTTATGTGCCACTAAACTAAACCTATCCCTCATCCACCAGCTATCCCTACAATGAATGCAGGTAACAGCGGATTTACTAGAGAAAGGACAGTATGTAGCTTTCAAAAGGACTTTTGTTTTAAGGGTGCAGTACTGCAATAGCAATATTAAGCAATGCCTGTATTCTTGCTCTAAAATATAGCAACTCTCCCTGAACTGCTTCCAGAGGAGAGTGTGCTGAGCATCACGTCGCCAGGTCTTATATAAGACCCGATGATGTGATGCGGGTGGCCAATCACAGTAATGCCAGTAGTCAACATGGCTACTGCATTGCCGTATATGGCAGGCAATCCCTGCATGTTTATTGGCTGCCTAAGAGGTTCAAAATATGTGGGGCAGTGACTCAAGCATGGCGCTCGAGCACCCGCATTACTCTGTAGAGTAACAAGCGTACCAGAGCACCCCGATGCTCGATCGACTATCAAGCAGTGGTGAGCACGCTCGCTCATCACTAGTAATTAGCTAATGTCCCTGGTAGTCTTTAGCTGTAAAGTTGTGAATTAAAACATACCTTTTGATCTACAGCGGTGAAGGACTTAATTGTTTCATGCCTGGTGACTACTAGTTTGCTCACAATGTCAAATGTACTGTAATTATTTGGACATTGTAGACAGTACTTTAATTCTAATTTCCTTCAATTAGTATTTGAAGAGTTGTTGATGTTGCTGATTTTCACCAGCAGTTCTGCACCTAATAGGTAAGCTAGATTTCTTGTTTTTTTTCAATGCATTTTTGAGTGCCTTTTTTACATGTAATTTTATTGCGTTTTTGATGCTGCATTTTTTTATTTCTTGTTGGTATGTTGTGTTTTTAATTTTTTTGTTTTGATATCTGTGATTCGATGTCTTATTTCAGAGAAATCCATGTTTTTCTTATATGTAAAATGAGCTGTGTGTGATTATAACTGACACATCTGCAGGTTTCTCTCAGCTTCATCTTCCATCTCACAGGCAGACAGTGGTGTAATGGCAGGCACGGTACTAATTAAGGAATGTGCCTCTGACTGCGGATCCCCTATATAGGCACAACTGCTCTGCTTGTGGGGGAGGACACCTAGCAGCAAGGTGTATGTCACGCTCACGCCCTGACTGATGGACTGGTGGGCGTGAGCCAGGGGGTTGTGGCCCCACTGTACCACAAACCAGACTTCCCTGGAAGGGGTGTGACTAGGACAGCTGCCTTGGTTTTCACTGGAGCCTCTGATGGAGAGGTCAGGCTTGTGTGGCAGGCAGCTGCCAGGTGCCACTCCAGGGTGGTGTCTGGCTGTGGCTGTTGATCCCACTTGGGGAGACCGTGGCATGGCTGAGACACTGGCAGGCGGACACGGCAGAGACACGAGCAGGCGGGCACGGCTGAGACACTGGCAGGCGGGCACGGGTGAGACACTGGCAGGCGGTCACGGCTGAGACACTTGCAGGCGGGCACGGCTGAGGTACTGGCAGGTGGGCACCCATGAGACACTGGCAGGCGGGCACGGCTGAGACACTAGCAGGCGGGCACCGTTGAGACACTGGCAGGCGGGCACGGCTGAGACACAGAGCAGGCAGGCACGGCTGAGACACAGGGCAGGTAGGTATGGCTGGGACACAGGACTGGCAGGCACGGCTGCAATACAAGGTAGGTAGGCACGGCTGAGACACAGGGCAGGCTGGTGTGGTGCATGAAGGAACAGGTAGAGACCTGTTCACACAGCGGGTGCTAGTACTGGAACAGACAGGAGGGAGTGAAGTATGACGGAACAGGTTTGGACCTGTACACAAAGGAGGTGCAGATACTGGTACTGACAGGAAGGAGTGGAGTATGATGGAACAGGTTTGGACCTGTTCACACAGGAGGTGAAAGTACGAGTACTGACAGGAAGGAGTGGAGAATGACGGAACAGGTTAGGACTTGTTCACACAGAAGAACCGCAAGGCTGCGGAGAGAAGGCTGGAGAGCAGCAAGAGGGTCAGCAGCAGCAGAACCAGAACCAAGCAGAACCGCAAGAGTACAGATCACAGACAGAGCCTAAAGAGTACAGAGCAGGCAGAGTAGCAAGAGAGCGGAGCACGAGCAGAGCCACAAGACTGCAGAGAAGAGTAGTAGAGCAGCAAGAGGTTCTGCAGTAGCGGAACCAGAACCAAGCAGAACCGCAAGAGTACGGAGCACAGGCAGAGCCTAAAGAGTACAGAGCAAGCAGAGTCACAAGAGAGCGGAGCACGAACAGAACCACAAGAGTGCGGAACACAAGCAGACAGGGAGGACACAAGGAAAAACACAGCAGGGAAAGAAGCCAAAGACAAGAAGACAGACAGACAGAGGTAGGACAGAGTTCAGACAGGGTAACAGTACGAGACAAGGGACAAGACCAAGGACACATGGACTAGAGTATACACAGGTACAAAGCAAGACTAGAACAAAGACATAGAGACCAGGAGATGCTGCCTCCTGGAGGGCAGACAGAAAAGTACCAAGCAAAGCTAGGAGTAGAGCCTCCAGAGAAGGAGGAACACAGAGCAAGACCTGGCAGCTCAGTAGCAAGACACTAACTGAGTTAACACATTGCACAGGCAAGATCCACAGGGTGGAGCTGCCCTAAATACTTGAGGGCTCTTGGTAATTGGTTAGGGACACATTAGACAGGTGCACCCTGACTCCATAAAAACTAGAGCGTTCTGGCGCAGATAGGAGACAAGAGGCACAGAGCATGGATCTGGCAGCAGACAGAAATCACAGCATGTCCTGGAGCAGTAAGTTGGTGTGCGGGAGATGGAAGGCCATGCAGTGATGCCAGCAGGGTTGTTACAGTGTACTCGTCGAGCAAACAAAGCGGCCATGCGGTAATAAGCCGGTGAAAGTAACCACGATTGGCCCCTGGTTAGACCTTTATCCCAATAAAGAAGCGGCACAGCAATTACAAGACAGCTTTACTTATGGATTTTTTATCCCCTTTAAATTCTGTAAAAAACCAACCTTTGCCAATAAACTAAAATCGGCTTGTGAATTCCCCAAAATATTACACGAAAAAATAAAAAAACGAGGTTGAATTAGGTAGAATGGAGGGCTCCTTTCAATCGCTGCCATTCCAAAATATTAGAATTTCGCTGTTAGGCGTTATTCCTAAAAAGGAACCAGTATCTATCATCGGTAAATCGGTTAATGACGCTATTACCCCAGAGGAAGCTTCCGTCACATATGTGTCTTTTGACAAGGCAGTAGAGTTAGTCCGCGCAGCTGGGCCGGGTGCCCTCCTAGCAAAATCAGACATAGAGTCGGCATTCTGCCTTTTACCCGTGCACCCCGAATGCTTTCACCTGTTAGGTTGCATGGTG
>JARQOD010000001.1:178567248-178587861 GCA_033576555.1 Oophaga sylvatica | reverse complement strand
CCGAGTCAGTACTGTCATTGACACCTTTCACTTAGATTATTACAGGACATTATTTCAATATCCCCTTCAGTATGCAAGTAGCAATATGAGGCGATCCTCATATCAACAGCCATAGCGATTGCCTTTTTCGGCGCACTACGCATTAGCGAATTGTTGCCACGGTCAAAAACGGCTTCGGAAGGAGGTTTAATCAACGACGACGTAATCATATGCAGTGACACTCTGCGCATAAATCTAAGTGCGATCTTACTGGTAGGGGTACGTGGACAGATGTATCGGAGGCCGAAGTGCAAAGAAAGGGTCTTTGAAAATCCGCATGTTTCGCCAGATATATAAGACCCGATTTGCTGAAGTAACACATCTTGTCTCTTACAGGCGACTGTAAGCCCCAGTTTATTTCTTAGGACATTCATATGTCTATTGGGTGGCTAAAAGGGCCGAGCTGAGACCGGGAGGAAATAACCTAGGCTTCCCGGGCTGGAGGTCAACTGGAGATGTATCAGAGGGCTCCAGTTGCAACAGGTTTTCACGGAAACTATCAACATGCTAAGATGGCCAAGGGGCCGGTGATATTAGTGTTTACACGCAAGTGGCAATGATTTGGGCAAATGAAAAAGCACTGAGCTCTGTACCGTTATGTCAACAGAAATAGTGTTTCACATGTGTTTTCCAGAGATGATATTTGTGTGGTCGGAGATAGAGCCTCGAGCCGTTTGGCGCAGAGCAAGGGACGCAAAAGCCATTGAGAGATCAAGAAGAAAGATCAATGCGTGGATGGCAAAAGTTGTAAAGGGAAAATATGGCATCGTGGTTCGCCACCACCAGCTGGAAGGTGATAATTCTGCCATATTAAGACCGAATGGAATTCACTCAATGACATTGGACTCAACATATTTTTGTCCGGCTTGCAGGACGGAGTGGAACAGGCCCTATTGCTGATGGGGTGGGGGTCGGAGTCCTGTGTAGGTCATACACATGATCCTCTGTGGCGGAAGTGTAGAGAGGGGCAAAGGTTCGTAACCGCTCATGGGCTGGCTTGCATATATTCGCAGACAGGGCCTTCGGCGATGAGCCCGTTGCGAAATGTAAATGCCTTTCTCTGCGTATGTAATCGATAAACTGTGACCGACCTGTTTCAACCAATCTAGGCCTGTCTGTGCTTCATTAGGGGATTGGTGGGATGGGGGGAAGGCACTGTTAAGACACACGGGTCTCAGCAGTCTGGCAGGCACTGTACTAATTAAAGAACGTGCCTCTGACTGTGGATCCCCTACAAACAAAGCTAGAGGAAATACTGTCAGTGCCCAATTCCCCCCTACCAACTACTCCTCCAGGTGATTGCACTAATTGGGACGCCCAACTGACCAATCGAGTTAAAGAGGAAGGGGCATCCGGCCACACCTAAATGGGTTAAATTCAGGTGCCAGGGGTCAGTGCCTTTCTCTTTCTCCCCGGCTGAGACCTGGAAGCTGTTGTCCCACCCTCCCTCCCTTATATATTCATTGATATTTTGCGCTGCTAGAAAAAATAATAATAATAAAAAAAAATCCTGTAATTAAGCCACAGTGGAAGTGTTGAGAGGGGCACAGGTTCGTAACCGCTCATTGGCCAGCATGCATGTCGCTCGCAAACAGGGCCTTCGGCGATGAGCCCATTGCGATATGTAAATGCCTTTCTCTGCGTATGTAATTAATAAACTGTGACCGACCTGTTTCAACCCATCTAGGCCTGTCTGTGTTTCATTATGGGATTGGTGGGAGAGGGGAAGGCACTGTTTAAGATACACGGGTCTCCGCTGTGTAGTATTTCAATACAGCAGAGCTGTGAGAGCTGCAGCAACTGTGTTTGTAAGGAGACAAAATTCAATTCTATTGTTATGTGTTAGTGACATGTCTCACTGGTAACTCCCCCTTTCATTTCAAATCACTGCTAATCAGTGGTGTGGGTGAGGTTATTAGAGGCCTCAGCATTATGAGCACTACTAGATTTCCAGTAGAGAAAACAGTGATTGTATAAAAATGATAGAACACAGACTATCATGTGACACATCGCTGAATCAGAGTCTCAGCCACTACATCATGCTGCTCTCAGATAACATTGCAAAAGCTGGTGAAACATTCCCTTTAATCTTTCCAGTTTCTTGTATGAATAGGAAAATGTTTTAACGCTGGTCATTATATTAATATACACACTCTACAGATATTACTTTAGCATGGATTTTCATGCAACAGGTTGCAGTGTATTTACAAATTAGTATTTACAAATTATCTATTTACTTTATTACACAGCAATATTTTCCGACATTGAAAAATAAAAGAGGAAAACACATCGAACATGCTGAGATTTGGCTGACTTTGCACAATATTTTACTTAATGGCACTCTGGAGCACTGCTAATTGATGTGTTTAAACTTTTCTTGCAAAACACTTGTCTATGGGTTTCCAAAGTTAATTGGAAGGAATAAAGATATTTATGCCTGAGGGATTCTGGTATTTCAAAACTGTACATACTTGTCCTACTTAAGGAAATCAATTCTGAATGTTGAAATCTCTTTTTTCAAAGCCAACAAAAATATTAACATTGCTGCTTTCTTTTGGCTGTTTCTCCAAATGGCATGAAACAAGTTCAAAGTAGAAGGTCAAGAAAAACAGGGACAGCATAAATTGTAACCTTTCTAGTTATTTGATGTTCTGTGATTCTTATTTGTTTCTTGTGAAACATTAATTTGAATTACTCTTAGATGGGAACTGGTTAATCACTAGCGGCATAATTATGTACTCAGTATACAATATGCAATACTGTTTTAGACAGGTGTGCAAAACAGCTGGAAACCAAAAATGTTTTAAAAAATAAGGTTATTTTGTCAACCAACAAACTTCAAAGTGAATGAACAAAATAAATATCTAAATCATATCATTACTTGATGGGACCACTCTTTGCACCTTTGGCATGAATTCTTCTAGGTATACTTTCACACACTTGTCGAAAAAACTTGGCAGGGAGATTGTTCCAAACAAGTTGCACTTACCATCTTCTGTGCATATAGGCTTCCACAAATCCTTCTGTATCTTCTTGTGTGATCCCACACAGACTCAATGTTGTTCAGATCAGGGCTCTGTGGTGTCCATATAATCACTTCCAGTTCTCATTGTTATTTTCTGATGCCACAGGTCACACACCAGGGCAAGACTGAGAAGAGCAACAGGATACAAGGTAGTTATACTGGTCAAATACCATAAAATAGGGTACTAGTAGGTACATCTACGGAGTCTCGGCAAGGAGTGGGGGCGCCATTGTGTTTATTAAAGGGAACCTGTCACCCCCCCAGGCCATTTTTCAATAAAAGAGCCACCTTCAGCAGCACTAAGGCTGAATTCTGTGAAGGTGGCTCTTATGTTTTTGATCCCCAGTAACGCTGAAATACATACTTTTATAAATTCCCCGCCATACTTCTTTTGTGTCCGGGAGGTATGTCTTCCCCCCGTGTCTTAGAGCCATCAATCATTTCCTTCTTGCGTTGTTGCGCTGCCTCCTCTGCTCCTTACATGCTCGGCGCCTGCGCTTTGCCAACAGTTCCCAAGCAGCGCAGGCGCCGGGCATGTTAGGAGCAGAGGAGGCGGCGCAACAACGCAATAAGGAAATGATTGACGGCTCTAAGACGCTTGACACCGGGGGAGAAGACATACCTTCCGGACACAAAAGAGGTATGGCAGGGAATTTATAAAAGTATGCATTTCAGCGTTACTAGGATCAGAAACATAAGAGCCACCTTCACAGAATGCAGCCTTAGGGCTGCTGAAGGTGGCTCTTTTACTGAAAAACGGACTGGGGGGATGACAGGTTCCCTTTAATGTTAGGGTGCCACCCTCTATGGCAAGACAGGGAATACTCTTGTGGTCAGAATAGGGCTAGAGAGTCCTTCCCCTCTCACCATTGATTTCTAAATATATTGTGTTTTATTTTTATTATTGTGTAATTTCAAAAGTTTTGACAGTCTGGTACTGAGCTTACCGGGTTTAGGAATGGTGTTTTATGAATTATCTGACATATAGTTATTGGTCCAGTCCTACGGTGCATCATAATATTTTTATGTTTATCTTACAACTAGGGTTGAGCATTCCGATACCGAAACCCGAGTCCGATACCTGAAATCCAATGTAAGTCTATGGGAACAAAATATAGGAATATTTTAAATTCCGATATTTTGTTCCCATAGACTTACATTGGATTTCAGGTATCGGACTCGGGTTTCGGTATCGGAATGCTCAACCCTACTTACAACACTTTTCATTTGATGTGGACTAGATTTGGAATACTGATATTAACCCCTTCATGACCCAGCCTATTTTGACCTTAAAGACCTTGCCATTTTTTGCAATTCTGACCAGTGTCCCTTTATGAGGTAATAACTCAGGAACGCTTCAACGGATCCTGGTGATTCTGAGAATGTTTTTTCATGACATATTGGGCTTCATGTTAGTGGTAAATTTAGGTCGATAATTTTTGTGTTTATTTGTGAAAAAAATGGAAATTTGGCCAAAATTTTGAAAATTTCGTAATTTTCAAATTTTGAATTTTTATTCTGTTAAACCAGAGAGTTATGTGACACAAAATAGTTAATAAATGACATTTCCCACATGTCTACTTTACATCAGCACAATTTTGGGAACAACATTTTTTTTTGTTAGGAAGTTATAAGGGTTAAAATTTGACCAGCGATTTCTCATTTTTACAGCAAAATTTACAAAACCATTTTTTTAGGGACCACCTCACATTTGAAGTCACTTTGAGGGGTCTATATGGCAGAAAATACCCAAAAGTGACACCATTATAAAAACTGCACCCCTCAAGCTACTCAAAACTACATTCAAAAAGATTATTAACCCTTCAGGTGTTTCACAGGAACTAAAGAAACGTGGAAGGAAAAAATGGACATTTTAATTTTTCCAACAAAAATTTTCTTTTAGCATCAATTTTTTCATTTTTACATGGGCAACAGGATAAAATATATCCTAAAATTTGTTGGGCAATTTCTCCTGAGTAAACAGATACCTCATATGTGGTCATAAACCACTGTATGGGCGCACAGCAGGGCTCAGAAGGGAAGGAGCGCCATTTGACTTTTTGAATGGAAAATATGCTAGAATATTTAGCGGTTGCCATGTCGCATTTGGAGAGTCCCTGTGTGCCTAAACATTGGAGCTCCCCCACAAGTGACCCCATTTTGGAAACTAGACCCCCTAAGGAACTTATCTAGATGCATAGTGAGCACTTTGAACCCCCAGGTGCTTCACAAATTGATCCGTAAAAAAAAGAAAGTACTTTTTTTTTCACAAAAATTTTCTTTTAGCCTCAGTTTTTTCATTTTCACATAGGCAACAGTATAAATTGGATCCTAAAATTTGTTGGGCAATTTCTCCTGAGTACACAGATACCTCATATGTGGTCATAAACCACTGTTTGGGCGCACAGCAGGGCTCAGAAGGGAAGGAGCGCCATTTGACTTTTTGAATGGAAAATATGCTGGAATATTTAGCGGTTGCCATGTCGCATTTGGAGAGTCCCTGTGTACCTAAACATTGGAGCTCCCCCACAAATGACCCCATTTTGGAAACTAGACCCCCTAAGGATCTTATCTAGATGCATAGTGAGCACTTTGAACCCCCAGTGCTCCACAAATTGATCTGTAAATAAAAGAAAGTACTTTTTTTTTCACAAAAATTTTTTTTAGCCTCAGTTTTTTCATTTTCACATGGGCAACAGGATAAATTGGATCCTAAGATTTGTTGGGCAATTTCTCCTGAGTACACAGATACCTCATATGTAGGTCATAAACCACTGTTTGGGCGCACAGCAGGGCTCAGAAGGGTAGGAGCGCCATTTGACTTTTTGAATGGAAAATATGCTGGAATATTTAGCGGTTGCCATGTCGCATTTGGAGAGTCCCTGTGTGCCTAAACATTGGAGCTCCCCCAAAGTGACCCCATTTTGGAAACTAGACCCCCCAAGGAACTTATCTAGATGCATATTGAGCACTTTGAACCCCCAGGTGCTTCACAGAAGTTTATAACGCAGAGCTGTGAAAATAAAAAATCATTTTTTTTTCTCAAAAAATGATATTTTGGCCCTCTATTTTTTATTTTCACAATGGTTACAGGAGAAATTGGACCCCAAAAGTTGTTGTCCAGTTTGTCCTGAGTACGCTAGTACCCCATATGTGGGGGGAACCACTGTTCGGGCACACATTGGGGCTCGGAAGGGAAGTAGTAACGTTTTGAAATGCCGACTTTGATGGAATGGTCTGCGGGCGTCATGTTACGTTTGCAGAGCCCCTGATGTGCCTAAACAGTAGAAACTCCCCACAAGTAACCCCATTTTGGAAACTAGACCAAGCAAAGAACTTATCTAGATGTGTGGTGAGCACTTTGAACCCCCGAGGGATACACAGAAGTTTATAACGCCCGGGCATGAAAATAAAAAAATCATATTTTTTCCACAAACATGATCTTTAGTCCCCAATTTTTTTATTTTCCCAAGGGTAACAGGAGAAATTAGACCCCAAAAGTTGTTGTCCAATTTGTCCTGAGCACGCTGATATCCCATATATGGGAGAAAACTACTGTATGGGCACACGTCGAGGCTCGGAAGGGAAGTAGTGACGTTTTGAAATGCCGACTTGATAGAATGGTCTGCTGGCGTCATGTTACGTTTGCAGAGCCCATGATGTGCCTAAACAGTAGAAACCCCCCAAGTGACCCCATTTTGAAAACTAGATCCCCCAAGGAACTCCTCTAGATGTGTGGTAAGCACTTTGAATCTCCAAGTTCTTCAGAGAAGTTTATAACGCAGAGCCGTGAAAATAAAAAATCATTTTTTTTCCACAAAAATAATTTTTTAGTCCCCAATTTTTTTCCCCAATGTTAACAGGAGAAATTAGACCCCCAAAGTTGTTGTGCAATTTTTCCCGAGTACGCTGATACCCCATATGTGGGGGTAAACCACTGTTTGGGCATACCACGGGGCTTGGAATAAAGGGAGTACTGTTTGACTTTTTGAACGCAAAATTTGCAGGAATCAATGGTGGCGCCATGTCGCGTATGGAGACCCCCTGATGTGCCTAAATAGTGGAAACCCCTCAATTCTAACTCCAACCCTAACCCCAACACACCCCTAACCCCAACCCTAACCCCAACACACCCCTAACCCTAATACAAACCTTAACCATAACCCTAACCCCAACACACCCCTAAGCCTAATCCCAACTCTAACCATAAACCTAACCACAAGCCTAACCCTAATCCCAACCCTAAACCCAAAACACCCCTAACACTTATCCTAACTCTAACCCTAACCACAAACCTAACCCTAATTCCAACCCTAACCCAAATTCCAACCCTAACCCAAATTCTAACCATAACCCTAATTCTAACCCTAATGCTAACCCTAACCCTAGTTCTAACACCTAACCCTAAGGCTGGGTTCATATTGTGATTTACCAGCCCGTTCAACGTAGCGTTGACGGGCTGGTAACGGTATAGCATAACGCGATCGCGTTATGCTATACCCGCTAGAGCAGATGAATCAGCAGATGATTCATCTGTGCTAGCGGTGATGGAGCCCAGACGCTGCAGCCCGTGTCCGAGGCTCCGTCACTGAATGACGGCACGTCGCGAACGCATGCCGCTTATCAGCATGCGTTGCGATGCGCACACAAATGGGTTGAATGGCAGCGTTAACGGACTGCGTTACACCGCGTTATACCGTGGTGAAACGCAGTCCATGTAACGGACTGCCATAATGCAATATGAACCCAGCCTAACCCTAACGCCCCGTGCACACGTTGCAGATTTTTCTAAAATCCGCAGGTAAAATGACCTGCGTTTTACCTGCGTATTTAGCGCGGATTTTTCCCTGCGGTTTTACACCTATAATGGAATAGGTGTAAAACTGCTGCGGAATCCGCACAAAGAATTGACATGCTGCGGATTTAAAACCACAGCAAATCCGCGCTGAAAAATCCGCAGCATGTGCACAGCGTTTTTTTTTTACCATTTATTTGCATTGTACTGTACATGGTTTCTGGATCTGCTGTGGATCCGCAACGCCAAATCTGCTGCGGATCAGCAGCAAAATCCGCTGCGGATCAGCAGCAAATTCCGCTGCGGATCAGCAGCAAATTCCGCTGCGGATCCGCAGCAAATTCCGCAGCAAAATCCGCTGCGGATCCGCAGCAAAGTCCGCCGCGGATCCGCAGCAAAATCCGCCGCGATCCGCAGCAAATCCGCCGCGGATCAGCAGCAAAATCCGCCGCGGATAGCAGCAACATCCTCTGCGGATCGCAGTAAAATCCGCCACGGATCCGCAGCAAACTACGCCGCGATCCGCAGCAAAATACGCCGCGGATCCGCAGCAAAATACGCGCGGATCGTAGCAAAATACGCCGCGGATCCGCAGCAAAATACGCAACGTGTGCACAGGGCCTAATAGGAAAAAAAAAAAAATCTTTATTTTTTTTTATTTGTCCCTACCTATGATAAAGGGGGGGTTCATTTACTTTTTTTTATTTTGATCACTGTGACAGTTTATCACAGTGATCAAAATAAATTTTTGGACACTGGGGGGCGCACTGCGCATGCGCCGGCCGGCGGGCGCACTGCGCATGCGCCCGCCATTTTCCAAGATGGCGGCGCCCATGAAGAGGCCCGGGCGGATGCCGGGACCGATCCAGGGACATCGGTGGATCGGGAGAGGTGAGTAGGGTGGTCGGAAGGTTAGGGGGGGGATCGGAAGGTGGGGGCACCGGAGAAAGGAGGAGGGGAGCTGTTAGTGACGGCGGTGACCGATCGCTGCCATCTTTCGGTGGCGGCGGTCGATCGCTGCCGTGACTACGTGTGGGGGGGTCAGGGCTCGGTGTCCAGCCATGGCAGATGCTATTGCAGCATCGGCCATGGCTGGATTGTAATATTTCACCAATTAAATTGGTGAAATATTACAGATTGCTCTGATTGGCTGTTTCACTTTTAACAGCCAATCAGAGCGATCGTGGCCACGGGGGGGTTAAGCCAACCCCCCTGTGGTGAAGCACAAAGGGTCCTGTGCCGGCGGGTCGGGTGACCTTTGAGTGACCCCGGTCTCCCGGCCCGCAGGAACGGGATCCTTTCATGACACAGGGTATGCGTCATAGGTCGGATTGGCACCGACTTTCATGACGCATACGCTGTGTCAAAGGTCGGGAAGGGGTTAAAAGGGTATTTTCAAGTTATTAAATTGCTCTAATTAGTTATACAGCATGAAAATAAGCAAGTTTGTAATTGACTTGCTTTTTGCTATCTGCTGTCATTCTCCTGCAATGAGAGGTTTTATCTTACATAGTGTACTATTAGTTTCCATGAAGCTAGCCCTCAAAAATCCCAGTTTTTAGTTTAAAGGTTGAAATCAGACTTAAGTCTATTGAGTTCAATCTATACCCTGTAAGGTTTCACTCACTCGGCTGCTTCAGAGGTAAATCAGGAGACTCGATCTTATGCAAAAAGTCCTTAGGTTTATTACATCATAAACCATATGGTAACATATAATACAGCTCTTCAATGCTTCAGCTCCTGCCTGGAGCCTCACTCTTCAGTCACAGAGACCTCTTTGTAATGTCCTGCCTTGGACACATGGAAGCCTGTCCACACTGGCAGACTCCCACACACTCTCTCACAGGTGCAAAACAAACTCCATTACATAGGTGTAACCCCACCCATAGGTGAGGTCAGGATCACATGGTTAGGTCACCTGATCATGACCTCTTCACAGGTCCTTTTGATACACATAACATAGGTGAGGTCAGGATCACATGGTTAGGTCACCTGATCATGACCTCATCACAGGTCCTTCACCACAACACAAACCATGCTTCCATGCATACCTTGAGGAGCATACACAGTGCCCCCTAGCTGCATCAGGTGTCACTACACCACAACCCTAACATGTTGATTCAGAGTAAGGCAAAAATCTCATAGGGCAGACAATAATAGCTCCATATTAGATGAAAAATTATTTCCCAACTCCATATGGCAACCAGACTTGTTCCCTGGATCAACGTCCCATCACAAAATCTAGTGCCCATAATTTATAATATTATTTTTATCAAGAAAGGCATCCAGACCCTTCCAGAATATTAATAGTGAATAAACCATTACAACATCATGTGGCAGAGAGTTCCATGGTCTCACTCCTCTTACATTAAAGAATCTGTCATTATGATTAAACCTTCTTTTCTCTAGACCTAGAGGATGCCCCTTGTCCCCGTCGCAGGCCTAAGTGCTAAAAGATCATTAGAAAGATCTCTGTACAGTCCCCTCATATATTTGTACATTGTAATAAGATCACCCCGAAGACTTCGATTGTCCAAACTGAATAACCCCAAGTTTAATACAAACCTCAAGTTTATAGCACAAGCGATCAGACGACAGCAGCTTCAAATCCAATAAGGACTATTAAATACAGTATAAAAGTGAAAAAAAGCTTTTAAAAATAAATAAAAAAACCACAAATGTTCAAATCGCCCCTCTTTTACCCCATTAAAAATAAAACAATAAAAAATACATATTTGGAATCACTGTTGTCGTAAAATCACAATCTATCAAAATATAAAATAAATTAATCCAATCAGTATAATGCATAACGAGAAAAAAAATCAAAGCGCCAAAACTATGTTTTATTTATCACTGCAACATTGCAATAAAATGCAATATGAGGCAATCAAAAAATTTCATCTACCAAAATGCTATCAATAAAAATGTCAACTCAGGATGCAAAAAATAAGTCCTCAAACAGCCCCATATCCCAAAAATTAAAACATTACAAGTCTCATAAAATGGAGAGAAAAGCTATTTTTTTTTAATTTCCACATTTTTTTCACCACTTAAATTAAAAAAAACTTTGAAAGTTTGGTATCTGCGTACTAGTTCTGACCTGGAGAATCATATTGCCATGTAAGGTTTGCCATATATTGAATATGTAAATAAAAACCCCAAAATAGAAATGGGAAATTGCATTTTTTTTTGCAATTTCCCCGCACTTGGAATTTTTTCTTCGTTTTCTAGTACACTATGTGGTAGTATGAATGGTGTCATTCAAAAGTCCAACTCGTACAGCAAAAAACAAGCACCCATACAGCTATACTGAAGGAAAAATATAGTAAGTTATGGTTGTTGGAAAAAGGGGAGGAAAAATTGGAAAAAAAAAAAATCGCCACATAATGAAGGGGTTAAGACTGATAGCCTGGACAATTACCTCATAATGGAAGCAAAATACTATGCTTTGGTAACTCACTAGCTATTAATATCAATAACAGCCTATGGAAGAAACAATTGTTTTTATATCTATCATATTTTGTAAAAGTTAAACGGATTTTTAACATGGGCTCTTTAGCGTTTTAAACTTAGCTCCGGTGACTGAAAACTGAACGCTGCCAGGGGGAATAAAGTTCATTTTCTCCCACAGCATTCGGTTAAGTGCGGGCGCCGGGCGGGCTAATAACGCTATTAACCAGTAGATTAACCCCATATCTGCAGGTCAATAGCATTTTTTCTGGTGGCAGGTTCCCTTTAAGACCTTGAGTTTTTTTGCAATAATTTCTTGCACATAGGGCTGACATCCTGTTGCATGAGCAAACATAGATAGACTATGACACTGAGAATGGATTTCACTATGAGTAGTTATTACTCATTTTAAATCATTCAATTGTCTGTGAAGTGATATATAAAGTAGTGTCATGGGAAAAAAAAATCTGTTTAATAACTAGAAATGATGTCTTCAGCATCCTGTATCCTTCTGGTATACAAGTCTATGAAACTGGTATGCTGCCAAAATACGTTTCTTTCCCACAAAACCAAATTAGAAATACATGTTTTGAACTTAGGAAAACCTGCATGTTAATGGGTTACTTTCAGGATGATTAGAAAAGAAGAGGGAAAATATTAATTATACAGACATGGACAAAATTGTTGGCATCTTCTGTTAAAGTAAGAAAAACCCACAATAGTCCATGTAATAACTTGAAACTGACACAAGTAATTTTACATCTAATTTTATTGAATATCAACAAATGAAAATCAGACATTGATTTTGAATTGTGGTTCAACAGAAAATTAAAAAAAAACTTATGAAAATGGTCTGGACAAAAACATTGGCATCCCTAGAAAAGATTGAAAATAACTTTGCCATAGGGACATTTGAAACAAAGGTGTGTTTTGTAAGTAGCATCACAGGTATTGGCAAAATTGTAATCCATCAGTCTGCCTATTTACACAGTGAAAAGTAGTCACAGTGCTGTTTGGCATCATGGTGTGTACCATACTGAACACAGACCACCGAAAGCTAAGGGAAGAGTTGTCTCAGGAGGTTAGATTTAAAATTATAGACAAACTTTTTAAAGATGAAGGCTATAAGACCATCTCCAAACAGTTTAATGTTCCTGTTACTACAGTTGCACATATTATTCAGAAGTTTAAGGTCTATGGGACTGTAGCCAAAGTCTTGGACATGGCTGCAGGAGGAATATTGAAGAGATGGATAATAATAACAGTAACCGTAACCAAAGAACACAAAACAACTTCCAAGGAGATTAGAGGTGAACTCCAAGGTCAAAGTACATCAGTGTGAGATTGCTCCAAGCGTCGTTGTCTTAGCCAACGTGGACTTCATTCATGGAAGGTGATCAAATAGGACACCATTGTGCAAAAAAAATCATTAAAAAATTATACTGGAATTTACCAATCTGTCAACTGACAAGCCTTGAAGCTTTGTTGTGTGACAAAACTGGGGCTCATCTGCTCTATGTTCACAGATGCAAAAACTAAGCATACAAAGAAAATAACATTGGAGCTAGTGTGAAACAAGGAGGTGGCTTGGTTATGTTTTGGGGCTGGTTTGCTGCATCTGGCAGAGGATGTTATGAATCTGTGAAGGGTACAATGAAATCTGAAGACTATCATGGCATGCTGGAACAAAGTGTGCTGCCCAGTGTCAGGAAGCTTGGTCTGAGTTGCAGGTCATGGGTCCTCCAACATGATATGAACTTAAAACACAAAGCTAAAAACATCCAAGAATGGCTAAGAGCAAAACATTGGACTATTCTGAAGTGGCCTTCTATGAGCTCTGACCTAAATTCTATTGAACAACTGTAGAAGGAGGACATGAATTATGGAGAAAGCAACCTTCATACCTGAAACAGCGGCAAAAAAATTCTGTAACTATCAATGAGACTTCTGCATCTGTCCACAGATATTTTGGTCCATGCTCTCGAGGAGTGGGCCAAAATCCCTGTGGACAGATGCACAAGTCTCATTGAGAGTTACAGAAATTGTTTGCAGTGATAACCGTAAAAGGTTTGGCAACAAAATATTAAGTTAAGGGAACCATTATCTTTGTCCAGGCCATTTTTATTAGTTTATTTTTAATTTTCTGTGGAACCTTAGTTAAAAATCAAAGTCCGATTTTCATCAGTTGATATTCAGTAAATGTAAATTGAAAATTACTTTTGTCAGTTTCAAGTTACTTTAGTGATCATTGTGAGTTTTTTTACTTTAACAGATGAGTACCAACAATTTTTCCCTCGACTTTACCATAACACCACATCATCACAATATACATTTTACAAAGTGTACTCAATCTTTATTTATATTCCTCTACTAAGAAGGTAGGTGATTTCCAAATACATAAACCTTAACCCCTTTATGACTGCCGATACACCTTTTAATGGCGGCAGTAAAGGGTACTTATTCCTCAGCGCCGCTTTTTAATGGCGCTGAGAAATAAGGTTATAGCACCCCCCAGTGTCAGAAAATCTCCAGGGTTACTGGAGGTAGCTGAGACTGCGTAAAACATGATTCGGGTGGTTTTTACTGACCCCAGTGTTGCGATCACCTTATTCACGGAATAATGGTAAACACAAAAAAAGTCAGAGTTCCCATTTATTTCTCTCTCCTCTGATATGATCTAGCACATAAAAGGAGAGAGAAATGGGGTCCCCCGATCCCCCCGGTACCTGCGATGTCCCCAGGGCCGGATTAACGTAGGGGCTGATGGAGCTGCAGCTCCAGGCCCCTTGTTAGAGATAGGCCCATCCGCGGCTGCTCTCTGCTCTCCTCCCATCCCTGTGCTGCTGACGTCAGTCTGGTGGTGGAGGGGGAGGCGAGGAGCCAGGAGAGACTGTGTGCTGGAGGGGGAGAGAGGAAAGCTGCCGCTGAAAGTACTGTAGGAGAGGAGTCGGCAGCAGCACAGTGTTATCTCATTCACCCAATACAGAAGCAGGATGTAAATGAAGGCAGAACATGTGACCACAGAGCAGCCAGTCACAGCTCACCTTTCACTTGTCCTCATCCATGCACTGTCTTCTTACATCTTTGCCTATTGGCATCCTGCCCTGTTTCAGTGTGTTGTAGTGACGGTACCTGTCTGGAGGAGAGAGTTAGAGACAGGCAGGCAGAGGTGTGTGTGCTGTTACAAGAATCCCAGCCATATTACAGTGAAAGCAGATGGAGAATCCTGAAGTCTCTGCACAGGTTTGTGTTGTAAAGTGTGTGGTTCTGACAAATTCCATCAGTAGCATTGAATGGCCCATAGTAATATAGGGCAGCATTGAGAGGCCCTCTCAATGCTGCCCTATATATACTATGGGCCATTCAATGCTGCGCTATATACTAGAATGGGCCTCTCAATGCTGCCCTATATATATTATGGGCCATGCAATGCTGCGCTATATGGGCCTCTCAATGCTGCATTATATATACTATGGGCCATTCAATGCTGCGCTATATATACTATGGGCCATGCAATGCTGCGCTATATGGGTCTCTCAATGCTGCTTATAATATGGCCATTCAATTGCGCTATATATACTATGGGCCATTCAATGCTGCGCTATATATACTAGGCATGCAATGCGCCATTGACTCCAATGCTGCTTATAATATGGCTTCATGCGCCTATATATACTATGGGCCATGCAATGCTGCGCTATATGGGCCTCTCAATGCTGCATTATATATACTATGGGCCATGCAATGCTGCGCTATATATACTATGGGCCATGCATGCTGCGCTATATGGCTCTCAGCGCATAATATCATGGGCCATCAATGCTGGCTTATATATACTATGGGCCATTCAATGCTGCGCTATATATACTATGGGCCATGCAATGCTGCGCTATATGGACCTCTCAATGCTGCATTATATATACTATGGGCCATCAATGCTGCGCTATATATACTATGGGCCATGCAATGCTGCGCTATATGGTCTCTCAATGCTGCATTATATATATACTATGGGCCATTCAATGCTGCCATATTACTATGGCATTCAATGCTGCGCTATATATACTATGGGCCATGCAATGCTGCGCTATATGGACCTCTCAATGCTGCATTATATATACTATGGGCCATTCAATGCTGCGCTATATATACTATGGGCCATGCAATGCTGCGCTATATGGGCCTCTCAATGCTGCATTATATATACTATGGGCCATGCAATGCTGCGCTATATATACTATGGGCCATGCAATGCTGCGCTATATGGGTCTCTCAATGCTGCATTATATATACTATGGGCCATTCAATGCTGCGCTATATATACTATGGGCCATGCAATGCTGCGCTATATGGGCCTCTCAATGCTGCATTATATATACTATGGGCCATTCAATGCTGCGCTATATATACTATGGGCCATGCAATGCTGCGCTATATGGGCCTCTCAATGCTGCATTATATATACTATGGGCCATGCAATGCTGCGCTATATGGGTCTCTCAATGCTGCATTATATATACTATGGGCCATTCAATGCTGCGCTATATATACTATGGGCCATGCAATGCTGCGCTATATGGGCCTCTCAATGCTGCATTATATATACTATGGGCCATTCAATGCTGCGCTATATATACTATGGGCCATGCAATGCTGCGCTATATGGGCCTCCAATGCTGCATTATATATACTATGGGCCATTCAATGTTTGCGCTATATATACTATGGGCCATGCAATGCTGCGCTATATGGGCCTCTCAATGCTGCATTATATATACTATGGGCCATTCTATGCTGCGCTATATATACTATGGGCCATGCAATGCTGCGCTATATGGGCCTCTCAATGCTGCATTATATATACTATGGGCCATTCAATGCTGCCCTATATATACTATGGGCCATGCAATGCTGCGCTATATGGGCCTCTCAATGCTGCATTATATATACTATGGGCCATTCTATGCTGCGCTATATATACTATGGGCCATTCAATGCTGCGCTATATACTAGAATGGGCCTTTCAATGTTGCCCTATATTACTATGGGACATTTAATGCTGCACCATATACTAGAATGGGCCAGGAGCGTTTAAATGCCCTCTCTCTGTTATGTATTGAAAATAGATTGCTGAATGAGCTTAATCTTGATTCTACAATTGAGGAATTTGCAAGCATAACATAACAGACTTTTTATATCCACTGTATTTATATTAGGCATGTATCATATATTTTCTTTGTTTATATCTTTTACGTTACATTTTGGCCTTTGTGAATTGCCGTGTTTGGCCCCACCCCTTGCCCCGCCCCTTGCCCGCCCCTTCAGCTCCAGGCCCATCATGTTCTTAATCCGACCCTGGATGTCCCCCTGTCCCTCTTACTGTGTCCTCCTGCTCTCGGCATCTTCTTCCGGGAAAAAAATGGCGGGCCCATCGCAGTGCAAAATCCGCTGGTCGGCACCCGGCAACAATAGGAGATTTCTCCAATTGGTTCATTTTGTTCACTGTGATAGACCCTATCACAGTGATCAAAATACAAAAAAAAATAGTAAATCAAACCCCCCTTTATCACCCTCTTAGGTAAAAATAATAAAATTAAAAAAAAGTATTTTTTTCATGTTTCCATTAGGGTTAGGGTTATGGTTGGGGTTATAGTTGGGGCTATAACTAGGGTTATGGTTGGGGCTAGGGTTAGGGTTATGGTTGGGGTTATAGCTAGGATTAGGGTTGGGCTAGGGTTAGGGTTGGGGCTAGAGTTAGGGTTAGGGTTTGGCTAGAATAAGGGTTGGGCTATTGTTAGGGATGGGGCTAGGGTTAGAGTTGGGGCTAGGGTTGGGGTTAGGGTTGTGTTGGCATTAGGGTTGTGTTGGGGTCAGGGTTATGGTGTTGGGGATAGGGTGGTGTTGGGATTAGGGTTGTGGTTAGGGGTATGGTTAGGGTTGGGATTAGGGTTAGGAGTGTGTTGGGGTTAGGATTGGGGTTAGGGTGGTGTTGGGGTTAGGGTTGTGGTTAGGGTTATAGTTAGGGTTGAGATTAGGGTTAGGAGTGTTTTGGGGTTAGGGTTGGGTTTAGGGATGTGTTAGGGTTGGAGTTAGAATTGGGGGTTTCCACTGTTTAGGTACATCAGGGGATCTCCAAACGCACATGGCGCCCACCATTGATTCCAGCCAATTTTGTGCTCAAAAAGTCAAACGGTGCTCCCTCCCTTCTGGGCCCTGCCATGCGCCCAAAAAGTGGCTATCCCCCACTTATGGGGTATTGGCGTACTCGGGAGAAATTGCACAACAAATTTTTTTGGTCCATTTTCTCCTGATACCCTTGTGAAAATATTTTTTTTTTTGTGAAAAAAGTAAAAGGTTTATTTTTTCCTTCCACATTGCTTTAGCTATCATGAAACACCTGAAGAGTTAATAAACTTCTTGAATGTGGTTTTGCGCACCTTGAGGGGTGCTGTCAGTATTCCGGGTTTTCTAGGTAACTTTGTCAATGATTTTGCCCTTTGTTAAAATGGAGTTTGCTGTTTTGTGTGCCCTACTTCCTGTTCGTTTGTTTAAAACCCGGCTCAGGTGTTGGCTTCCTTGCTGGAGTATTCTGCTTCTGTTCCCCTGCAACCCAGCTGCTTTGTTCCTCACAGATCTTTTGTGTATTTACCGGGAAAGTGCATAACCAGGTTATCTTCAGGTGTTTCTCAGCCACAGCAGTTTCTACCCATGGCTCTGGACATTCTCTGCATATGTAAGCTGCACTTACTGTGTTATCACTAACCTGTTGACTTGGGAATTTAACCCTTGGTTCACTCCATCTGGTAAGAACTGTGTTTCTGAACTGTTGCTGTTTAACCCTTCGTTCACTCCCTCTGGTGAGAGCTGTTGGAACCGTTACTGGAATCTTACTGACATATGAACTTGTTGTTGGACTTCACTGAATTAAGCCATAACTGAGATTAACTTGTTCCTGGACCTCCCTGTGTTTACTGTATACCTGGATCTGACTCTTCACACACCAGCAGTGTGTAAATCCAGCCACGTTACCTGTGCATCAGACTTACCTTGTGGTCACATTTGTGTGAGGACTCCGTCATAAGAACTTTACCGCCCTCGCTATAGAGGTTCAAGGACTTATATATCCGGATTCATATAACTGGACTTGTATATATATGGACTTGTTTCATTGCATGTCACTACGGGTTGTTTGTATATTGTTTTTGGGTGTTTTGCTGTTTCACAAATACATTATTTGCATTCAAAGAAACCCGTCTCTGATTGTTAATTGCCCCACGCTATCAGAATCCTCGAGTTCCTACAATAGTATTACAGGATACTCCAGCCTAAAAAGGGGATTCTGCTGGGGCAATGACGGAGACACGGGCAGACAAACTGTTCACCATAGTTAACTCCTTGCAGCAGGAGGTGGCGGCTTCACACAATCAGATTAGAGACTTGGAGTCTCGGGTTAACCACAATGCACAGGGGTTTGGTCAGGCTCTCCAAGATCTACGTACTAGATTAGGAGTCCTGGAGGCCTTACCTACTGAGCCTACCTCATCCACCAGTATGCCCAAATTGCCTCCATTCCGTTTTAATGGTGACCGAAGTCAATTCCGTGGTTTGTTAATCAATGTATATTATTTTTTGATGTACATGCCTCCTATTACCGGTCTGATAGATCTAAGGTTCTATGTATTATTATGTTGTTGACATCACGGGCACTGGCTTGGGCAAATCCTATGGTTGAAAGTCACGATACCCGTCTAAATAATTTGGACAATTTTCTGGCAGCCATGGCGCAAATGTTCGACGATCCCAACCGCTGTGCTACCGCTGAATCTGCCTTGCTTTCCTTACGCCAGGGGAAACGGTCAGTGATAGAATATGTTACTGAATTTAAAAGGTTAGTGGTGGACACCCAGTGGGATAACAATGCTTTATTACCAATCTTTAGAAAAGGTTTGTCAAATGCAATCAAGGATGAGCTAGCTCGTTCAGAGTCTCCACAGGAGTTTGAATTGTTTATACAGCACTGTGTACGTATTGATATCCGTTTAACTGAACGCAGACAAGAAAAATGGGCCGCTGTAAATCGCATTACTAATTTCTCTCTTCCGTCCAGGGAAACCACAGGCAAAAACCCGCGAGAGGCTGAGGAGGTGCCTATGCAGGTGGACTCACTGCAGAGACGTGAGAGTAATGAACGCTGCGAATACCGTCTCCGTGAGCGCTTATGTTTCTATTGTGGTCAATCGGACCATTTCCTCATCAATTGTCCTAAATGTCCCAGGCGACCCAATAAGGTGTTGGCGGTAGTAGGGGATTATGATAACACAGACGCTGAGTCTGAAGTTTCGGAGACCAGTCTACATCTAGATGCGGTTTTCCCCCCAGTACTGATGCCGACTTCCCCTAAAGATCAAGGGAGAAATATTCACATTGTTCTCTTCCTATTCAGATTCAGTGGGAGGAACAGTGGATATCAAGTTCTGCCATGATAGACTCTGGAGCAGGTGGGAATTTCATGGATTCTTCTTTTGCCAAGGAACATGGTATAAAGACACAACTAAGAGCTTCACCAATCACTATGGAAACGGTGGATGGTTCCCCATTAGTTTCTGGACCAGTAGATCGGGAGACAGTGCCTCTGGAGTGTAAGATGGAACCAGACCATCAAGAAACACTTTCATTCATGTTAATATCTTCTCCTCATTTTCCTGTCATTTTAGGAATTCCCTGGTTACGGTCACAAAATCCAATCATCAATTGGGAAACCAAGGAGATATCCTTTCTCCCGAAGTGCAGTTCTACCATCAGTCCAACTGTAGCGGCTCCAGTTACCCAGAACTTGGAAGAGGTGATACAGGTACCTACTCTCCCTCTGATTTATCAGGAATTCTCAGACATTTGTGATAAAAGGAAGGCAGATCAACTTCCCCCACATAGACCGTATGACTGCCCCATAGAATTGCTTCCTGGAGCAGCGATTCCTTTCGGCCAGGTTTACCCGTTGGCGGCTCCGGAATTAAAATCTTTACGAGAATATATAGATGAGAATTTAGCCAAGGGGTTTATCCGACCATCTTCTTCACCAGCGGGAGCTCCAATATTCTTTGTAAAGAAGAAGGATGGTACTCTAAGACCCTGCATTGACTACCGGGAGTTAAATAAGGTAACCATTCGTAACAGGTACCCGTTGCCCCTAATTCCAGAATTGTTGGAAAGAGTTCGCCAGGCCAAAGTATTTACCAAATTAGATCTTCGTGGGGCATATAATTTACTCCGTATACGGCCCGGAGACGAATGGAAGACAGCTTTT
>JARQOD010000001.1:178528696-178567148 GCA_033576555.1 Oophaga sylvatica | reverse complement strand
TGGCACAGAGCGCGGGGACGCTGAACAGGTAAGACGTCTCTGTGTGTGTGTCTCTGTGTGTGTATATAGTGCGGTGCTTTGTGTGTGTGTGTATGTGTGTGTGTGTATGTATGTATGTGAGAGAGTGCTTGTGTGCTGTCTGTGTGTGATGATGGCAGGCATTGCTGATAATGGGGAGGCATTGATGATGGGGAGAAGATGATGATGGGCAGGCATTGCTGATAATGGGGAGGCATTGATGATGATGGGGAGAAGATGATGATAATGGGCAGGCATTGATGATGGGGAGAAGATGATGATGGGCAGACATTGATGATGGGGAGGAGATGATGATGGGCAGGCATTGCTGATAATGGGGAGGCATTGATGATGATGGGGAGAAGATGATGATAATGGGCAGGCATTGATGATGGGGAGAAGATGATGATGGGCAGACATTGATGATGATGGGGAGGAGATGATGATGGGCAGGCATTGCTGATAATGGGAGGCATTGATGATAATGGGCAGGCATTGATGATAATGGGCAGGCATTGATGATGATGGGGAGGAGATGATGATGATGGGCAGGCATTGATGATAATGGGGAGGCCATGATGATGATGGGGAGGCCATGATGATGATAATGGGGAGTCTTTCCACAGCGCCCTTTCCTCAGCTGTAACAGTGCAGAACGCAGTACAGCGCAGAGGAGAGCTCCATATTTTGTATGGAGCATTATATGGGGACCAGTATCCTGTATGGAGCATTATATGGGGACCAGTATCCTGTATGGAGCATTATATTGGGTCCAGTATCCTGTATGGAGCATTATATTGGGTCCAGTATTCTGTATGGAGCATTATATGGGGGGTGACATCCTGCATGGGGTATTATATGGGTGATGAGGGGGAGACTGTGGTGCCCATAATATTGTATGGAGGACTGTACTGTCCAGTCTGTACTGTGCGCTGTGAGGATTTGGCGGTTTTTGAGCTATTGTACAATTTACAATAGATATCACTCATGTAATGGAAGAAGAGAAGTATTTGGCATTGTACTGTACCCATATTTCTCTGCTGTATCTGTGCATCATGAATCGTGGTCTGTGTTAAAGGGGCCCACTGAGACTCTTTCGCCCGGGGCCCATAAAAACCTGGAGCCGGCCCTGGCACCAACACTACATTTCCCACAATGCACCGGTAGCAGGGCCGGCGTCAGTCCGGCCCTCGGCTTGTAGCAAATTTTTTTTTTTGGCCCTCGGTGTGTTTGACTTTGACATCCCTGGTTTAGGCGTATCAGGGGCTCTCCAAACGCGACATGGCATCCAATTTCAATTCCAGCCAATTTTGGTTTGAAAAAGTCAAATGGCGCTCCTTCCCTTCCAAGCCCTGCCGTGCGCCCAAACAGTGGTCCCACCCCACATATGGGGTATCAGCGTACTCAGGACAAATTGGACAACAACTTTTGTGGTCTAATTTCTCCTGTTACCCTTGGAAAAATAAAAAATTGGGGACTAAACGATCAGGTTTGTGGAAAAAATATGACTTTTTATTTTCATGCCCGGGAGTTATAAACTTCTGTGAAGCACTTGGGGGTTCAAAGTGCTCACCACACATCTATATAAGTTCCTTAGGGGTTCTAGTTTCCAAAATGGTGTCACTTGTGGGGGGTTTCCACTGTTTAGACACATTAGGGCCTCTACAAACGCGACATGGCGTCCAGCCAATTCTGAGTTGAAAAAGTCAAACGGCGCTCCTTCCCTTCCAAGCTCTGCCATGCACCCAAACAGTGGTTTACCCCCACATATGGGGTATCAGCATGCTCAGGACAAATTGCACAAAAACTTTTGGGGTCTTGTTACCCTTGGAAAAATAAAAATTGGGGTGAACAGATCGTTTTTGTGGAAAAAATATGATTTTTTATTTTCACGGCTCTATGTTATAAACTTCTGTGAAGCACTTGGAGGTTCAAAGTGCTCACCACAGATCTAGATAAGTTCCTTAGGGGGTCTAATTTCCAAAATGGGGTCACTTGTGGGGGTTTCCACTGTTTAGACACATCAGGGCCTCTACAAACACGACATGACGTCCAGCCAATTCTGCGCTGAAAAAGTCAAACGGCGCTCCTTCCCTTCCAAGCTCTGCCATGTACCCAAACAGTGGTTTACCCCACATATGGGGTATCAGCATGCTCAGGACAAATTGCACAAAAACTTTTGGGGTCTTGTTACCCTTGGAAAAATAAAAATTGGGGTGAAAAGATTGTTTTTGTGGAAAAAATATGATTTTTTATTTTCACTGTTCTATGTTATTAACTTCTGTGAAGCACTTGGAGGTTCAAAGTGCTCACCACACATCTAGATAAGTTCCTTAGGGGTCTAGTTTCCAAAATGGGGTCACTTGTGATGGGTTTCCACTGTTTAGACACATCAGGGCCTCTACAAACGCGACATGGCATCCAGCCAATTCTGCGTTGAAAAAGTCAAATGTCGCTCCTTCCCTTGCGACCTCTGCCGTGCGCGCAAAAAGTGGTTTACCCCCACATATGGGGTATCGGCTTATTCAGGAAAAATTGCACAACAAATTTTGTGGTTCATTTTTTCTTTTAACACTTGTGAAAATAAAAAAAATAGGTTCCGAAGTAAAGTTTTTGCAAAAAAAGTTAAATGTTAATTTTTTCCTTCCACATTGCTTCAGTTCCTGTGAAGCACGTAAAGGGTTAATAAACTTTTTGAATGTGGTTTTGAGCACCTTGAGGGGTGCAGTTTTTAGAATGGTGTCACTTTTGGGTATTCTTTATCATATAGACCCCTCAAAGTGACTTCAAATGTGATGTGGTCCCTAAAAAAAAATGGTGTTGTAAAAATGAGAAATCGCTGGTCAACTTTTAACCCTTATAACTTTGTAAAAAAAAAAATTTTGGTCCCAAAATTGTGCTGATGTAAAGTAGACATGTGGGCAATGTTATTTATTAAGAAATTTGTGTGACATATCTCTCTGATTTAAGGGCATAAAAATTTAAAGTTTGAAAATTGTTAAATTTTCAAAATTTTCGCCATATTTCAGTTTTTTTCATAAATAAACACAAGTCATATCAAAGAAATTTTACCAGTAATGTGAAGTACAATATGTCACGAAAAAACAATCTCAGAATCAGCGGGATTCGTTAAAGCGTTCCAGAGTTATAACCTCATAAAGTGACAGTGGTCAGAATTGTAAAAATTGGCCCGGTCATTAAGCTGCAAAATGGCTCTGTCACTAAGGGGTTAAAAGCTTTGAGCCATTTTACTAATGCTGGTGGTTACGTGATTAAATAATATCTACAGATCAAACTTTCTTTTTAGATTGTCAGAATGAGCTCACTGATGGATTCTCAGGTAAAGAGGTCGGTCATTGCTCCTCCACCAGCAACCATTTTAAGGCAGAAGTGCCGGTGAGTGTGTGAGGAAAGCTGCATTAAGAAGAGAAAGTGGCCAACCTCTTTACTTCAGAATCTATCAGTGAGCTCGTTAAAGAGATCCACCTCTAAAAAAAATCTTCAGAACAAGCCAATATTTTTAGGTGAGATGGCAGTGATATGATGATATATACACTGCTCAAAAAATTAAAGGGAACACTTAAGCAACAGAATATAACTCCAAGTAAATCAAACGTCTGTGAAATCAAACTGTCCAATTAGGAAGCAACACTGATCGACAATCAATTTTCACATGCTGTTGTGCAAATGGAATAAACAAAAGATGGAAATTATTGGCAATTATCAAGACACACTCAATAAAGGAGTGGTTCTGCAGTGTGGGACCACATCTTAGTAGTAATGCTTTCTGGCTGATAATTTGGTCACTTTTGAATGTTGGTTGTGCTTTCACACTCATGGTAGCATGAGACGGACTCTACAACCCACACAAGTGGCTCAGGTAGTGCAGTTAATCCTGGATGGCACAGCAATGTGAGCTGTGGCAAGAAGGTTTGCTGTGTCTGTCAGCATAATGTCCAGAGGCTGGAGGCGCTACTAGGAGACAGGCCAGTACACCAGGAGATGTGGAGGGGGCTGTAGGAGGGCAACAACCCAGCAGCAGGGCCGCCTTTGTGCAAGTAGGAACAGGACAAGCACTGCCAGAGCCCTGCAAAATGACCTCCAGCAGGCCACAAATGTGCATGTGTCTGCACAAACGGTTAGAAACTGACTCCATGAGGATGGTCTGAGTGCCCGACGTCAACAGATGGGGGCTGTGCTCACAGCCCAACACCGTGTGGGACGCTTGGCATTTGCCACAGAACACCAGGATTGGCAAATTCACCACTGGTGCCTGGGCGCTTCACAGATGAAAGCATATTCACAGTGAGAACATGTGACAGATGTGACAGAGTCTGGAGACACCGTGAAGAGCTAACTGCTGCCTGCAACATCCTTCAGCATGACCGATTTGGCAGTGGGTCAGTAATGGTGTGGGGTGCATTTCTCTGGGGGGCGCACAGCCCTCCATGTGCTCGCCAGAGGTAGCCTGACTGCCATTAGGTACCGAGATGAGATCCTCAAACTCCTTGTGAGACCATATGCTGGTGCAGTTGGCCCTGGGTTCCCCCTAATGCAGGACAATGCCTGACCTCATGCGGCTTGAGTGTGTCAGCAGTTCCTGCAAGATGAAGGCATTGAAGCTATGGACTGGCCCGCCCGTTCCCCAGACCTGAATCCGATTGAGCACATCTGGGACATCATGTCTCACTTAATCCACCAACGTCACATTGCACCATCGACTTTCCAGGAGTTGGTGGATGCTTTAGTCCAAGTCTGGTAGGAGATCCCTCAGCAGACCATCCACCGCATCATCAGGAGCATGCCCAAGCATTGTAGGGAGGTCATACAGGCACAGGGAGGTCATACAGGCACGTGGAGGCCACACACAATACTGAGCATCATTTTGACTTGTTTAAGGACATTACATTCCACTATAATTTTGTGGATGACTCCAAATTCAGGCCTCCATTGGTTAATAAATTTGATTTCCATTGATGATTTTGTTGTCAGCACATTCAACTTTGTACAGAACAAAGTATTCAATAAGAATATTTCAATTATTCAGATCTAGGATGTGTTATTTGAGTGTTCCCTTTATTTTTTTGAGCAGTGTATATATATATATATGTCTGTGACGCTAGTCACAACTCACGGACAGGCCATGAGGCAGAGAAGTCAGATGTTCTGCGGTCAGTACCAAGACAGCAAGTAGTAAACTAAGGGAAAAGACAAAGGTGTAAGTCAAGTCACAGTCCAGGGTCAGAATACCAAAAGAATAGTGTATAAGCAAAGGGGCAATAACAAATAAGTACATAAGTAATAAGAACATGATCCAAAGCTCAGGCAGCAGTAGATCAGAACTCACAGCACAGCAATCAGGCAAACACACACCAGAGATCATAAGCTGTTGACTGGCAGTGATCTGGGCCACACAGCTCACCTAAATAGCCAGGCAATTACTAAGAACAGGGAGCACTTGGAGAAATATCTGCACCCCCCAGTCTCAGATAGGTCAACTGAGCTGTCAATCAAAGCACTGACAGCTCAGCATGCCCCAGCACAGATGTAATGTATGTGGTACAGTTCATATAGCGTCTTGTGCTTGGGTGCGATGAAAATACATGAGACACAGGTTTGATATAGAAAGTCTTGTATTACTTCATACAAGTTGGCAAAAATAGTCACACAGTTTGCAGACACAGAAGCAGGAGACACAGCAGGCTAGAGTAATCTAAGCTCAGCAATCACTCTCCACAACAGGTTCAGGATCTTCTTCTCTGTTACCGTAAGTCCATGCAAACGTGGGTCTTTCAAAGAGCAGGGTTCAGAGTCCACAAGTGCTTCAGAGTTCCTCAGTAGGAATAGCTGGAGTACAAGGTCCAAGGCTTTAGGAGTCAGGTCACAGGTTCACTGCAGGCTAGATTCTGAAGTACTGATTGCTCAGCTGTGGCTGCTTAAGAAGCAAAAGGAGAGAATCAGGGCGGGAACATGCAAGCTGGAAACTCCATTTTGACTGAGGGCAAGATAGCTGCAGCAAGACAGAAAGTAAAATGGCTGACGAACAAACTGAGTTTCAGGAACATGTACACAGAACCTTACATTACTCCCCCCTTAGGACAACCTCCGGATGACCTCAGGCCAGGCTTGTGTGGGTACCTCTGATGAAACTGACGGAGCAAGCGAGGAGCATTAACGTTATTGACTGGTTCCCATGAGTTGTCCTCCACTGGGTAGCCCTGCCATTTAATCAGATATTGTAACTGATTTCTATACAACCTGGAATCTAAAATCCTTTCCACCACAAATTCTTCCTGACCATCGACTAGCACTGGGTCAGGGCAAGGAGAAGAACGTCCAGGAAACGTATTGGGTGTCGCAGCCTTTAGTAGGGATACATGAAAGACAGGGTGAATTCTCATAGTTCTGGGCAGTTGAAGACGACAAGCAACGGCACTTATAATTTTACTGATTTTATAGGGTCCAATGTACTTATGTCCCAACTTAGACGATGGAATCCTTAACTTAAGATTTCTGGTTGACAGCCAGACCAAGTCTCCTACCTTGAAAGCTGGTGCAGGTTTACGAAATTTATCTGCTGCTTTCTTGTACCTTTCCTGAGCCGATTCCAGATTCTCCTTTAGAAGATCCATATTCTTCTGTAAAGACGTGATTCTTTCAGCCACTGCTGGTAAAGGCGTTTCTATGGGAAATCGTGGTAGAATGTTAGGATGATAACCTAGATTAGAGTAAAAAGGAGACTGCTTAGTGGAGGCACTCTGAGAGTTGTTATACGAGAACTCAGCTAATGGAAGTAGATCCACCCAATCATCCTGTAGGTGGCAGATAAAGCAGCGGAGATACTGCTCCAGGGTTTGATTGGATCGTTCGGTCTGTCCATTAGTCTGAGGATGAAAAGCAGAAGAAAGGTTTACTTTAATGTCCAATGCTGCACAGAAATTTTGCCAAAACCTAGAAGTGAATTGCACCCCTCGATCCGAAATAACCTCATCCGGTACTCCATGTAAGCGAAACACATCTTTAATCATCAAATCTGATGTCTGTTTTGCAGTGGGTAAGCCGACACAAGGGACAAAATGAGCTGCCTTTGTTAGACGGTCAACCACCACTAGAATGGTGTTCTTCCCTTGAGAGGTTGGTAACTCCACAATGAAGTCCATAGAAATGGATCCCCACGGGCGGGACGGGGTGGGAAGAGGCTGTAACAGACCAGTTGGTGAGGAGCGAGGTGTTTTGCATCTTGCACAGACTTCACATGAAGTGACATAGTTTAAAACATCCTTCCTGCAAGTGGGCCACCAAAAGAAACGAGAGAGAAATTCCTGTGTCTTTAGAATTCCTCTATGCCCAGCTATCTTGGAATCGTGAATGAGTTGCAATACTCTCAATCTGACTGTTTCAGGAATATACAGGCGTTGTCCCTGAATCCACACACCATTCTTAAAGACAAGACTTACGTCCCTTGGGGGTTGTGCCAAAAAGGAATCCGCATGGTATGCTTCCTTGATGTCCTTAAGTAGGTCTTGATTATGAATTACTCCTAGGAATCTAGAGTCAGGAAGAATAGTCTTAGGAGGAGTAATTGGACGTGTCTCTGCTGAGTAAATCCTAGAGAGTGCATCAGCCTTTCCATTGCGCGATCCTGGTCTATAAGAAATGATAAAATTAAATTGGTTTAAGAAAAGATTCCAGCGAGCCTGGCGAGGAGTCAGGCACTTAGCCGACCTGATAAACTCAAGGTTACGATGGTCTGTAAGGACGACTATTTGCTGTGCACTTCCCTGAAGAAGGTGTCTCCATTCTTTGAAGGCGGCAATAATGGCCAACAACTCTCTATTGCCCACATCGTAGTTCCTCTCAGCCGAAGACAACTGCTGGGAAAAGAAGGCACAGGGATGCAAGACATTCTTCTCACCTGTTCTCTGAGAGAGTATAGCTCCAACGGCACAGTCTGAAGCATCCACCTCTATTATGAAGGCAAGCTCGGGGTTGGGATGTACTAGGATAGGTGCAGTGGTAAATTTATCTTTTAGACGGGAAAATGCTTCCTGGGCTTGGGGAGTCCAGGAGAACCTAGACTCTTTCCGGGTAAGTTGGGTGATAGGTGACACTACCTCAGAGAAATTTCTAATGAAACGTCTATAGAAGTTGGCAAACCCGATGAAGCGCTGTACCTCCTTCACATTTCTAGGACTTGGCCAATCCTTGATGGCTTGGGTTTTGCTTCCATCCATACTAATTCCTTGTGTAGACAGTACATACCCCAGAAATTGAATTTCGGTCCTATGGAATTCACACTTTTCAAGTTTGATGTAAAGATGATTTTGTCTTAGACATTCCAAGACCATTCTCACATGTCCATGATGTTCCTCTGTGGAGTTAGAAAAAATTAGAATATCATCCAAATAAATTACCACGAATGTATCTAGGAGATCCCTGAAGATGTCATTCACCAAGTGTTGGAAAGTGGCTGGGGCGGTACTCAGACCAAAAGGCATAACTAGATATTCAAAGTGTCCATAGCGTGACCTGAATGCAGTCTTCCATTCATCCCCAGGTCTAATACGGACTAAGTTATAGGCCCCACGAAGATCTAGTTTAGAGAAAATTTTGGCATGTCGCACTCTCTCCAATAACTCAGGGATTAAAGGCAATGGATAACGGTTTCTAATAGTAACCTTATTGAGTTCCCTATAGTCTACGCATGGTCTCAGAGATCCATCTTTCTTCTTTACAAAGAAGATGGGTGCACCTGCAGGAGATGAAGAGGGGCGTATGAAGCCCTTGGCTAGATTTTCGTCTATGTAATCCTTTAAAGCCTTTAGCTCGGGCCCCGCCAGGGGGTAGATCTTACCAAAAGGTATCTCCGCTCCAGGCAATAATTCAATTGGACAATCATATGGACGGTGAGGAGGAAGCTGGTCAGCGTTCTTCTTGTCACATAAATCCACATAGTCCTGGTATACAGCTGGTAGTTCAGGGACTGACATGGTTCCTTTAGGAACAGAGCAAGCTGAAACTTTTGGACTCATCTGTTTCTCTGGAAAGTGTAATTCCTTGGTCTCCCAGTTAATGGTAGGATTCTGAGCCTGCAGCCATGGTAGCCCTAGAATAATGGGAAAGTGGGGAGAAGAGATAAGCATAAAGGACAGTTTCTCTTGATGATCTTTACCCATAAGAACCCTCAAAGGCTCTGTTTCCTGATTCACTGGTCCAGAGGTCAGCAGGGAGCCATCCACAGTTTCCATCTGTACTGGAGTAGCCTTCTTCACTGAACGTATCCCCTGTTTCAGAGCAAAGGAGACATCCATAAAATTTCCACTTGCCCCTGAGTCGATCATAGCAGAGCTAGACACCCAAGCTGAGTCAACCCAGAGTTTGATGGAAAGAAAGCAATGAGAATTGTTTTTCTTACAACTCAGCTGGGACACCGCTGAGGAAACTTGAAAAATGGCAGCGTTTACACAGTCAACGTCCTCAGAGGTAACGGAGTTTAAGTCCGAGAAATCAAGATCTGTTGCTGCAGATCTCTCTGGAGCCTGAGGCTCGGACCTGACAGATCCCCTCTCGCAACACTCACAATGAATGAGTGCTGCAGTAGTCTTACGAGAACGGCTGGGGCAGTTTATAATGAAGTGCCCTGACTTACCACAATAGAAACATAGATTCTCCTTAAAACGATGTTCCTTGCGTGCATCACTAACCCGTCGTTGTAAAGAGTCTACCTGCATGGGTTCAGGTTCAGGTTCCCGTGTAATCCTACTCAAAGGTTCCTTAGCTGGAGAGGAAGGTAGGAAAAGGTTAGTGCGATTGCTTTCGAACCATCTCTCTTGCCTGCGTTCAGTCAGACGAGTATCAATACGGATGCAGTAGTTAATAAAGTCACCTAACGCAGTGGGAGGGTCGGCACGAGCAAGTTCATCCTTAATCAGTGGAGATAACCCCTTTCGAAAAATAGATTTTTTGGCGGAACTGTCCCAGGTGGTATCAAGGGCCCATCTCCTGAACTCCAAGGCATATTCAGCTACCGAGTGCTTACCTTGGCGCAAAGCTAACATGGCTGCTTCAGCTGTTGCACCTCGATTGGGGTCATCAAACACCTGCCCCATGGCTGAAATAAAAGCATCAAGGTGATTCAAACAATCATCCTCAGTCTCAATCAGAGGGTTTGCCCACATCAAAGCCTTGTTGGTAAGCAACATAATTATAGTAAGCACCTTAGATCGTTCAGTGGGAAATTGTGAAGCATGTGCAGAAAAAAAAAGATTGCATTGATTAATAAATCCCCTGAATTTCTCACGTTCACCGCCAAAACGAAAAGGGGGCAACTTGGGAATCCCAGAACTCGGGGCTACGGCAGGAGCCTGGACTCGCTCTTCTAGAACCTCAATCCTGGCTCGCAAATCCTGGGCAGTCTGTCCAAACACTTGCAAATTGTGATTAGTGAGGTCCTGTAGGCTTGAAAAACAGGTCTTTACATTCTGCAAATCTGCAAGGATATTATCAGTCACTCCGCAAAGTTCCTTTATGCGGGCCTCCATTTTCCAGATCTTTTAAGACAGGAGTACTGGAAGAAGAGGAGAAGAGAAAAAAAAAAACAATAGTGTTTACCTGTGGTAACACTGCAGAGAGAAAAAAAATTAAGGGAACTGCTCACCTGGAATGGTTGTGAGAAGTCACAACCACTATCATCACAGAAAGTTCACCCGGACATCTGATATCCACAGTTACAGCAGACAAAAAAGAGAAAAGAAAAAAAAAAACAATAGTGTTTACCTGTGGTAACACTGCAGAAAAAAAAACACTTAAGGGAATTGCTCACCTGGAATGGTTGTGAGAAGTCACAACCACTGTCATCACAGAAAGTACAACCGGACATCCGATATCCACAGTTACAGCAGACACAGCCTTTCCAGACCCAGCAGACACTAACGTTTTGGCTTCAGAATCTTGTAATGTATGTGGTACAGTTCATATAGCGTCTTGTGCTTGGGTGCGATGAAAATACATGAGACACAGGTTTGATATAGAAAGTCTTGTATTACTTCATACAAGTTGGCAAAAATAGTCACACAGTTTGCAGACACAGAAGCAGGAGACACAGCAGGCTAGAGTAATCTAAGCTCAGCAATCACTCTCCACAACAGGTTCAGGATCTTCTTCTCTGTTACCGTAAGTCCATGCAAACGTGGGTCTTTCAAAGAGCAGGGTTCAGAGTCCACAAGTGCTTCAGAGTTCCTCAGTAGGAATAGCTGGAGTACAAGGTCCAAGGCTTTAGGAGTCAGGTCACAGGTTCACTGCAGGCTAGATTCTGAAGCACTGATTGCTCAGCTGTGGCTGCTTAAGAAGCAAAAGGAGAGAATCAGGGCGGGAACATGCAAGCTGGAAACTCCATTTTGACTGAGGGCAAGATAGCTGCAGCAAGACAGAAAGTAAAATGGCTGACGAACAAACTGAGTTTCAGGAACATGTACACAGAACCTTACAACAGAATTGGATGACAGAGCTGTCCATCACTGAGTCCTAGACACTTTGAGAGAATGAATTGTGACAGTACCCTCTCTTCTAAGGGGGCCACTGGACCCTCAGGTTTCCCAGGAAACCTACGATGAAAAGCTCTGACCAAACAATCAGTCTTCACTGAAAGAGACAGAACCCAGGATCTCTCCTCGGATCCGTATCCCCTCCAATCAACAAGATATTGGAGGGAATTTTAGACCATCCGAGAAACCACGATCCTCTGCACCTTGTGCTCCAAACCTCCATCAACAGAGACTGGAGAAGGTGGGGATGAGACAGACAACACCGAAGGGACAAACTTCTTTAACAGGGATCTGTGGAAAACATTGGCGACACGAAGGGACTGCGTAAGCTTTAATCGAAAGGCCACTGAATTGATTACCTTGAGAATCTCATAAGGATCAATAAATTCAGGACCCAACTGCACAGATAGTACCCTGGTACTTTTAGCCTAATATTCTTGGATGATAACCAAACTTTATCACCAACTTTGAAAGTAGAACCCCGCTGAATGTTTGCTATTGACCTTATGTTTTGACTAAACTGAACAACCCCAATATTCATCTGAACCTCTCAACAGACATCCCCAAGTTTCTGAATGGTCACTTCTACTCCAGGGCATCCAGTACTCATCCTAGAAAATTCACCAAAATGAGAATGAAAACCATAATTACAAAAGAAAAGCAAGAGGCAAAAATGAGAATCAGTCCTCCTGCTGAGCCAAAACAAAACATCTTAACATTTTTTCTAGAGATTGGTTCGTCCTCTCTGTCTGACCATTGGTTTCAGGGTGGTAAGCAGAGGAAACGACAAATCGATCCCTAATTTCATACTAAGCTCCTTCTAGAATTTAGAGACAAATTGTACCCCTTATCACATACAATGTTCCAAGGAATGTCATGCAATCACATCACATGATTGTTTAATAACCAAAAAGTGTTTAAGCATTAGGTAACCCAGATAACAGAATAGATAGCTCCCAACAGTCCCGGATTCAGTGGGACTGTCATGATTTAAATGCTCAGTCCTGCCACATACAGTTGTGCTCAAAAGTTTACATACGCCTGCAGAATTTTTGCTTTCTTGGCCTTTTTTCAAAGAATATGAATGATAACACCAAAACTTTTTCTCCACTCATGGTTAGTAGTTTGGGAAAGGGATACAAAAAGATATCTCTCTCAGCGTCTTCTCTTCTTTGCTTCATAACTACTCCTCCTGTTGGGGTGGGGCCAGCATCTGTTTGCACTTACATTAAGTAAATAAGCAAATCTCTTCTTCTCTTGAGCTATGGTCTCTCTAGGAATTTAACACAACATTATCATCGAAGGCAGCAGCTAAAACCCTGAGCCATAGACTGCATTAATCAGTATGGAGAAATTTGGTAATCTTGAGCTGCATTACAGACTCCACAGGCACATTATACTGGTACATAGCGATACATCTGTACAAAGCCGTGTATTTCTATGTACTTATATTCAATAGGGAAAGTCCAATCTTTTTCTTCCTACAACATTATTAAAATAAAAACAATTACAAAAATGCTATTTTCTCTTCTTGTGTTTTGGTCTACCTAAGATTCAAACCCACAACCTCTAGCATTGCAGGCAGTAGCTAAAGTTCTATGAATTGGGGTAGACCTTTATTTTCTCATTTAATTTGTTTTATGTTTTGTACCTTTACCTCAGGTCAACTGGTATAATTCTATGGAATAATCATACCTAGAAACAAAATATTTTTTTCTTGTCCAGGTGATCTCTTTTTACTATTTGATGATGCCATTTATGTTTAATTTAGAAAACCATCACTACTGCCTCCTTCAAAAATTCATCCTGTTGCTTCTTGGGACTCCAGACTTAAATGACGCTATTTTGTGCCTTACAGAACCCTAGAACTTTCTTTACCTTTCAGGAGGCTTGACATTTAGCACTCAACACACACGATATTTCAGTGACTTCGTTCTCTGCAGTCCATATATTCCTGTAAGCGCCACTAGAGAGCTCCATCTGAAGTCCTCCATTATCACTTCTTTCCTTGTAAATATTTTTGGTTTATTAGGCTAGCATGTCAAGCAGCAGTCAAGTTTTCTAAGAGGTGTTATGTTCATATCCTTTTAGTGCAGTAAATTGTGCCATTAGACATTTACGTGCAAATCTTGCTTCTTCTGAGAAGTGTTATGTACAGAGAGATTTTCCATATTATGATTTAAGAAGTGAAAATATATACTATGAAAACTATACACATGTCTGCTCTGACACATATTCTGCTAATACCCTTAAAGATTAAATATAAATATGCTTCTCTGTCTTTGTTCTAAATGTTTTAATTCATTTATATATGTGTCTTGTTAAAACACAACCTAAAGGGCTGCAAATACTTCATCAACCCTCACATTTATTCTTCACATGTATACTTAATTCAGCAATCTAAAATTATCAGTGATAAATGCAGCAGTTTAGCATTTTGGACGTCTATGCGCATCTATCTCTGGTAACACCTCGCCGTATTCCTCTTTCTTGTGCTCTGTGAGGGACCATGGGAACCCCAAATGTTACCAATACATTAGAGAACTACACATTCTTGTAATGTGGAAGCACCTTCATTATATATGCCATAGGCTGCAGCAAAGACAGATAATCTCATTTTTTCTGAGCCATTATTCATTAGATTAATGCAATAGTTAATGACTAATATTGCTTGCCCTCTTTGTTTTCAGGTTCCTTTTATCTTCAGGCACTGCTCCACTAAGTTTTGATGGCTTCCAACAGCACAATATCATAATGCAGACATTAGACAACTTAGTTTATGGAAATGAGGAGAAACCTGGCGGCTGAACGAAAATGAAGAAAGAACCCTATGTGGCAAACAAAAGTAGAGAAGCAATAGAACTTTGACATCCAAAGAACACTATTAAGCTAAGTTCACACTAGGCATTTTTTCAGCTTTTTTTTCTGCCGCAAAATCTGATCTCTTGGCAGGATAGAAGCTGCAGAAAAAATGCATGTTTTCCTTGGTTTTTCTTGCATTTTTTGCTGAAGTTTTGGCATCTTAGATTTGTCTCAGTTTTACCATATAGTGAACATGGTAAATAAAAAACTCAAAAAAACAATTGTGGAATTGCACTTTATTGCAATTTCAATGCACTTAGATTTTTTTCCTGTTTTCCAGTAGACTATATGGTAAAATGAATGGTGCTATTCAAAAATACAACCCATCTCGCAAAAATCAAGCCCTCATATAGGTATATGGCCGGAAAAATAAAAAAGTTATGTAGCTTGGAGGAAGAAGAGGAAAAATCAAAATAAAAAAAGGAAAATTTCGGGTAGTGAATCGTCTAAAGGGGTTCTCCGGTCCACACTTTGTGTGAGTGCAGAGTTATGAATCTCGCCAGCGCACTCACTGTGCGCTGCGGAGATTTGCCGGTTTCTGAGTCGGATAGGAGGGTATGTATACTTTATACATATCCTAGCCAGTGGACACGGCCTCACTTTCATACACTTGTATGGAGCGAGGCCGCACCCCCTAGTCGGCCATGCCCACAGGACGACTGCCTCTCTAAATGAGGTGCGGCCTCGGCTCCATACAACTATATAGAGCAAGGCCAAATTCACCAGACGGGCTGTGGCCAGGAGTATGTAGAACGCATATGTAGCCGTAGGTCCCTACTCAGAAACCGGCGAATCTCAGTAGTGCACAGTGCATGCGCTGGGGTGATTTATAAGTCTGCAGTCACACAAAGTGACTGCAGACATTGATTTGGACCGGACAACCCTTTTAAATACACAGGCAACCCATGAGTGATCCCCAGATATTAATTAGCTGAAAACTAGTTTATTAGTCTGTGGGATCTAACTAGAGATTAGTTAATGGATTAACAATTTAGTGGATCAAAGAAATCACTGAAGCTTCAGGAAGATATGAATGTCAGCAAGGATAAACCATGAAAGATGGAGTATATCCATGAAGCTTAGAGCTGTGGCTCTGGACTGTCACAATTATTTTTCTAATTTATATTCCTTTGAATGGTGCTTTCAAAAGAATGCACTTGGCTAGTCACTTACCAGCCCAATTACAGGAACACAACTAAGCTAGAATAGACACAATGAAGCGTATTTAATGACATTTCAAAAAGCAGTGTTGTATTGTACTCCATAGAAACCTGTGACACAGCAGCTGTCCTTACTCTGACTCCAGAAGAAAGCAATGATCCTTGTGTTTTACTTACATTGGAACAAATCAACCTGGAAAGCAGTCAAGTGCTGGCCAAGCCAAATGAACATTTAACTGTTTAATAAACTGGACATAAGCACTTCTCACTGCGCTTTAAAAGACAAAAAACAAACCACCAGCCACAATGAGGCAAATTTACTCATCTTATCCAATATTTAGACAGTGCAAACTTACCATATCATTGGATTGGTCCAATATAAATGTTAAGATTCAACCAGTATTTCTACAGCATTCTTCAGATCCAGTCACTGTGCACATTTTCTTAGCCTGGGAAAAATATTTCTGTCCCCACATCCCTAGTTAATATAAATAAAGATGTTAGACTGACTTCAGCATAACTGCTCATCCAGACGACTGTATTTTTAATCTGTACTTGTTCTGCTTTTAGCTAGTTCTGCAAAACATTTGTTAAAAAAGAGATCCATATGTCATTTGCATTTTAATTTTTGGTTCGTTCCTCATACAGATACAAATTGCAGCTTGCCCTAGGTGATGGTGCATTATGGACCCCCATTAAAGTAAGCAAAATGGGATATAAAACACCTCCATTAAATACTGACATTAAATTGCATGTACATGCAGACAAGAAACTTTTCATGCCCGTTAAAAGCATCATATGACACACATATTTCAATATGTTTGTTTAAAAGAACTCTAAGGTCAAGTTCCCACAATGCGTTTTTCATTTTTGGCAAAGTGAATGGGATTTATAGAAATCTCATGTCCACTGTGCATTTTAACAACTGACCTGAGGTGCTTGTTTGAAATCCATAACATCTCAATTTATCTTAAGGGTACGCAGAGTTTTATGTGCTGGTTTTCTCCATAGACTTGCATTAGATGCGTAAAACCAACAGGTGAAAAATGCATGTATGGCGCCCCCGAGGTCCAGTCGTACCTTAGTCGGAGGTGTGGTGCTCTGCTCTCAGGTAGTCGGCTGGAGAGACCAGGTCGCAGTAAGTTGACCGGCCCCAGTCTAGTGAAGAAACTGAGGACTCAGCTAGCTAACCGGAGGCTGCAGTATCTTCATGTGCTACAGCTGCATCAGCACACATTCGCTGAAAAGGCAGCCAGATAGGACCAAGGGGACCTAGAGCACATCGCCCGACAAGATCTGAGGCTGCTGGCTTGAGACACTGTGTGTGAAGGCACAAGGCAGGAAAGGAGGGAGCCAGCGCAGTGGTTGAACCAGAACAGGAGCGGATGTGAAACAATTTTTCAAAGTTAAAAAAGATTGTTTGGCCGATGGGGACCAGTTCCTAACATCTGCCCGTTTACGTGTGAGATCCGTGAGGGGTTTCACAATCTGAGAAAAACCCTTGATAAACCTGCGATAGTAATTTGCGAATCCCAAGAAGCGCTGGAGTCCTCTAAGGTCCCGAGGCTGGACCCACTCCATAATGGCTTGCACCTTCTTGTGATCCATACGAAACCCCTGTGGAGAGATTATGAGACCCAGAAATGATAGCTCCTGAACGAAGAAAGAACATTTCTCCAGCTTAACAAATAAATGATTTTCCCTGAGTCTTTGAAACACAGTTTTAACATGTGATAAATGTGAATGTCTGTCAGAGGAATATATCAGTATATCATCCAAATAGATCACAACAAAACGGCCAATGAGGTCCGAAAAAACTACATTAATGAAATTTTGAAACACAGCTGGAGCATTGGTGAGACCAAAAGGCATGACGAGATTCTCAAATAACCCTCAGTAGTAAGAAAAGCAGTTTTCCACTCATCCCCTTCCTGTACTCTTATCAAATTATAAGCCTCCCTGAGGTCCAATTTTGAAAACCACTTGGCCCCAGAGAGCTGGTTACAGAGATCAGGAATCAGAGGCAGGGGGTATGTATTCCTCACTGTGATTTTATTAAGTTCTCGAAAGTCGAGGCAGGGACGTAGACCGCCATCCTTCTTTTTAACAAAGAAGAACCCCGCAGCTACTGGGGACATTGAGGGCCTTATATGCCCTTTGCGAAGACTTTCAGCGATGTATTGCTTAATAGCCAGGCGCTCCGGGCCTGACAAATTAAACATACGGGCCTTGGGCAATTTGGCTCCCGGGACAAGATCAATAGCACAGTCAAATGATCTATGCGGGGGCAGAGCCTCAGCCTCACTTTCAGACAACACGTCCTCAAAGTCTTTCAGGTACTCCGGAATACCCTCCAGACCAACAGAAGACACTGAGACAGGTTTTGCAAGTTTCATACAATAAACAGGTTTATGGCAACAGTCGACACATTGGGATCCCCATTTAATAATCTCCCCTGATTCCCAGTCAATCACCGGGTTGTGGCGTTGAAGCCATGGCATACCCAGCACTAGCCCTGTGGGCAATTTGTCCATGACAAAACATTCCATGTCTTCCTTGTGGGAAGAACCGACCTGCAAAGAAAACCTTTTGGAAGCATAAAGAATCCCTGTTCGGGTAAGAGGGGAAGAGTCGATAGCAACAATTTTAAGGGGTGTCTCCAGCCTGACTGTCCCTATCTTATGTTGGAAGACGACACAGGAACTGATCAGATTGAGAGATGAACCACTGTCCACCAATGCTGTCGAGAAAAAACGATAGTAGTCTACCAATAGTTCCACCTTTAATACGACTTTAGAACATGAGGGAAATAGTACCTGAAGGTCTGGGCAGCCTCCTTGACCGCTACCCAGACCTAGTAGTTTTCCGTCGTCTTAGATGACGGACAGGTGGGACAATCTTTTCTCCAATGTCTGGACTCTCCACAATAGAAACAGAGTTGTTTCTCCCGGCGATGTCTTCTCTCCTTCTCTTTTAGCGAGGTGGTGCCAATGTCCATGACCTCAGTAGTGGCTCCAGTCTCTTTGCTGCCAGCAAACAGTGAGGTTTCACACTGCATGATACCCCTGGCGCGTAGCCTGTGGTCCATTCGTACGGCCTGGGTTATGGCGTCCTCCAAAGTATCAGGTGGAGGATGAAGGGCCAGGGCGTCCTGGAGACGTTTAGACAGGCCTCTGCGGAATAGCCCTCGAAGGGCGGAATCATTCCAGGAGACCTCCGCTGCCCAACGTCGGAACTCCGAACAGAACCACTCGGCTGAATGTTTACCCTGACGAACACTCATTACCATGTCCTCAGCCATACGGACCCTGTCAGGCTCATCATAGATGCGGCCCAGGGCATGAAAAAACATATCAACAGTCATCCTCTCAGGAGCAGAAGGAGAGAGAGAAAAAGCCCAGGCTTGTGGGGCCCCCCGAAGTAGGGAAATAATGACCCCCACCCTCTGGAACTCATCCCCAGAAGAGCGAGGCCTCAGGGAGAAAAAAAGTTTACACCCCTCCCTGAAGGCTCTGAACTCATTTTTATCCCCTGAGAAGTAGTCGGGCAGTTTAACTGGAGATTCAGGAGATACCAATGACACATCCTTACCACCAGTACCCAGAGACCCTGCAGCGACAGCCCCCTGTACGGTATCTACCAGCTGCTGCTGGGTCTGAGCCATCATGCGCTGCTCAACATTCAACTCCTGGACCTTTGCGTCAGATGTTTCACCTGACCTGCTAACACCTGCATGGGATCCATGGGGATAACACTCCTAAATCTCCCCCTCAGAAAAAAAAATGTAACGGTCGGTCAGGGACACCGCACTGCACTTGCTCACTGAGCCAGTGCGTGTGTCCTGAGTGAACAAACTGTGCCCAAAGATACCTGTATAGTAGAGCCGCAGCAGGGAAGACATGTGTTTCTGTGGAACAGGACCTTCCGCAGCATGTGACTGCTAAGGGGCGGAGCCAGCCACACGTCTCTCAGAGGCAGCAGTATCAGGTAGAGAATGTTTCAGGCCAAAGGACCTGCAGGCACGTGACTGCCTAGGGGCGTGGCCTAAGCTCCAGAGATCTAGGAGGTAAAGGAAAACTCCTAGAAGGGTAACTACGAAATAAAGTTACCAAGGGGCATAGACAGAATGGATGGTCAGGATAGCCAGGTCATACACATAGAGGGCGACAAAGTACAAGAGGAGCAGGCAGAGCGGAGTCAGAACGTAGACAAGGGTCATACACAGACGGAGCAATGCAGTACAAAAGGGACAGGCAAAACTCGTAACAGGGACACAGCCAAATCAGAACCAGACAGACAAAACGAAGCACAGGCACAACGCATTGGCACAAGCACAGGGTCAGACACACTCAGCCAAAGGTCAGAGTATAAACGACAAAGGCTGGCTTCACAGTGAGGCTATAAAAAGCCTCCCAGGACCCAGAAAGAGGCCAACCAAGTTAACCCCGCGACTACCTGATCCAAGAACCCAGTAAACCATGACATAAATCAGATAGTTATATCACATAATAAAAACAATTCACATATGTCTCCTTTATATCAGCATAACTTTTGAAACATATATTTTTTGTTAGGAACTTAGAAGGTTTAAAAGGTTTTTAGCAGTTTTTCATTTTTCCAACAAAATGTACAAAGCCTTTCGAAGTGACTTTGAAGGGCTTATGTGACAAAAAATACCCACAGTGACACAATTTTAAAAACTACTCCATTCAAAGTGCTCAAAACCACATTCATTTAATCCTTTAGGTGCATCACAGGAATTAAAGCAATATGGAAGGAAAAAAAAATGAAAGTTCAATTTTTCCCACAAAATGTTGCTTTAGCCCCTAATATTTCATTTTACAAGGATGAAAGGAGAATATGGACCATACAGTTTGTTGTGTAATTTATTTTGAGTATTTACATACTCCTTATGAGGGGAAAAACTTACTGTTTGGGTGCACGGCAGGGCTCAGAAGAGAAGGAACACAGTTTGATCTTTGGAGAAAGAGAAATTGGCTAGAATAGATAGCTGACTTCATGTCGCTTTTGTAGAGCCCCTGATGTGCCTAAACAGTGGAAATCACCACAAGTGACCCCATTTTGGAAATTACACCTTTCAATTAATTTATGTAGAGGTGTGTTGAGCATCTTGAACCCACAAGTGCTTCACGAAATGTTAAAACTTGAAAATTACAAATTCTCCCCCCAAATGTTGTTCTAGCCACAAATTTTTCATTTTCACAAGGGAAACAGGAGAAAAGGAACCTTATAATTTGTTCAGCAATTATCCCATATATGGCCAGAAACTCTTGTTTGCTGCACACAGCAGGGCTTGGAAGGGAAGGAGCACTATTTGTTTTTAGAAGTGCATTATTGTCTGGAATAGATGCCATGTCGCATTTGGAGAGCCGCCGAGGTTCAAAAGCAGCAGAAATCCCCCAAAAGTAACCCATTTTGGAAACTACACTCCTCAAGAAACTTATCTAGACATGTGGTGAGCATCTTGAACCAATTGGTGCTTCACAGAATTTTATAATATTTGGCCTTGAAAATGATATTTTGCGTTTATTTCTACATATTTCTATTTTACAAGGGTAAAGGAAGAAAATTTACCACATAATTTGTTGTGCAACTTCTCGAGTACTGGAATACGTGTTATATGGTCAGAAACTCTTGCTTGGGCACACAGCAGGGGCTTGAGGGGCAAGGAGCATCATTTGACTTTTGGAGCACAATTTTTGCTGGAATAGATTGTGGACATCGTGTTCCATTGGCAGAGCCCATTAGACACCAAAACAGCAGAAACACCCACAAGTGACCTTTTGCAAACTACATCTCGAAGAATTCCTCCAGGGGTGTGAGCATTTTAAATCACAGGTAATTCACAGAAATGTATAACATTGGGCTGTGAAAATGAAAAATTACATTTTTTCAGCTAAAATTTTATTTTTGCCATATGTTTTTATTTTTCAAAAGGGCTAATAGGATAAAATGGACCTCAAAATATGTTACAGCATTTCTCCTGAGTATGGCAAAACCCCATATGTGGTTGGAAATTACTTTTCAGGCGAAGTACAAAGCTCAAAAGGGAAGGAGCGCCATATCAGAGTGCAGATTTCCTTGGAATGGTTTTCAGGTGCCATGTCACAGTGGCAGGTCCTATGACGTGTCATGACAGCGGGATCCTCCATAAGTGACACCATTTTACAAACCATACCTCTTAATTAAATCATCTAGCAGTGCAGTGAGCATTTTGACACCACATATACCTTACAGAATTATACCATTATAATGATACCAAATAATTACATTTTTACCACTAAAATCTTGTTTTAGCCCCTTATTTTCCATTTTTACAATGGGAAATAAGTAAAAATGATGATTTGTTACCTAATTTCTCGTGAATGTGGCAAAACCCACATGCGGCTGTATTGTACTGTTTGGCCACAGATTCTGGAGGGAAGAAGCACTATTTGACTTTTAGAGTGCAGATTTTCCTAAAATAGTTTGCCGACTGTCACAATTCCTCTCCTCAGTGAGTGATTGTTTGCTGTCCTATGGAAACTGGGTCCTGCTGAATTGTCAGTGTTTTGAATGACAGCTTGGCTGTCCAATCTTGTGATGGGTGTGCTGAGCTGTTGTTGCTGTGATTAACAGCTCAGCTGTTCAATCTGGAACTGGGAGGTGCGGGACTTTCTCCAGGTGTTCTCTGTTCTGGAGATTTCCCAAGCTATTTAATTGAGTTGTTCGCCTATGTTCCCTGCCAGATGTAGCTTGTGCTTCCTGGTCAGTGTTTGCCTGATTCTGTTGTTCTGAGTTCTGATCTTCCGCTGCCTGACCCTGGACCATGACCTGACTTATGCCTTTCTCTTTTCCATTGGTTTTCTACATACTCGGAAAGTCTGACTTATCTGCCTCATGCTTTGTCCGTGAGTAGTGACCAGCCTCACATTACGTTTGCCATATACTTTTTTTTCCCTCACCAATGTATTCAGCTTGTTCACTCTGTGACCAGGTGATGAATCTGACTCAGATAGTTCAGCATCTGGACAGGGATCACCAGAGGCTCAAATAATCACAGTCTCAGTGGAAGGGTCAGTTTAGTACTCTGGGTACTTCCCAAAGCTCTCCACTATCGACAGTAGCTACAAGTGCATCTCACAAAATTAGAATATCATCAAAAAGTTAATTTTTTTCAGTTCTTCAATACAAAATGTGAAACTCATATACAGTGACTGAAATAACTATTTGATCCCTTGCTGATTTTGTAAGTTTGCCCACTGAAGAAAATATGAACAGTCTATAATTTTAAGGCTAGGTTAATTTTAACATTGAGAGATAGAATATCAAAAATATAATCGAGAAAATCACATTGTATAAATTATATAAATTTATTTGCATTTTGCAGTGAGAAATAAGTATTTTATCCCCTACCAACCATTAAGTGTTCTGGCTCCTACAGACCAGTTAGAGGCTCCTAATCAACTCATTATCTGCATTAAAGATGGCTGTCTTACATAGTCACCTTTATAAAAGTCTGCTGTCCATAGACTCAATCAGTCAGACTCTAACCTCTACAACCAAAGACCAAAGAGCTTTCTAAGATCATAGACCTGCACAAAACTAAATTGAGCTACAAAACCATACGTAAGACCCTGGGTGAGAAGGAGACTACTGTTGGTGCAATGGTAAGAAAATTGAAGAAATACAAAATGACTGTCAATCGACATCGATCTGGGGCACCATGCAAAATCTCACCTCGTGGGGTATTCTTGATCTTGAGGAAGATGAGAGAATAGCCTAAAACTACATTGGGGAACTTGTTAATGATCTCAAGGCAGCTGGGACCACAGTTACCAGGAAAACCATTGGTAACAAATTACGCTGTAAAGGTTTAAAATCCTGCAGTGCCTGCAAGGTCCCCCTGCTCAAGAAGGCACATGTGCAGGCCCATCTGAAGTTTGCCATTGAACACCTAGATGATTCTGTGAGTGATTGGGAGAAGGTGCTATGGTTAGATGAGTCAAACATTGAGCTCTTTGGCATTAACTCAACTCGCCGTGTTTGGAGGAAGAGAGATGCAGCCTATGACCCAAAGAACACTGTCCCCACTGTCAAGCATGGAGGTGGAAACATTATGTTTTGGGGGTGTTTTTCTGCTCCGGGCACAGGACTACTTCACCACATCAATGGGAGAATGGATAGAGCCATGTACCGTAAAATCCTGAGTAACAACCTCCTTACCTCCATCAGGACATTAAAAATGGGTCATGGCTGGGTCTTCCAGCAAGATAATGCATACAACCATGCATAAAACCAAAACATACAGCAAAGACAACAAAGGAGTGGCTCAAAAAAAAAAAACAATTAGGGTCATGGAGTGGCATAGAAAACTTATGGAGGGAGTTGAAGCTCCGAGTTGCCAAGTGACAGCCTCAAAATCTTAATGATTTAATGACAAAGAGGAGTGGACCAAAATTCCTCCTGATATGTGCTCAAACCTCATCATCAACTACGAAAACGTCTAACTATTGTGCTTGCCAACAAGGGTTTTGCACTAAGTATTATGTCTTGTTTTCCAGAGGGATCAAATACTTATTTCTCACTGCAAAATGCAAATAAATTTATGTAATTTATACAATGTGATTTTCTGGATTTTATTTTTGATATTCTATCTTTCAACGTTAAAATTAACCTATCCTTAAAATTATAGACTGTTTCATGTCTTTTTCGGTGGGCAAACTTACAAAATCAGCAAAGGATCAAATAATTATTTTCTTCACTGTATTATATAGAGTCATTACAAACAGAGTGATCTATTTCAAGTGTTTACTTCTGTTAATGTTGATGATTATGGCTTACAGCTAATGAAAACCCTAAAGTCATTATCTCAGTAAATTAGAATAATTAACAAAAAATTCCTGCAAAGCCTTCCTAAATGTTTAAAAAGGTCCCTTAATCTGTTTCAGCAGGCTTCGCAATCATGGGGAAGACTGCTGACTTGACAGATGTCCAGAAGGCAGTCACTGACACACTCCACAAGTAGGGTAAGACACAAAAGGTCATTGCTAAAGATGCTGGCTGTTCCCAGAGTGCTGTATCAAACCATATTAATGGAAAAATCAGTGGAAGGAAAAAATGTGGTAGAAAAAGATGCACAAGCAACCGGGATAACCGCAGCCTTGAAAGGATGGTTAAGAAAAAGGCATTCAAAAATTTTGGGGAGATTCACAAGGAGTGGACTGCTGCTGTAGTCATTGCTTCAAAAGCTGCTTCACACAGACATGGGCTACAAGTGTCGAATTTCTTGTGTCAAGCCACTCACGACCAATAGGCAACGCCAGAAGTATCTTACCTGGGCCTAGGAGCAAAGGAACTGGCCTGCTGCTCAGTGGTCCAAGGTGTTGTTTTCAGATGAAAGTAAATATAGAATTTCATTTGGAAATCAAGGTCCCAGAGTCCAGAGAAAGAGTGGAGAGGCACACAATCCAAGCTGCTTAAGGTCTACTGTGATGTTTCCACAATCAGTGATGGTTTGGGGAGCCATGTCATCTGCTGGTGTAGGTCCACTATGTTTTCTCGAGACCAAAGTCAGAACAGCCATCTACCTGGAAATTTTAGAGCACTTCATGCCTGTGTTATAAAGTTTTCTAATTTACTGAGATAATGACTTTTGGGTTTTCATTGGCTGTAAGCCATAATCATCAACATTAACAGAGGTAAACACTTAAAATAGATCACTCTGTTTGAAATAAATCTATATATGTTTCACTTTTTGTATTGAAGAACTGAAATAAATTAACTTTTTGATGATATTCTAATTTTGTGAGAAACACCTGGAACAGCTGACGTGCAGTTGACCGACCACGAACCAGTTGTGGAACTTCCTGACAGATTTTCTAGGGAGATGGATAAGTTTAGGGTATTCAGGGAGAGCTTGAAATTATTTTTTACGCTACAACCCTGATATTCTGGGGATGAGTTCCAGCGAGTGGGTATAATTATGTCCCTATTGCTTGGGGATCCTCAGACTTGGGTATTTTCTTTGTCCACAGTAGCCCAAGAACATTCTTCTGTTGACGCCTTTTTTGATGCCTTAGGGATGATCTATGATGAATCTGACAGGGTCCAGGTCGCAGAGTCTACAATCATGAACCTAACGCAGGGAGGTCGCACCACTGAGGATTATAGTTCGGAGTTCCTGTGATTGTCCTCTGCGGTTCTGTGGAACAATGCTGACTTTTCATACTCCACCCTGTTCTTTGTGGGAGGCTATGACTCAGGCCATTCGTATGGATCGTATAATTCTGGAGAGATATGATAAGCGACAGGGGGTTTTGGTCATTCTTCTGGAGTGTGTTTCCTTACCTGAGATGTAACCAATGGAGGTTGGAGCAGAGATCCCTTGGACTGTGGAGAGGAAAACTTCTGCACGACCTTGGACTCTGCCTCTACTGTGGTGACTCCGGGCAATTTCTCAAGGATTGCTCTATACACCCTCAAGCAAACAAGCTGTCAAGAAATGCCTAAGTCTGGGTGATTATCAATGAGGTCATCCAGGCTTCCAGTTACATTTTTACTTCTCAGATAAAGTACTGTTGAACGTGGAACTATGTTTTAAGCTATCTGCACTTGCTTTCATTGACTATGGGTTTGCCGCAAACTTTATTGATTCTGGACTTATTCTTAAGTTAGGATTAGGGACAGTTAGACTGGTAAGACCCATTCAGAATGTCGCCATTGACAAAACACCGTTATTCCAGAACTTTCTCCACCTGGTAATGGTGAAATTCACACAAAGAGTCTGAACACCTCACTCTTCTTCCAGCTCCTGTTATGTCTTGGATAATTTACCTGCTGGGTTGGTGTTGGGGTTTCCATGGCTGCATATTCATAATCCTGTTAAATAATTGGTGTCAGAAGTATATTGTTAAGTCGAGCCCCAACTGCCATAAAAAATTTCTTCATTCTGTACAAATGTGCTCCGCTTGTCTGGAGAATCTTCCAGCATACCTGAAAGACTTCGGAGATGTGTTCTTGAAAAAAAAGGCAGAAATACTTCCTCTCCATCAGTTTATATTGTGCTATCGATCTTATTCCTAACACAAAATTGCCTAAAGCTCGCTTGTACAGTTTGTCACGGCCTGAACAGACTCCTATGAAAGAATATGTAATTGAAAGTTTATGGAATGGTCATATTTGTCTTTCCTCCTCGCCTGTAACTGCTGGTTTCTTCTTTGTGTAAAAGAAAGATGGTGGGCTCTGCCCTTGCCTCAATTTCGGTGAACTAAATGAAATTACTGTGAAAAATACTTACACACATCCACTCATTCTTGACCAATATAATCAGCTTACTGGAGCTAAATTGTTTTTTAAACTTAATCTTAGAGGGGCTTATAATCTGCTACGCATCCGGGAGGGTGATGGAGGACCTCGTTTATAACATCTGAGGGTCTATTTGAAAAATCTGGTCATGCCTTTTGGTTTAACCAATGCACCTTTCAAAACATTATGAATGACATTTTTTTCTGATATTATTGAAAGGTTTATTGTGGTATACCTTGATGACATTCTAATAATTTTGTCTGACCTGAGTTCACACTATGACCATGTTCGTTATGTTTTACAAAAACTCAGAGAAAATTCTTTGTTGGATAAATTAGAAAAAGTTTACTTTCTCTGTTCAAGAAATACTATTTCTGGGGTTTATTGTATCTGCTGAAGGGTTTAAGATGGATCCTTGGAAGGTTCAGGCTATAATTAATTGGATTCAACCTCGCGACCTTAAGGCACTACAGCATTTTTTAAGATTCGCCAGTTACAATAGAAAATGTATTAGTGGTTTTTCTCTGATCGTTAAACTTCTTATCGATTTCACACGCAAGGGGGCAGATCTTAAGGTTTGGCCGTCAGATGCCATTGGGGCCTTTAATAAACTAATAGAGTGCTTCATGTCTGCTCCAGTTTTGATTCAATCTTCAGAAACTTTATCATAGAGGTACATTGGAGAAAATAAGTATTTGATACACTGCCAATTTTGTAAGTTTTCCCATCTACAAAGGACGAAGAAGTGTGTAATTTTTACTGTAGTTACACTTCAACCGTGAGAGACAGAAACTTAAAAATAAAAAACAGAAAATCACTTTGAATGATTTTTAAATAATTGAATTCAATTTTATTGCATGAAATAAGTGTTTGATCACCTACCAACTGACAAGAATTCTGCCTCTCACAGACCTGTGAATTTTTCTATAAGAAGTCCTCCTACTCTGCACTCATCACATTTAATTTCAACTGTTTGACAATTAGCCAAGCTAAAGCTAACAGCTGGGGGCTGGTATTCTTAGGCTGGTAAGGTGCCATGGTTATTGCCTCCCCCAGCCTAAAAATAGCAGCCCACAGCTGCCCCAGACAAGGGCACTTTCCCCAGCTCTTTCCACTTGCCTTGTGGCGGTGGCAAGTGGGGTAATATTTGTTGGTTTGTTGTCACCTTTGCATTATCAGGTGACATCAAGCCCACAAATTAGTAATGGAGAATCATCTAAAAGATGCCTATCCAATGCTAACCCCATAGTCATATATAAAAAAACACACACACAGACAGAATTAAGTCCTTTATTCTAAATAAAAATACACACCATTTAACTTTTTTATTTAAAATAAAAAACAAATTTATACTCACCTTTCCCCATTCCATTGAAGCTTTCGTCCCCTGTAAAAAACAGAAAATAATAAACAATAATAATCACCTAACGCCAATTCCATTGAAGCCCTGATCTCCTGTAGAAAAACAGAAAGTAAACAACAATAATAATCACCTAACTCCAATTCCAAAGAAGCCTTGGTCTCCTGTAAACCTGTAAAAAAAAAGCAAAAATAAAAAACAACTATATCCCTCACCTATCCGACATACTGTCCTACGCTGTAATCCATCTCTGTGATAAGTGGTTTTCAACCTGGACGGTGCCAAGATGTGTCTGTCCAAGCTGAAAACCATGGAGAATGAGCTGCTGTGAGCGCAGCATCAGTGACTAGTGCTGTGAGCCGGGCCGATGAACTGTGGTGACCTCAGTAAGATCACCGCTAGCACCGTGAGAAAAAGTCTCACGGTGCAGCACTGAGCTCTGTGAGTTCACTGAAATTCATCGTGAGAAATTTTTGCAGCCTGCAGCTGTCAGTTTTGCTATGCTGGTTATTAAAAATAGAATGGAATCAACACCATTTTTTTAGCTATTTATTTACAGAGCAGGTGTCGGCTGAATACTCCCATCAGCCGGCGCCTGCTCCCACTGTTATCAGCGACATCAGTGTTCAGTATGGACCCTGAACTCAGGTTTGCCCATCTCTAGTAAGGATTATTTGAAGAAAGGTCAGGATTAAGCCCAGAACTACATGGGAGGAGTTGGTCAATGACCTGAAAAGAGTTGAGACCACAGTTCTAACATTACTGTTAGTAAAACACTATGCCGTCATGAATTAAAATCCTGCAGGGCACGCAAGGTCCCCCTGTTCATGCCAGCACATGTCCAGGCCTATTTGAAGTTCGCCAATGACCATCTGGATGATTTAGAGGATGCATGGGAGAAGTTCATGTGGTCAGATGAGACCAAAATAGAACTTTTTGGTATCAACTCCATTCGCTCTCTTTGGAGAAAGAAGGATGAGTACAACCCCAAGAACTCCATTCCGACCGTGAAGCATGGTGGAGGAAACATCATACTTTGGGGGTGCTTTTCTGCAAAGGGTACAGGATGACTGCACAGTATTGAAGGGAAGATTGATGGGGTCATGTATCACAAGATTTTGGCCAACAACCTCCTTCCCTCGATAAGAGCATTGAAGATGTGTCATGGCTGGGTCTTCCAGCATGACAATGAACCGAAACATACAGCCAGGGCAACTAAGGAGTGGCTCCATAAGAAGCATTTCAAGGTCCTGGAGTGGCCTATCTAGTCTCCAGGCCTGAACCCAATAGAAAATCTTTGGAGGGAGTTGAAACCAATGTTTCCAATGACAGCCCCGAAACCTGAAAGATCTGTAGAAGATCTTTATGGAGTGGTGGGCCAAAATCCCTGCTGCAGTGTGTGAAAACTTAGTCAAGATCTACAGAAAATGTCTATACCAAATATTAACTTCTGTTTTTTCTGTTAATTTTCATGTCAAATATTTATTTAATGCAAGAAAATGCAAATTAATTACCGTATATACTCATGTATAAGCCGACCCGTGTATAAGCCGACCCCCTAATTTTGCCACAAAAAACTGGGAAAACTTATTGACTCAGGTGAAAAATGATTATGCCCCCATATGATGCTCCACAGATTATGCCCCCATATGCTCCACAGATTATGCCCAATATGCTCCACAGATTATGCCCCCATATGCTCCAGATTATGCCCCCATATATTCCACAGATTATGCCCCCCTATGATCCACAGATTATGCCCCCATATGCTCCAGATTATGCCCCATATGTTCCACAGATTATGCCCCCATATGCTCCAGATTATGCCCCCATATGCTCCATATTATGCCCCCATATGTTCCACAGCTTATGCCCCCATATGCTCCATATTATGCCCCCATATGCTCCAGATTATGCCCACATATGCTGCACAATTATGCCCCATAGTATAGGCCTCATATGCTGCTGCAAAAAAAAAAATGACATACTCACCTCTCGTCGCTGGGGGCCAGGTGCCGGTGTCCTGAGCAGGCGGTGACCGCGGCGCATTATGGGGGACAGGTGCCGGTGTCACCGCTCGCTCAGGACCCCGGCACTTGTGATATTTACCTGTCCTCTCTGCACCGCTGCGCACTGCTCCCTCGGTCCGACTCCTCTGGCTGTGAATGATCAGGCAGGGGGTGGGGCGCGCACTAACGACGTCAACGCGCCCTCTGCCTGATCATTCACAGCCAGAGGAGTCGGACCGAGGGAGCAGTGCGCTGCGGTGGACCGAGGGACAGGTAAATATCACTATACTCACCCCTCCGCCGTGCGTCCCTGCAGCCTCTCCTCTTCTCCCGGCGCTCTCCGCAGCGCTTCAGTCCTGCAGCGGTCACATGCTACCGCTCATTAAAGTCATGAATGTGTGCATATTCATGACTTTAATGAGCGGTGCCATGTGACCGCTGCAGGAAGGAGCCGGAGATCGTGGGAGAAGCAGGGGGGCTGCAGAGACCGCGCCGGCGGAGGGGTGAGTATGATCTGACACCCCCGCTCCCCCTCCCCCGCCGACCCCCGTATATGACCAGCGTATAAGCCGAGAGGGGGACTTTCAGCCCTAAAAAATGGGCTGAAAATCTCGGCTTATACATGGGTATATACGGTATGTAAAAATCATGCAATGTCATTTTCTGGATTTTTTTTTAAGATTCTGTCTCTCACAGTTGAAATGTACCTGCGATTAAAATGACAGACCTCTCCAGTCTTTGTTAGTGGGAAAGCTTTCCAAATTGGCAGTGTATCAAATACTTATTTTCCCCACTGTTGATGCCTCAGAGTTTGGGCAGGGGCTGTTTTGTCTCAAGGTTCCAAAACACTAAGTTATAGCAATGTGCATTTTTTTCTTGTAAATTTTCATCTGCAGAGAGAAATTATGATGTTGGAAATCGAGAGCTGCTCATTGTGAAGTTACCTTTTGAATAATGGAGGCATTTTTTGGAGGGAGCTATTCATCAAGTCACAGTTGTAGCGGATTATAAACATTTACCTTATATTGAATCTGCTAAATGTTTAATCCTGATGCAGGCCAGGTAGTCAATATTTTTCTAGATTTAATTTTTCAGTCACGTTCAGGCTGAGGTCTAAGAGTCTTAGGGTTGACGCTTTGTCACGCAGCCTTGATTCAGTTTCTCCTCTAGAACATCCTACTTCCATTTTTCTTCAGGGTATAGTAATTTCTATGGTGTCATTGGAGTTGGAAGCTGAGATTTGCTAAGTCCAGTCGTTGGCTCCTTCTGCTACTCCTGGGTCTAAATTATTTCTGCCCGTGTATCTAATATTATGTCTTTTGCAAGACTTTCATGATTCCATCTTGAGTGGTCACCCCAGGGTCACTGCTATGCAGAAAACTATATGTAGACTGTTTTGGTGGCCATCCATGCTTAACGATATTAAGGGTTTTGTATCCACTTGTGAGGTTTGCGCACGTGCTAAAGTTTCCCATAAACGGCCGGCCAGTGAATTGGCTCCATTGTCTATTCAAGAAAGACTGTGGACTCAATTGTCCTTGGATTTCATTACTGATTTGCCTTTGTCTAGTGGGAAAGCTGTTATTTGGATGGTAATTTACCGATACAGTAAACAAGCTCACTTTGTTCCATTATTTGGGTTACCTAATGCAGAGATGCTTTTCGAGTTATTTATCAATCATGTGGAGAGATTGCATGGCATTCCTTTGAACATTGTATCCGATAGAGGGGTGCAGTTTGTTTCCAAATTCTGGAGGGCGTTTTGTAAGAAATTGGGGATTTACTTTTTTTTTTTTCTTTGCTTACCATCCTGAAACCAGTCAAATAGAGAGGACAAATCAGTCATTAGAACAAATTCTAAAAATTCTAAGTTGTTTCGTTGCGGCTCAACAGGAGGACTGGTCCTCATTTTTACTTCTTGCTGAGTTCGCCTTTAACAGTCGGATAAACCAGTCTGCTGGAAACTCGACATGTTTTGTAATTATGGTTTTCATCATCATTTTGGTGAATTCTCGAAGATGAGTTCTTATTGTCCTGTAGAAGAGGTTGCCATACAGAAACTTGGGGATGTCTGGAGGGGGTTCAGAAGAATATTGAGGTGGCTTATCTTCGCCAGAAGCAGAAAGTTGATAGGAAATGTTCAAAGGGCCCCATATTCAAGGTTGGTGATAAGGTCTGGGAATCTTCCAAAAATATTAAATTGAAAGTGCCATCAGCGAAGTTGGGTTCTAAGTTTATTGGTCCATATGAGATTTTAGAGTTAGTTAACCCGTTGGCTTGCATATTAAAACTGCCTCCATCTTTTCGTATTCCAGACGTACTCCATAAATCACTGTTAAAATAGTTTGTCCCTTTGGTTTTGTCTCCTTCATCTCTGCCTCCGCTGGTTTCAGTTAATGACAGTTTCGAGTTTAATGTGCAAAAGAGTGTTGATTCTCGAAGACTCTGTAATTCCCTCCAATATCTCATGTTACCTACCGGAGGAGAGATCCTGGGTCCCTGCTCGAGCTGTAAACGCCGATCATCTGTTCAGTATCTTCCATTGCAGGTTTCATGGGAAACCTGGGGGTTTCTCCTGTTATACTTATGAAAAAAAATTGGGGCTAAAAGAACTTTTTTGTTGGAGAAATCCATTTTCTCCTGTTACCCCTGTGAAAATAAAAAAGTAAAATTTTTGTGAAAAAAAGGTACCGTATTTTTCGGATTATAAGACGCACTTTTTTCCCCTCAAATTTGGGGGGAAAATGGGAGTGCGTCTTATAATGCGAATATGCCTTACGGGCCTCAGTGAAGCGGGGTCCTAAGGTCGCGGATGGAGGAGGAAAGAGTGGAGCATTGCTGCAGGCCACATGCTGGGATGAAGGGGTATTCCGATGTGCGGCACGCCTCAGCAGGTGTACAGTGCTCCAGTGCTGTGGGTGGTGCTCCAGTGTTGCGGGCGGTGCTCCGGTTCTGCGGGGGTTCTGCCAACATTTTGTGAAAGGCCAAAGCCCCCACAGTTCCATGGTTTCCTATGCGATGTGGACTGCCGGGGGCGGCGCATGCGCAGATGGAGATTTCGGCACCAAGATCTTGGGAGATGAGCACCGGAGCACCACCCGGCGTACTGCACACCCGCAGCAGTGCTCCGCACATCGGAACACCCTCTCATCCTAGCATGTGGCCTTCAGCAACGCTCCAATCTTGCCTCCTCCAGCAGCGACCATGGGACCCCACTTCACCATAGCCACCAAGCAATAAGACACAAGGATTAAAAGAAGCACCACCATTTTATTAAAAAAGTTTTTTCCGCTTTTTCTCCTCAAAATTTGGGGTGCGTCTTATAATCCGGAGCGTCTTATATCCAAAAAATAAGGTAAATGTTCATTTTTTCCTTTCAAATTGCCTGAGTAACTGTGAAGGTCTTTAAGGGTTAATAAACTTCTTGAAAGTGGTTTTGAGAACCTTGAGGGGTGAAGTTTTTTAGTATGTTGCTAATTTGCGGTATGTTCTGTCTTATAGGCCCCACAAAGTCTCTTCAAATGTGATGTCATCCCTAAAACAATGGCTTTGTAAATTTTGTTGGAAAAATTAGAAATCGCTGGTCGACTTTTAGCCCTTCTAACTTCATAACAAAAAAATTATGTTTCAAAAATTGTGCTGATGTAAAGTAGACATGTGGAAAATGTTATTTATTGACTATGGTATTTTGTGTGACATAACTCTGGCATAAAAATTAAAAGTTTGAAAATTGCTACATTTTCTAATTTTTTGACAAATTTCTAATGTTTTTTCCCCACAAATAAATGCAAGTCATATTTAACAAATTTTATCACTACCATGAAGTACAATGTCACGAAAACAAATCTCAGAATCACTGGGATCCATTGAAGCTTTCCAGAGTTATTACCACATAAAGTGACATTGGTCAGAATTGTAAAATTGTAAAATTTGGCCTGATCATGAAGTGAAGGGGTGAAAACATAACGTACCAACAAGAGAAAATAACTGCAGTCAATAATGCGATAAAAATGCATATTAAAAAAAAAAACACTGAAAAACACAAAAACAAAAACTCACCAAATGCTCATTGTGGGATGGTAGTCTTATTAGTTGTAAAAGGTACATTTTAATTTTCTGGAATATTGTCTTTAATGTGAGAATTTGTCGTTAATTGTAAGCCAATTTCATAGCAGTCCTATTATACCTCTTCCCAGCAATGTCCCAAGGCTTCTTTCCATTATTTATTGAGTAATAAAAATGAACCCACATCTTTTAATCTCCAAAATCTTTTCATGTTCCCTTTATAAATATCGCTAATTACATCCCATGAAATAAACGTCAGATATTATTCTACTAATATATAGTCTGAGGGGAAGATAGGTATCATCTTTGCCTTGTCTTAAACAAAAATTCTTTTAAGGCAGCAATGTAAATATTTCTGAAATCTGAAAGCAAATAAGCAGCTGTTGCTTTTTTTCTTTTTTCAATAATAAAATATTTTGCATAAGGCCAAGAAATAAGAGTCAGCCAAAATTGGATGAATGTGAACAGACAAAGCTAGTGGAAAAATAGTAGGGACCTACAAATAGAGAGCACATTGAATTTATCACAAAGGTTCACCACGCCAAATCTGATAACATAACCAGAGAAAGGAAAATCAGTAAGATTTTCAGCATTTATCCAAACGTTGTGGATTACTGCATACTATGCATTAATGTGGATTTTCAAGCAAATGCAATAATGCTGGGATCAAGTTACTAGCATTACAAACAGTGCTGTAAGAGAAATACACACTGTTCCAAAATAAGCAAGCCAAGAATTGGGTTCTCATAGACGATACATTGGGAGACAGCCCTGTAAAAAAATTACTGAGAAATTAACTGGAAGAGATCTCCAAAAATAAAAAAGCACATTGCACACTTCTACTAAGGATAAAGCAGGCCATTCAGTTCAGATAGCTGAGCTCTTAAAAACGGTCTCTCCTGTTATTATTATTATTATTTATTTATATAGCGCCATTAATTCCATGATGCTGTACATGAGAAGGGATTATATACAAAGTATTAGATATCGTTTACAGTAAACAAATTAACAATGACAGACTGTTACCGAGGGGAGAGGACCCTGTCCTTGCTGACTTACATTCTACGGGATAATGGGGAAGAAACAGAAGGTCGGGGTGCAGCAGCTCTGGTGGTGGTGAGGCGGCAGCTTGGGTGGTGGTGAGGCGGCAGCTCAGGTGGTGGTGAGGCGGCAGGATGGTTATTGCAGGCCGTAAGCTTTCGTGAAGAGATGGGTTTTCAGGTTCCGTCTGAAGGATTCGAGGGTGGGGGATAATCGGACATGTTGAGGCCGCTCTTACTACGTAATAAGTTGACTGCTATGGCGGTAGATGAGGGGATGGTGAACTGGATAAGTGACTACCTGACAGACAGGCCGCAGTTTGTAAGGATGGGGGAGGTGGTATCTGGCAGTGTACGGAGCAGTGTGGGAGCCCCTCAGGGTACAGTGCTGTCACCCTTCCTCTTCTCATTGTATACAGCTGACTTTCAGTATAAATCTGATTTTTGTCACCTCCAAAAATTCTCAGATGACTCCTGATTGTAGGGGGCATTGTGGGGGGCCGGGGGAGGAGGAATATAGAAGGGTGGTTTCTGACTTTGTGGATTGGTGTCAGACTAACTGTCTAGAACTAAATGTAAAGAAAACCAAGGAGATGGTGGTGAGTTATAGAAGGAAAAAGGAGGATTACATACCAATCACCATTGCTGACCAGGAAGTTGAGATTGTTGAGAGCTACAAATATTTGGGGGTTCACCTTGACAGTAAACTCGATTGGAGGTGTCATACAGAAAAGGTTTACAAGAAGGGAATGAGCAGACTGTACTTTCTGCGGAAGCTCAGGTCTTTCAATGTGTGCAGTAAAATGCTGGAGATGTTCTACCAGTCCGTTGTAGCAAGCGCCATCTTTTTTGCTATCATTTGCTGGGGCAGTAGTGTGCGAGTAGCTGACGCTAATAAACTCAACAAACTTATCAAGAAGGCAAGTGCAGCTGTTGGCCTCCATCTTGACTCTTTTGAGGAGGTATTGGAGGATAGAATTCATAAGAAGTGTAGGGCAATAATGAACAATAATACACACCCACTATACGAGCTGTTCTTGAATCAGAAGAGCACATTCAGCAGCCGTCTAATCCTACTAAGGTGCAAGAAGGAGAAATTCAGGAAATCGTTTGTACCTACTGCTATGGGGATGTATAATAATTTCCTAAGGGTGGCAGAAAAATAATGACTGATGGCTGGTGTACTAATGTCAATTAACATTATCTTATATACACCTGAACTACCCACTTTTATTTATTATGTAATGTTGGTACACCTGTGCAAGATTTGTGTCCTAATATATTTTATGTACTGCTGTTTGTATTGCTGCTGTAATACTGTAATTTCCCTCCGGGATCAATAAAGTGTATGTATCGTATCGTATCGTATACGGGTCCAGCCTGGGTATCTAAGCCACTTCTGGGGTTTGGTATTGTCTGCAGTACCGACTTCACGTTAACAGCCGTGCAGCCAATTAATGAGCTCAGCAGCTCTGAGAGGTTCAAGACGTCAACTTGGGCAGAGCCGTTGAGTACAGTTATTGGCTGCATCACTGTCACCATGATGTCAGCACTGCAGAGAAGTAGAGGAGACTCAGTGCTGGAACGGGAAACATGCGTGAAGCACAGTTTGCTTGTTTTTCGATAACTGAAAAACAACTTTAAGACTTTATTTGACAAGTTTGTATTTTATAACAATAGCAGTAATCTAATACCGTATTATTCGGACTATAAGACGCACCCAGGTTTTAGAGGTGGAAAGTAGGGAAAAAATATTTGAAGCAAAAGATGTGGTAAAATATTTTATAACATAAATATCATACCATTATATGTGGTGTTATTATTTATAATAGTATGTTATTATGTTGGAAACTATGGGTAGAAGATGGTGCTGCGGGACCAGTGTGGAGTCTGTAAAGTACTACATGAAGACGTTGGAGGTTGGGTATACGAATGGGGGCACAGGGCTTATATTTAAAGCACTACTCCAGCACTGAAAAATAACCATGGGGTGCTGCTTTAAGATCCCATTGGAGAACTATAACTCCCAGCATGTCCTGCAGATCCTATGATATGCTGGGAGTTATAGTTCACCACAGGATTGGCAGAGTGCATTTTTATGTGTTGTAATTTTAATTAATTCTTACTTGTGCAGGTCCCGAAGCCATCACTGCACAGAGCCCTCCCTCTTATTTTCTCTCCACAGGTCATGTAAGAAGAAGCTTGCAGATTCTAGTGTGTGTCTGCAGGACCTTATGACATAATGAAGAGGGAAGGCTTTGTGCAGTCATGTGATGGTCCAGCACACCTTCTTCATGACCTCACACAGGTCCTATACCGAAGCACTCAGTCAGCATCAGCACAGCCCAGGCTGTGCTGTCAGGTATACGGCATCCCTTCCACCTGTGGTACCCTGCTCCTGCCCCCTCCTCCACTGGACACACGATCTCCCCAGCCGCTGCAGGAATCCGGCGCTTGGGGAAACCATGTGGGTTCGCTGTTTAAGTGAAGGATTTCATTTGCTGCTCCCTGATCGGCACTGACAGGTGGGCAGGGAAGTGGCTAATGAATATTCACTACACTTTAAGCATCAGGACCACGTGGCTTCCACAGCGCCGGATTCCTGCAGCAGGGACATTTTCTTGCCTCCTGTGAGTGTGATCCCAGTGCGATCCCACTCTGCTGCTGCCCCCCTCTCCACATGTTACATTTGGACCATAAGATGCACCCACACCTTCCTCCCAAATTTGGAGGAAAAAAGTGCATCTTGTTGTCTGAAAAATACAGTATTTATTTTGTAAATACTAGAAAGCATAAGTTATTGTAGCATGAGACACTTTTTAAAACAAGCCAAACTAGTTACTATAAAGAATTAGTCTTAAAGGGAACCTGTCACCCACCCAGGACCTTTTTAAGTAAAAGAGCCACCTTCAGCAGCACTAAGGCTGCATTCTGTGAAAGTGTCTCTTAGGTTTCTTATCCCTAGGAACGCTGAAATACAGACTTTTATAATTTGCCCGCCATACCTCTATTGTGTCCTGGAGCTATGTCTTCTCTCCCTGTGTCAACCGCCTCAGAGGCGTCAATCATCTCCCTCTTGCGTCTGTGC
>JARQOD010000001.1:178463447-178528596 GCA_033576555.1 Oophaga sylvatica | reverse complement strand
GAAACGTTTTGCACTTCTTGCTTGGGAGTGTTCAGACTAAGTTTTTATTAACTGTCCTTGATATGCTCTCGTCCTCATTTTTCTGGCTTTCGTTGATCTGGAGAGCTTTTAAATTTGTGGTTATTTTTTTGCTAAACGTTGTGGTTTCCCCTTGATCCCCTACAGAAGTCTTTTCCCCCTTTACTGGGGATCGATTTACCCTTTGGCGGAAAAACCCCATTTTTTTTCCAGGTGTTAATGAAGGTTGAACCTGTTTCACCGGGGGAGTTTTTAACTTTTGGTTCTGTTAATCTGATGCTTTTGGGGTTGGGTTTTCCTTGGTTACAGCCCATAATTGTTTTGGTTTGGGAAAATCTGTGTCTGTAACCCAGTTGGGGCTGCCAATGTGTTAATACTGGGATTTTCCCGGACTTTTTGATTGATTTTTCTGATGTATTTGCGAAAGTAAATCTGCATCCTTGCCCCCCATAGGGTTGCTGCGCTATTGAATTAGTGCGGGTAGTAAATTCCCAAAGGTCCCCTTTTTAACTTGTTGTACCGAAATGACGCTATGCGGTCTTTATAAAGGGAATCTTTGGAGAAGGTCTACAAACCCCCTCTTCCCCTAGGGCGGTTTTTTCTTTGGGCCAAAAAGGGGTTCTTTAGGCCGTGTATTGATTATGTCTCTTGAAAAATTTTTACTTAAAAATTTTCAATCCCCGTTCCCCTTGATTTCTCCCTGTTTTCCAGGGTAAAAAACCTATTTGGGTTTCCCAAAGCTTGACCTGGGGGGGCGTAAAACCTTATTCGCATTAAGCCCCGGGGATGAATGGAAGACGGCATTCAATCCCCCTGAAGGGCATTTTGAGTCCTTGATGCCCTTTGGGCTCTAATCCCCTTCCTCTTCCAGCCTTCATGAATGCTTTTCAGGATTTTTGTGGACAAAATTTTGATTGTTTTTTTGGGGTGAATTTTTTGATTTTTTTTTAATGACTGGGACTTTTATGTGAAACATGTTCGAACTGATCCCGATTTTGGAGAGAATGCCTTTTTTGTGAAGGTCAAAGTGTCTTTTTGGGGTACGAGGGTCTCTTTTGGGTTATTTTGTCCCCATCTGTTATTGAAAAGGCCCGTCAAGGTTCAGGCCATCTGTGATTGGGTCCAACCACTTCATTAAAAGGCTCTTTAAGATTTTTGGGTTTTTCCAATTTTTATCGTAAATTTTTTTGGTAAATTTTTCGGTTTTTGTTAAACCTTAAGATTTTACCAGAAAAGGGTTTTGATGTGGGGTTGGCCCCTGAGGCATCTCTGCATTTCAGGGAAATTTAAACAGGATTCACTTCTGCTCCCGTTCCGGGAGCCTGATGTTTCTCTGCCATTTCAGGTGGGGTTATCCCCAAATTGGGGGAGGGCCGTTTTTTCCCAAAAAGATCCCGGACCCCTAAAAGTAACCTTGTGCCTTTTCCTCGAAATTTTCTCCTATGAACGTAATTAGACGGGGTAATCGGGGGTTTTTGGCCATGAAGTGGGCTTTTTTAAGAAATGGGGACATTGGGTGGGGGAGCCCCAAAATCAGGGGGTGGTCCTTTCGGGCCTAAGAATCTGGTCTACTGGAATTGCCCAAACGACTTAATCCTAGACGGGCCCGGTGGGCCTTGTTTTTCACAGTTTTTAATTTTGTGGTTTCCTTTCTTCCTGGCAAAGAATGTTTTTTTGGGGGGGTTCCCTCTGGGAGTTTCCCCTTCGGTCTCCTGGTTTTCTGATCCTTCGTTATTTTGAAAGGGGGTAGTTTTTCCCCCATCTGCCCCAATTTTTAGTTGCTCGGGGGGGTGTCGGAGGGGTGGCCCGATTGCCCTTTGGAAAAAAGGTTCCGCCCCCCCTTTACTTTTCTTTTTAAAATTTTGGGTTTTTGGTTTCCCCTTCCCGGGGGATCATTGACCAGGGCCCCCCGGGACCCCAATTCGGTTTTTGTTTTAGGCCCTTGCCCTTTTTCTCAAGCCTTTGGGGTTTTGGTCCTTTGAAACCCTCCCGGGGGTTTTTTTCCCCCCCCCCCCAAAAGCCTTCAGGTTTCAATCCCCCTTGGGTTTTTTGAAAACCCGGTTGGGGTTTCCAAAAATTTCCGGAAATTGGGGGTTTTTCAGCCCTTTTCCCGTAAAAACCCCCCGGTCATTCCTGCCCGCCCCCTGGTCCCTTGTTTTTGGGAAATCCCCAAAAGGGGGGGGTTTTGCCAAACCCGCCCAAATGCCTGGTTTTTCCAAAAAAACCCTTTTCCAAAAGGGGTATTGCTTTTGAAAACCTGTGCCGATTCCCCCCTTGGAAATTGGGACCCCGGGGCCCCCCCTTTGGTCTTACCCTTAATGCCTTGGGGTTCGGGCCCCTTTTCCCTGGCGCCGGGCCGGGAAACCTTTTATTTTTTTCCCTTTCCCCCCGGGATTTTTTTAAGGGATGCCCCCCGTTTTTGCTTCCTGGGGGGGGTTTTGTTTTTGGGGTGTGCTCGCCCGGGCCAAGGGGGCCTTCCCCCCGTGCCGGTTTGGGTTTTCCCTTTAAATGCCCCGCCATGGGAGTTTTTTCGGGTCGGGGTTTGCCCCCTTTTGGAAACCGAAAAATTTTTATTTTGGCCCTTGGGTCCCCCGGGACTGCAAAGTGAGCCCCGCCCCCCTTTCAGCCTTCTCCCTTTTGTGTGCAATCGGGGCCCGGCATGCTTTTTTCTTGTTTTTTTTTAAAACCTTTTTTTCTTTTCCCGGGAATTGGGGGTTTTTCCCAGTTTTTCCCCTTCCAATGTTTCCTCCAAAAGGGGCGTGTTCCCTAGCCGGGGGGGGGGTTCCCCCGGCCTTTGGGTAAAATTTCATTTTGGGGCCCTTTAGCTTGGGGTTTCGGGGCTTTGGGTTTTTTCCATTCCCCCGCCCCAACCCCCTGGGAACCGCTTTTTTTTTGGGGGTTTGTTTTTGGGCTGGGCTTTTTTTTTTTTTGCCTTTTTGTCTCCTTTTTTGGGTTTTTTTTTTTTTCCCCTCGTTTTCTTCAGGACAGACGGGGTTTTTTGGTCCTGGTTTTTCTCTTTTGTGGAGCGTAGCAATTTTTGGGGGCCCAGGTAGGGGGTTGTCCCCCTTCGGAGAGGGCCCGGGGTTTCTCCCGGTAGGACTGTGGTCCTGGGTTTAAAGTGGGGGATGGTTGGTTGTCCCCAAAGAAAAATTCCTATGGAGTAGCATCTCCTAAATTTAAGCCAGGTTCATTGGACCCCATAAGATCATGGAGATTATTAATCCTGTTTCTTTTCGTTTGCTTTTTCCGGGAAATTTAAGATCCTAAGTGTTCCACAATCCTTTTTGAAGAGGTTTGTTGGGCCCGTGGTTCCGCTGCTGTGCCTCCTGACCCTGTTTTGGTTGAGGGCAATCTGGAGTATGTGGTTGAGAAAATATTAGATTCTCGTTTTTCTAGACGGAAACTCCAGTATTTGGTTAAATGGAGAGGTTATGGTCAGGAAGACAATTCTTGGGTGTTTGCTTCGGACATCCATGCTAGGAGACTTATCCGTGCGTATCATAGAACTCATCCTGACCGACCTGGTTGCTCAAATGAGGGTTCGGTGACCCCTCCTCAAGGGGGGGGGGTACTGTTGTGAATGGGTTTGAGATGAGTTCTGAGCAGAGGCTCCCTCTGGTGGTTACAAGCGGTGCTAGTCTGTCCAGTGAAGATTGTGAGGACTGGGAATCAGGTGTTACTGACTGGTCTTATATAAGGGAGTCACCTTCCCATCAGGGTTGCCGGTGATCAATTGTTCTGGTCTGAATCCTTTATTCCAGTTTCCCTTGTAGCCTGCTGTTTCGTGTCTGCATCTCCTGCTAACAGATAAGACATTTTCTTCTTTTGTGTTTGTGCTATATTTTTGCATTTTGTCCTGCACTTCTGTGGGGGCCTTCAGGGTCCCCTCCGGGGGCTTTGCCCTCTCAGTTTTGTTCAGCCACTGATGTTTGTACTTTTGCTTTTTCCAGTTTTTTCAGTGGCTGCTGTTTTGATTTTGTTACACCAGAGAACTAATTTAGGTGGAAGAGGTCGTGTGATCTCAGGTGTTTTTGAAATTAGTAGAGTTGGTGCCTTTCAGGGTTTTCTGGGATTGCAGTAAGTACCCTTCCTATCCTTTTCTATTTAGTTAGTTTGGGCCCCAGCGTTTGCTCATACTATTTTCTTTCTGTGTCAGTATTTCATCTTGTCTAACCGCCATTACATGTTTGGGGGCTTTCTATTATCTTTGGGGTTCTGCTCCGGGGCAGATAGCTTTCCTATTTCTATCTTTAGGTGTAGTCAGTTTCTCAGGCTGTGACGAGGCGTCTAGGACCAACGTAGGAACGCTCCACGGCTGCCTCTAGTTGTGGTGGTTAGTCAGGGTACTGCAATCTCATAGATTCCAACTGCTCTGGTGTATTGCCTTTTTTACCTGCACTCCTCAGCTACCGAAACATAACAAAGCCCCCAAACATGTAATGGCGGTTAGACAAGAAGAAATACTGACACAGACAGAAAATAGTATGAGCAAACGTTGGGGCCCAAACTACCTAAATAGAAAAGAATAGGAAGGGCACTTACTGCAATCCCAAAAAACCCTGAAAAGCACCAACTCTACTAATTTCAAAAACACCTGAGATCACACGACCTCTACCACCTAAATTAGTTCTCTGGTGTAACAAAATCAAAACAGCAGCCACTGAAAAAACTGGAAAAAGCAAATGTACAAACATCAGTGGCTGAACTAAACTGAGAGGGCAAAAGCCCCGGAGGGGACCCTGAAGGCCCCCACAGAAGTGCAGGACAAAATGCAAAAATCAAGCACAAAAACAAAAAGAAGAAAATGTCTTATCTGTTAGCAGGAGATGCAGACACGACACAGCAGGCTACAAAGGAAACAGGAATCAAGGATTGAGACCAGAACAATTGATCACCGGCAACCCTGATGGGAAGGCGACTCCCTTATATAAGACCAGTCAGTAACACCTGATTCCCAATCCTCACAATCTTCACTGGACAGTCCAGTACCGCTTGTAACCACCAGAGGGAGCCTCTGCTCAGAACTCATTTCAAGCCCATTCACAACACATCGGACTCCGGACATCTGGCAACGATCGGCAGGCTCCGGACATCTGGCAACGATCGTCAGGCTCCGGACATCAGGCAGGCTCCGGACATCTGGAAGTGGTCATCGGACATCAGGCCATAGTCATCAGGCATCTGGCAGCGACCTGAAAAAGAACCCCAGCGGTCTGGTGCAAGCCCCGCCAGGCTCAACGGGAGCCGGCCAGGGATTGCACAGAAGCTGAGCACAGAGTAACAGAAACTCAGCACACACACCGGACTCCTCCTTCCAAGATGAACTCAGGTTATATAGCAAAGAATCACAGTCACTGGCACAGGGTTCAGCACACAGAAGGACTTCAGGAACATAACACAGAGGACACAGTTCAGACAGTCAGGTACAGGATCCGATCCAGGATCAGGGAATCAGGAAACAAAACACAACAGGAACAGGCCTGGATATGCAGCCTCCAGGAAGGGCGATCTGGGTATTCTGCCCCCAGAGCTGGCAGAAACACAAGACACAGTTCAGACATTCAGGTACCGGGACAGATCCAGGATCAGGGATTCAGGGAACAAGACACAGCAGGAACAGGCTTGGATATGCTGCCTCCAGGAAGGGCGATCTGGGTATTCTAACCCCAGAGCTGGCAGAAACACAAGACACAGTTCAGACATTCAGGTACCATAACAAATCCAGGATCAGGGATTCAGGGAACAAGATACAACAGGAACAGGCCTAGATATGCAGCCTCCAGGAACGGCGATCTGGGTACTCAGCCCCCAGAACAGATGGAAACACAAGACAGGACAAAGGGAATCAGCTCTCCAGAACTGATCGCACTCAGAGCAGGAGCTGAACACACAAACACACACGGCTAGGTTCAGGAACTCAATGCAAACTCAATGCAAAGCTCTGGCAACGCCCCACAGGGCTGGGGAACTTTATATATGAGCTGCTTCACAGCGATAAGCTGGAGCAGCAATTCTAGTGCACACCCATTCCTCATAAAAGCAGGACAGGTGTGGGCCGCGCCCCCTATGCAGAGCCAGACACAACTCAGCACAGAAGGACACCTGACAATGGCTGCAGCCTCAACACACGTAGTAAGTCATGCACCACTGTAGAGGACTTTGCAACCTACAGGTAGCTTCTACAGCAGGCCAGGGACCGCACATGCGGGTGGTCATGCAACGCAGCGGAGACACTCACGCAAGTACGGCTACGCAGCAGAGCTGGGAACTGAGCAGCATCCATACAGGTAACAGACAACAGTATCCCAGCTGGTTAGGGGGAAAGAAGCAAAAGGGTTAAAGCAAAGACATGCAAAGTAACGCTGGAAAACAAGGTACAGATAATACCAGCGTTACAACGTGGTCTGCGGTTCTGAGGCCGGTAGATGTACTGGCAAATTCTCTGAAACGCCTTTGGAGTTGACTCACGGTAGAGAAATAAACATTTAATTCACGGGCAACAACTCCGGTGGACAGTCCTGCATTCAGCATGCCAAATTCATGCTCCCTCAAAACTTGCAACATCTGTGACATTGTGCTGTGTGATAAAACATAACATTTTAGAGTGGCCTGTTATTTTGGGCAGCCTAAGGCACACCTGTGCAATAGTCATGCGGTATAATCAGCATCTTGGTATGCCACACCTGTGAGATGGAAGGATGATATCGGCAAAGTGCTTACTATCACAGATATAGACAAAGTTTGTGAAAAATGTGATAGAAAAGCGCCATTTGTGAACACAGAAAAAGTCTTAGATCTTTGAGTTCAGCTCATGAAAAATGGGAGCAAAAACAAAAGTGTTGTGTTTATATTTTTGTTCAGTGTATGTTAAAAGAAAAGGATTGATTTAACCGCTTAATCCCATGGGACGTACTATTCCATCCATGTGACCTGGTACTTAATTCCCAGGGACGGAAAAGTACGTCCCATGCGATCAGCTGCGCTCCCGGGGGGAGCACAGCTGATTGCGGCCGGGTGTCAGCTGATTGTCACGGACTGCTCCCGGCACATTAACCCTTGACACACCGCAATCAAACATGTTTGCGGTGTACCGGGGGCACAGGGGAGCATCGCGCAGGGAGGGGGCTCCCTGCGCGCTCCCCTGAGACCTCAGAACAGTTCCGAGGGACTCTCACTGCATGACCCCTGATCCAAGATGGCCGCCGGTTCCTGCAGGGAGGCGGCTTCCTCAGTGACTGCTGAGAGCAGGCGCTGAGGAAGCCTGCAGCAGTGCCTGTGCGATCGCTGGTGTGACAGAGTGATCTGACCCTACACAGTGATGTCCCACCCTGGGACAAAGTAAAAATGTAAAAAAAATAAAAATAAACATTTGTAAAAAAAAATTCCTAAAATAATGGAAAAAAAAATATCCCCAATAAATTCATGTCTTTAATGTAAAAAACCCCCCAACAATAAAAGTACACATATTTAGTATTGCCGCGTCCGTAACGACCCGTACTATAAAACTGTCCCATTAGTTAACCCCTTTAGTGAACCCCTTAAAAAAAAAAAACATGGCTAAAAAACAATGATTTATCATCATACCGCCGAACAAAAGGTGGAATAACACGCGATCAAAAAGACGGATATAAACAAGCATGGTACCGCTGAAAATGTCATCTTATCCCCCCAAAAAAGCCACCATACAGCATCATCAGCAAAACAATAAAAAAGTTATAGCTCGCAGAATAAAGCGATGCAAAAAATAATAATTTTTTATATATAATTGTTTTTATTGTATAAAAGCGCCAAAACATAAAAAAATAATATAAATGAGGTATCACTGTAATCGTACTGACCCGAAGAATAAAACTGCAATATCAATTTTACCACACGCGGAACGCTATAAACGCCCCTCCCCCAAAAGAAACTCTTGAATTGCTGTTTTTTGTTCATTCTGCCATCAAAAATCGTAATAAAAAGCGATCAAAAAATGTCATGTGCCAAAAATGGTACCAATAAAAACGTCACCTCATCCCGCAAAAAATAAGACCTCACATGACTCTGTGGGCCAAAATATAGAAAAATTATAGCTCTCAAAATGTGATGATGCAAAAACTACTTTTTTGGAATAGAAAGGGTCTTTTAGCGTGTGACAGCTGCCAATCATAAAAACCCACTATAAATAGTAAATCAAACCCCCTTTATCACCCCCTTAATTAGGGAAAAATAATAAAATTAAAAGACGGATTTTGGTAAGAACTTACCTGTAAAATCCTTTTCAGCGAAGGAAGGAAGAGAGACAAACTAGTCATTACTAGTGGGTAGGCGGAGCCCAGATGAGATAGACACCTCAGATTAAAAAGAGTGTTGACCGGCCCCTCCAGCTCGGGCTCCTCCTACTCAGCTCTCCAGTTGTACACAAGCTTAGGGAAGAGCAATATCACCAGCGGAGCAACATAACCCCTTCTGAAGGAATTCAGAGAAAAAAACACAAGAATACAGGTTATGCATGCATGTAGGCAAAAAACCACACAGTTCCAGGTACTACTCACTGGACCTGATCACTGCGATGAGCTGGCGATGCTGGAACAGAGCCTTAGCGCGTCGACCTCAGCCCAGATAATCGCTATCAGAGAAGGGTCACGCCGCATCTGAAAACATCAACACACTTCTGCCATGGGAGGGATCTGTGTCTCTCTTCCTTCCTTCGCTGAAAAGGATTTTACAGGTAAGTTCTTACCAAAATCCGTCTTTCAGCAGCAGATGGAAGGAAGAGAGCCACACTAGTCATTACTAGTGGGACGTCCCAAAGCAGTCCAAAAATTAAGGGTGGGAAAAAAACCAAAATAGGCAGAATCCCAACAACCTAGATAAAAGCGCAACAGGCGCCAAATACAAGTTAACTAGAACTTTAAACTACAGCCGCCTGCAGGACCCTACGTCCTAAGGCCGCAGCAGCGGAAGCACTGACGTCCACCTTATAAAACTTTATAAACGTGTGGACGGAACGCCAGGACGCCGCTCGGCAGAGCTGAGCTGCCGAGGCCCCTTGATGAAAGGCCCACGAGGAAGCCACAACCCTCGTGGAGTGAGCTCGAATCTTAATCGGGCAAGGTTCGCTTTTAAGTCGGTAAGCCTCTAAAAAGGCCGACCGAAACCAACAAGCCATAGAGTCCTTGGAAGCTCGTTGACCACGCTGACGACCTGCTGGAATCACAGAGAGTTCCGACTTCCGAAAATTTTGAGTAATAAACAAATAGAACTTCAAAGCCCGCACCAAATCCAATTTGTGCAAGGCCCGTTCCTTCGCATTCCTCGGCTCCGGACAGAGCGAGGGCACCTTAGATAGGAAGTCGCCCCGTGTGCGAAGTACTACGCGATCCGGGTGAAACTCCAGGAAAGGAGGCAAGCAAGAAAGAGCCGCCAACTCAGAAAAACCTTTCTCAAAAAGGTAACCGCCACTAGAAAGGCAACCTTCCAAGATAGCAAAGAAAAGCTAGCAGAGTCCATAGGCTCAAAAGGCCCATGTTGAAGAGCTTCCAATACAAGATTGAGCCGCCAAGGCGACACAGGTGCCTCCGCGGCGGAAACTGACGGGTTACTCCGTGAAAAAAGGAACGTACGTCCCTACGCAGGCGATAGCCTTCCAAAAAGCAAAAGTAGGGCAGAACCTGACCCTTCAGAGTGCTAACTGCCAAACCCTTGTCCAGCCCGTACTGCAAAAGGCCAACAAATTGGGAATGGAAAAAATCCTCGGGTTCCTTGAAGAACCCGAACACCACAAAAAGAAGGCTTCCCAAGGCTTTGTGATAAATCCTAGTAGTAGCCGGACCTCTGGCAGCTCGCAAAGTGGCAATGACTTTGGCTGACAAACCTTGAAGGTCAATGTTTCGGTCTCAAGAGCCACGCCGTCAAACGCAGAGACCTCAGGTCCGGATGACGAACGGGCCCTTGGATTAACAGGTCTGGGCGAAGAGGAAATAGAAAAGGAGGCACTGTCAGAAGCGACACCAGTGTCGAGAACCACGTTCTCCTTGGCCAATCTGGGGCTATCAACATAGCCGGGATTCTCTCCAGTCTGATCCGACACCACCCAGAGGAAGTAAGGGTATTGGCAGGAACACATAGATTAGCTCGAATTGGTCCAACGGAGCCACCAGAGCATTCACCGTCGCAGCCTACGGGTCCTTGTACCTGGACATGAAAATCGGTAACTTGGCATTGAACCTGGATGCCATCAAATCCACTTGGGGAGTTCCCCAATGGGAGCACAGCAGTGCAAAAATCTCCGGATGAAGACTCCATTCTCCGGGATCCATCTTCTCGTGACTGAGAAAGTCTGCCGTGATTCTGAACTCCTGAAATGTGGATCGCAGAGAAGGCTGGCACTCTGGTCTCGGCCCATACCAGGATCCGAGAAACCTCCACCATGAGCCTGGAACTCCTTGTCCCGCCTAGATGGTCGATATACACGACCGCCGTCGCATTGTCTGTCTGCACTCGGACTGACAGACCGCTTAAAGGGACCGTCCAGTGTTGGAGGCAAAGGAAAATTGCCCTCAATTCCAGGATGTTGATCGGCAGGAAACTCCTCCGATGACAATACTCCCTGAATCCAGAGATCGTCCAGACACCTCCCCAGCCCGTCAGGCTGGCATCGGTGGTTATGACCGACCACCTCGGAGGGAGGAAAGACTTCCTCAGGGATAACGCTTCCGGACGTAACCACCATCCTAGAGACTCTCGCACCCTGTGGGAGATGATGAGACTGCAATCCAGCGAAGTCTCGATCGATCCCAACGCTCAGAATGAGCCTTTGGAGGGCCCTGGGATGAAACTGCGTAAACGGAAGTGGCTCCATGGACCACCATCAAACCCAGAAGGCGCATACACCCTCGAAGAGACATCACTGTCGAAGACTTCATAACCTGTACATGTCGAAGGAGACATGCTTGCTTGTCTGGAGGCAGAGACACCACTGCTCGTACCGTGTCGAAATGCATCCCCAAAGAACAGGATTGACTGCGACGATTCCAGAGACGACTTCTCCCAACTGACCAGCCACCCGAAGTCCTCCAGGAGCTGACGGGATAGATTGCAAGCAGTCACTGCCTCCTCCTTTGAGGACGCCACAATCAAAAGGTCGTCCAGGTAAGGAAGAATCAAAACCCCCTGTTTTCGAAGAAATGCCATGAGAGGCGCCAGTAATTTTTATAAAAACTTTGGGCACTGAGGCCAACCCGAATGGCAGAGCCACAAACTGGTAATGGTCTGACCTATGGCAAAACGAAGGAGGCATTGGTGAGCCCTTCTGATTGGGAAGTGCAAATAAGCGTCGCGAATGTCGATTGACACCAAAAAAAAAGCGTTCTGCGACAGGCCGCCAAAAACGGAGCGAAGCGACTCCATGCGGAATTTCCTGGCGTGGACATGCCGATTCAATCTTTTGAGATTCAGAATGGGCCGAAATTTGTCCTCTTTTTTGGGGACCACAAAGAGGTTAGAATAAAACCCTCTTCCCTGGCCCTGCGGCGGAACCGGCACCACCACACCTTTCTGCAGAAGGGAATCTACCTCCCACAGCAGAGCGGCAAAAAGCTCGGGCTCTGATGGAACGCGAGGTTGACAAAAAAACTGTCTGGGGGTCGAAAAAGAGACTCTATGGAGTAGCCTGCCAACACAACCCGTGTCACCCAGGCGTCCGACATGCGGGAAGCCCAAGTCGGTTTGAATAGGAATAGACGACCCCCCACTCGAGAGCGCTCGAGTGAGACCCAGGCGTCAGTCCGCCTTAGCGGGCTTTTTGCCAGCTTCCCGCTTGTCTTAACGGAAGTTTTGTTTCCAGGGTATGCGGAATTTCTGAGAATTCCCCCCCTTTTTTTTTTTTTTAAAAGAGAGATGACCCGAACCCCAGAGGGCTGACTGAATCATCCCCTGGACCGAAAGGACCGCCGACAACTACCGGCACTAGTCCTGCCAGACGCAGAGGTCACAGCTCTGCGCTGCGGTAAAGCTGTTTCTTTTGCCTTTACCTTGGCAATCAGCTCCGTGAGGTCAGGTCCAAATAGCTGACCACCTTGCAAGCTAGCAAACCCTGTTTGGAAACTGCGTCCACTGTCTAAGGCACAGTGCTCTTCTGACTGTGACTGCCGAGGATTGCGCCCTGGTAGCAGTGATGCAGTATCCTCCAAAAACTGGAAAAGCCCATCTACCTCTATAGAGGAGATCCATCCTGCCACGCCGTCCGTAGATGGTCCAACCGGCTCAGGGAAACTTTACAAGCACACATGGATTCTTAATACCGAATCCATGATCCGCGGCCTCGCAGATGAATTTTTCTGTCATCTACGTTTCTTGTCCAGCGGGTCCTGCAGACTCGCCTTCCCCTTAACAAGGAGGATTTTGCTAAGCTGGGATAAAGGAACATCCACTTCAGGAGAAGGATTCAATTATCATCAACTCCGTAGAACACGGATACCGTGTCTCAATTTTTTGGACACAGGCGCTCCTTCTCCACTGCCCCATTAAGCTCATCCAGTGATGGTAAAGCTTGATCGTGATTGAAAAACATCCGGGCCGACTTACCAGGACGTCCAGATACCTCCTTCGGTAACTGTAACGCCTCCAATAAAAACCTCTTTACGGCCCAAAAGGGAGGCAGAGTGTCCCTGCCGATCCTCCTTGTCCGAATCGGACATTTTCGATACGCGGAAGGAAGGCACCGGCTTGTCGCTTCCTGACATGAGAGGATCTAGCTGACACTCAATATAGAAAATCAGACAGGCCATCAATAGAAACTAGCGAGGGCCTCCATTCTGACACCACTGGAAACCTCCGGCCGCTGCGCTTGACCCGTCCAGGTCTGCGCGTCAGATACGCGAGACTGATCCCGTAGCGGATCTGGGAGGCGGTTGCACAGTAAATGGCAGGTTAAACCTGCCAGTAATTAGAAAGTGTGGTTTCTTAAAGAAAAAAAAACGAAACGCTGAATGGTTAAAGCTCTTAAGGAGAGAGCTACCCCAGCTGTCCCCCATTAAGAGTTAACCGCCTAAGAAGGGGTTAAAGTCGCAGACTCCCCACAACCTTAATAATGAAAAGGGTGTGCGAGCCCCAAGTGCCCTTATAGGCAGCAGCTATAGGACAGCTATGCCAAACTTAACAAGAAAAAACGTTCACAATATCGCTAAAAAATTGCGCTGTTTATAAATCGCAATGACCGCCAAAGTCATTAAGGGATCGCTAACCGCCTATGCGTTGTTAATGAGAACGCCCAGATTGGCAGCTACTAGCGACATTAAAAATGATCACACAAACGATCGCATAGTATGCGTCGTTGTTAGCAGGAACGTATAGTGGCAGTATTACTGTCGCAGACTCCCCACAACCTCTTATATTGAAAAGGTGTGCGAGCTTTGAGATAACAGCTGCAGGCAGCGCAGTCTGCCACCCATTTGTGCCTCAGAAAGGCGCCCACGCTGTGGGGGTGAAGGGGTTAAGCTTCTGCCCTAGACGGGTAGAAGCGACTAACCCAGCTGGTCGCGGTGCAGCGCTGCCGAGAGGGGAGGAGAGTGATGTCCGAGGGAGCTTTCAGCCTGTCAGCATTACTCGGCTAATGGCCGCCGCGCTGTGCCTCCGTGTGCTTCATGAGGGAAGCCGGAAAAGGAGACTGCCGTAAAGCGCGCGCTCAGAGCGGCACGAAATTCAAATAAAAAAAGGGCGCGCAGCTCCTCTCTCCCCCGTTCCTATGTCCTGCAGGCATCCACCTGCGGACAAAAAACACACAGTCACCGCATGTATACTGTAACAGCGACTGCCGCAGCAGTCGCTGAAAACACTCAAACACATATTAAATGTGGAGTACTCACCAGCCGAAAGCGCCACAGGGACCCCCAGGGGTTTCTGGCGCTTGCCCATGCTTCCCCCCAGGGCGGGGAACGCAGTGACCCCTGCAGCGCGGTTTGCGTCCCTGCCAGGGAAGCCATCCTCAACCCCCCGGGCCGGCAGGGTTCTGCAGGGACCACCATATAGGGTAATACAGATCCGCCAAGGGAGAGGTTGGGGTCCAGCAGCGCTGAGACCCCTGAGACCTCTAGACCACATTTGGTGATCCAAGTCTCTTGTCCGATAAAAAATAATAAAATCTTCTGAGGAGCTGCTTCCAGCAGCGACTATCTTCTCTGACCTCAAATTGAAAACTGGAGAGCTGAGTAGGAGGAGCCCGAGCTGGAGGGGCCGGTCAACACTCTTTTTAATCTGAGGTGTCTATCTCATCTGGGCTCCGCCTACCCACTAGTAATGACTAGTGTGGCTCTCTTCCTTCCATCTGCTGCTGAAAAATGTATTTATTTCCATTTTCCCATTAGGGTTAGGGTTGGGGATAAAGTTAGGGTTAGGATTGGGGCTAAAGTTAGGGTTAGTGTTGGGGCTAAAGTTAGGGTTAGGGTTGGGACTAGGGTTACGGGTGTGTTAGTGTTAGGTTTGTGGTTAGGGTTATGATTAGGGTTGGGATTAGTGTTAGGGGTGTGTTGGGTTTAGGGTTGGAGTTAGAATTGGGGGAGTTTCCACTGTTTAGGCACATCAGGGGCTCTCCAAATGTGACATGGCGTCTGATCTTAATTCCAGCCAATTCAGGACTCTGCAAACTGAACATGACACCCATCAAAGTCTGCATTCCAAAACGTCTTTACTTCCTTTCCGAGCCCTGCGGTGCGCCCAAACAGTATTTCTCCCCCACATATGGGGTATCAGCGTACTCAGGACAAATTGGACAACAACTTTTGGGGTCCAATTTCCTTGGGAAAAATCAAAAATTAGGGACTAAAAAATCATTTTTGTGGAAATTTTTTTTTCACACCCAGGCATTATAAACTTTAGTGAAACACTTGGGGGTTCAAAGTGCTCACAACAGATCTAGATAAGTTCCTTGGGGGTCTAGTTTCCAAAATGGTGTCACATGTGGGGGGTTTCCACTGTTTAGGCACATCAGGGGCTCTCCAAATGAGTCCAATCTCAATTCCCACCAATTTTAGTTTGAAAAAGTCAAACGGCGCTCCTTCCCTTCCAAACCCTGCCGTGCGCCCAGACAGTGGTTTTCCCCCACATATGAGGTACTTAGGAGAAATTGCACAACAACTTCTGTCAATTTTCTCCTTTTACCCTAAATAAAAAAATTGTTTGTAAAAGATCATTTTTGTGACTAAAGAGTTAAATGTTCATTTTTTCCTTCCAAGTTGCATCAGCTCCTGTGAAGCACCTGAAGGGTTAATAAACTTCTTGAATGTGGCTTTGAGTACCTTGAGGGGTGCAGTTTTTAGAATGCTGTCACTTTTGGGTATTTTCTGCCATATAGACCCCTCAAAGTGACTTCAAATGTGAGGTGGTCCCTAAAAAAATGGTTTTGTACAATTTGTTGTAAAAATGAGAAATCGCTGGTCAACTTTTAACCCTTATATCTTTGTAACCAAAAAAAAGTTTGGTTTCAAAATTGTGCTGATGTAAAGTAGACATGTGGGAAATGTTATTTCTTAACTATTTTGTGTGACATATTTCTCTGTTTTAAGGGAATAAAAATTCAAACTTTGAAAATTGCAAAATTTTCGCCATATTTCCATTTTTTTTCATAAATAACCGCAAAATATATATAAGAAATTTTACCACTATCATAAAGTACAATATGTCCCGAGAAAACAATCTCCGAATCGTGAAGATCCGTTAAAGCGTTCCAGAGTTATAACCTCATAAAGAGACAGTGGTCAGAATTGTAAAAATTGGCCTGGTCATTAACATGCAAACCACCCTTGGGGGTTAAAGGATAAATATATTTCTAGAACTTTTATATACTAAGGTTTGTTTTTACAGTATTAGGCTTGTGGCTTTCAAATGTTCTTGCTACTTGTGCTGAGTTAGCAATTTATTGGTACATAATATACCTAGAAGTTAACTGAACTCCTTCTCTACTGTCCTCAGAACAGCTGCAGTGTGGAATGGCATGTACTCCTGAAGATTTCTGAAATTTAAAGGGGTGGCCAACTTCTTTATAAGTTGCTTTTATGTGACTTAACTGGCACATATAAACTCTTCTGTGAATACCTTGTTTTCCAAATTTGTGTTGTAACCTGAGCTGCTCCCTTGGTCACATGATCTTCGGCGGAGAATTCTCTGACTTCCTGTGATGTCATGTTAGATTCTCCCCGATTTCCTAGCTCTATATAATGTCAGTAAAGCACTATGGAATATGTTGGCGCTATATAAAATAAAGAGATTATTATTATTATACCCTGTATACCCTGCTATATTTACTGTATTATATAGATACATTCATACATATCTCTCTCCCTATTTATCCATCCATCCATCCATCACAGCAGAACATGATTAGTCAGTGAGTGGGAGTTGTGGATAATCTTTTATTACCGGGCTGGTGTTCTGGTGCTTTGTGCATTTCTTTCATTCCCCATAAAAGTGTCCTGGACAGGACATTATGCTGAAGCTATGTGTGAACCTGAGGGAGAAGAGGGAGTGGTTTAGCAGGAGTTGCAGGTGTGTACACTGCTGGCCTGCCCAAGGGCTGATGGGAAATGTAGTCAGAAGGAAGCAGAGGAATCGGAAGAGGAAGTGATGAGCTGATGCCAGGGCACAACAAATGAAGGAAGACAAAAAACAAAATGAAAATTGAGAGAAAAGATATATGGGAATCTGTGCAGGCATGATCCATAGGCATTGATGGCAAAACTAGTAACTGAGTTAAGGTAATGTACAACCTCTTTACAGGGAATCTGTCACCAGGTTTTTGCTACTTCATCTGAGACCAGCGTAATGTAGGAAAAGAGTCCCTGATGCCAATGATGTATCACTTAGTTCACCGGGTGCAGTGGTTGTGACACAATCAGAGTTCTTAGACCTAGAATACAGGAAAGCTGAGAAAGCTAACCCTGCCCACACCAGGCTCTCTATGTACATGGTTTATTGATAGGGAGCTGCTTATCAGAGGAGGTGGCGAAGTTGGATGACTTGAAAGTCAGCTACTCAGGGCAATGATAATGTCCTAGTGATAAAACCTTTATTGTGATTTACTCCTTAACCCCCGGAGCTTTTACCGGTTTTGCTTTTTCTTTTTTCGCTCCGCTCCTTCCCAGAGCCATAACTTTTTTATTTTTCCATCAATATGGCCATGTGAGGGCTTATTTTTTACGTAACGAGTTGTACTTTTGAACGACACCATTGGTTTTACCATGTCATGTACTAGAAAATGGGAAAAAAATTACAAGTGCTGCGAAATTGCAAAATTTTTGCTAGGTTCACTAAATGCTAAAAGTCACCTGCCATTATGATTCTCCAGGTCATTACAAGTTCATAGACACCAAACATGCCTAGGTTCTCTTTTATCTAAGTGGTGAAAAAAAAATCCAAAATTTGCTAAAAAAAAAAAAAATTGCCCCATTTTCCGAGACCCGTAGCGTCTCCATTTTTCGCGATCTCGGGTCAAGTGAGGGCGTAGTTTTTGCGTGCTGAGCTGATGTTTTTAATTATACCATTTTGGTGGAGATATGATCTTTTGATCGCCCGTTATTGCATTTTAATGCAATGTCATGGCGACCAAAAAAACATAATTCTGGCGTTTTGAATTTTTTTCTCCTACGCCATTTAGCGATCAGGTTAATCCTTTTTTATTGATAGATTGGGCGATTCTGAACACGGTGATACCTAATATGTGTATGATTTTATTTTTATTGTATTATTTTGAAAGGAGAGAAGGGGGTGATTTAAACTTTTATATTTTTTAAAAACATTTTTTTCACTTTTGGCATGCTTCAATAGTCTCCATGGGAGACTAGAAGCTGCCACAACTTGATCGCCTCTGCTCCATAGAGGCGATGAGCAGATCGCCTCTATATAGCAGAATTACTCACTTGCTGTGACCGCCGACCACTGGGTGGCGCTCACAGCAAGGCGGCACTGAAAACCATAGAGGTCTCCAGGATACCTCGGGTTGTCATGCCGATGCACCGGTGACCCATGATCACGTGATGCGGGTCACCGGTGAGCGCATTTCCGGGCCGATTGCCGGTAGTGCCATTTAAATGCTGCTGTCAGGGTTTGACAGCGGCATTTAACTAGTTAATAGCCTCGGGTGGATTGCGATTCCACCCGTGGCTATTGTGGGCACATGTCAGCTGTTCAAAACAGCTAACATGTTCCAGGAAAGATGTGGGCTCACCGCTGGAGCCCACATCAAAGGGAGAGATACCGACATGGGCGTACTATTACGCCCGATTTCGGAAAGGGGTTAAACAACATCCCACAGCCTGATAAGTGACACATCGTTGCATTCAGTGTTTTAACTCCTACCTCATACTGTTCTCAGACTGCATAGCAAAAACCTGCTGACAGATTCCCTTTTAAAGCAGTGATAATTTCCTATGCCATCATTCAACTTCTGTGGGACGATGCTTGATGTTTTTCAGAGGACTTCACAATTAAACTGGTGCATTCCATCAGAACTTGAATGAAGAGTGGTCATTATACTCACAGCGGCACTAAAAGCAGGCGTTCTTTTCACCACAAGCATGCGATTTGGTTGTCACACGCCCGCCCACTCCCAGCGCCGACAGCGGAGAATCCTGACAGCGCACACTGTGCACACTGCGAGAATTTACAAGCCTGGACAACTCCTTCATGAGAGCAGTGAAGGTTGCCATCTGTGCCGTTCCAATTGTTTTGGCAAGGATGAATAGTCATTGAACAACAAATGTGCACAATATCACTACTATAAAGGAGCGATGTCTGCCCTGTGAAGCAGAGCCATTAAGCCTTTGATGTTGTAGGGTCTCTGTGTTCTTTCTAAAATTACTGAAACTAAAGTTTGTGGATACTAAACCTAAAATCTAAGACTGCTGCATTTTTTGGTCCAGCTTTCCATAAGTATGTTCTTAAGACTGTGAATCTTTAAAGAGCTATTGAATTGCAGACTATGCATTGCTAAGCAGACCAAACATAATTTTTTAATGCAAAGCAGACCCTGGAATCCTGTTTGAAAAACAATTGCAATAGTATAACACATAGAGCTGAAAAATAACATACCACAGGCTACAGTTTCATTTTTGAAGCAAAATACTGTGTAAAAGACCGCAGATCCATGGAAATATTCACAATCATTTATCAAACCCGTTCCTGTAAAATTGCACGTGTTTTTCGTTTGGATAGTAGTTCTTGCATACTTTTAACTAATCCATGGGAAATTTGCAAAACCGTGTTCATGGGATAACAAGCAAATATTTAAAATTAGATTGCTGAGGAGCGAATAGCATGTTTTAAGAAGACATGTATCACAAGCAAGCAATGAAAAGGTGACAAAATAGAATTTTTACTGAAATGTAACATTTGCCTGCTAGCCAAATCTTCTTTCTATTTATCACATTTTTGTCCGCACATTGTGAACGTTGTAATTAAAGTGATTTTTGGAATTTGGCAGTGGTACATATCAGATTGCTGATACTTTGTTTCGATAGTTTTAATTTTATGCAATATTTTATCCAAAATATAACTTGGTACTGTAACATTAGCCAATGATCCTGATACTGGATGTGGTGAACTAAAATAATAAAACAGCTATATCTATCTCAGTGCATAGTTGGCCATCAGACACATAGCAGAGGATCACAAGGAAATGGACAGCATATGACATAAATATGAGTGTCTGAGCAAAGGGTCTTAATACTTATGACCATGTGATATTTCAGTTTTTCTTTTTTAATAAATTTGCAAAAATTTTTACATTTCTGTTTTTTATCAGTCAAGATGGGGTGCAGAGTGTACATTAATGAGAAAATAATGAACTTTTTTGCAATGAAACAAAGAGTGTAAAATTTAAAGGGGTCTGAATACTTTCTGAACCCACTGTATATATATATGTATATATATATATATAATTACATAACATAAAACACTAAGGCTCTATTCACACATCAGTATTTTTGGTCTCTATTGAATCAGTATCTGTATACCAAAAATAGGTTTGGTCTAAAACACAAAGGAGGTGATAATCTTTCATTCACAATTTTTCTCGCTGTACAATCGACTCCTAATTTTGCCTTAAAGATACTGCTGCAAATTAAAGACCAAAATACTGTCAAAATTGTGACCTGAAGCCTAAAGAAATTAATGACAATGAATATTTTGGCAGATTTGGAATCCATTCCTGTCTGGGAGCCTAGATTTATTGGAACTTTATTAGGTGTGAGTTATAAATGAATACATTTAGGCCTAGATTTCATATAGATTAATTCTTAATTTATTCCAGTATTCTGTTGTAAAACTGTTTAATATGTCACACACTGTGTGTGTACCTTGTAGTTTTTGCTGTTTTTACACTAGTTTCGCCAACTGTTTGAAATGTGTGCTTAGTCTAGGGGGGCCATGCCAACATATTCACCACAAAAGTGGCGTCATTTATGACAGAAGTACATTTTTCGTGGTGGGAAGTGGCGCCAATTTCATTAATAAGCCTGTGTCTTATTACAGCACAATCTTCACCAAGACTGGTGACCAGACACCAGCCATGATCAATCAGGACCAAAATGTCTATTACATTGTAAAAAGAGAAAATAGCATATTAACAATACATGTATTATAGAATTGTAATAATATAGGCCTTAAAAAACACAGTTCACGCCAAGAAACATTATTTCTAATATTCAAATACATGGGAATGTTATCTGAGTGCCAATTCAAAGCAGTTTGGAAAGGGTCATGCTGTGTTAGCATTTCTGTCAGTGAAGTGGTTGTGTATGGAAACAATCTCTCTGATTTTATAAAGGATAGGTTATATAGCCAACACCGTAAACAGTCATAATTCAATATTCAAAGTATGTTTACATTGTTATGTGCCTGCTATAGCCAATATGCCAAGGGGTAGAGCTGTTATGGGGATTTTTACTTTGAAGTGAAGTTTGCAGATTTCTTTCAAAGAAAGTTCCTCCTTAATTACACAACTGCACAATTTCATCTACAAATTCTTGGGTAATTTCTTCTTATAGCTTATATACATGCTAGATTTAATTAGAAGCACATGACAAGTCATTTACTGACCACAAAATGTCTCCAAGACTGTATACTAGCATGCTCTCAGGTATCGTGAGTGGTGAGCAACTGACAATATTAAAACATATACGGCGATACAAATAATTTATTTTTTCTAAATGGCCCAGAATTCTCAAAAATGAAAGTAAATGATACATACTTATCTGGTTGCTCTCTCACTGCGGTACTTACAGCCAGACAGACATGTGACCGCTGCAGCCAATCACTGGCTGCAACAGTGACCGATGTATTACCACTGAGCTCAGTGATGGGCTGCAGAAGTCACATGTCTGTCCAGCTGGATGAGAAAGCATGGAGACCACCTGATGTCCTGGGCAGTGAGGAATAAATAAGGCGCGTATACTGTGCCTTCTTTTTTTTTATTATCCTAGGACCTAGGTCATTAAGAAGGTCAGGGGAGGAAAACTCCTTTAATTATGCTGTGCTTTATGTTCCTAATGCAGACACACCAGTGGGAAGACTTCTTCTGCAGCTGCTTACCTTACTACTAGGCACTTGATTGTGAAGAGGAGGGAGAGATGTATAATCGGGGCCAAATACAGAATGGTAATTGCCCCTTAAGTTTTAATTACAGTATGAGACCAAATATGTTCAAGGGAAGAAATGCCAAAATGTGTTTTGTTTTTTCGATTGTCCCTTTCTCTTAGACAAAACTTTTAATATGTTAGATTTCTGTAAGGTTCTTTCTGTTAGAGCTTTATGGAATTGAAGTTTTGCCTTTACATAATTTGTGGATCTTCTCAGGTAGAACAAAGGATAATAGTACTAACCAGGACCACAATCACACTGTCCAAGAGAATATTGTTTTACTACTACAATAGTCTACATCTACTTAAAAAGTGCTTGTTGCCAGGTCAAAAGTGATCATTTTTTGTACTTATCGTACTTTATCTTCCACCTCTTCCCTGATTATTACAATTTTTTTCCTTTTAAAAACCTACCATACGGTTCCAGAGATATTGGCATTTTATTTTGTTCTAATTTTTGCGGTTTAAAAATGTTACGTTTTTAACAATGTTGAGGTGCTCACGATAATGCAGATCATCATAAAGGCAAAGAGTTCTGTGAGGTACGCTACTTTGGTAAAAACCATAAAAATTTGCATAAAATGAAAAGGCCCATATCTCCGGAAACATATGGTGGTGAAAAGATAAAAAACAAAATACTCATGGGAGCAGTGGTAATACAATAAAGGCAAAAACTGACAATTTGTATTGGTGACAAGTCCTCTTTAGCTGATAAACCTAATAACACAGGCCCTGTATATAGAAATACGTTCTGATAAAAAGTAGAGACGATACTCATAGATCCCAATAAGGTTGTGACTAAGATAATTGATAGAAAAAATGGCCGTCTGGAATATTATTAGTTGCCATTGTCAACACCAGGTTTGTTCTTATAGGTGGACAACCAATGACTCCCATCTAGTGTTATTACTGTCTTTGATAGTCTTGGAACCACATTCTCATATTTGATGTCCAAAACAGCTCCTCCTCGATTAATTGATTGGAAAGAATTATTTCGGCAACTGTCTTCTGAGTTGTTTAGATATGGGATTATTGCATCATAAACATAAGAGGGCATCAATAGACCGTGCTACTTAGCCACCACCTAAGGATGGCTTTGGACAGCATTCATATTTTTATGTGACCCTTCATATGTCTTTTCCTAACCAAAAAAGTGTTATAAATGAATCCTTCATTGGAAGTTCAGTTTTAGTGATACCCTTTAATTACATTTCACAAGTACTAGCATTTATATGATGTATACATCATATGAATACAATATATTCAGATACAATAATTTCATTCGTAAACACACTTTAATGTGTCTTGTTGTCATGCACTTAAAAATGCCGCTAGCTATTCTTTATATAGTAAGGCTTTGTACAATGAAGTGCTACAAAATGTGTGTCCTTTCCCTATTACATCACTTCCCTGAAAAATGCAAGTACAGCTCATGCCATAATACAATATTTCACAATCCTCTAGGCTTTCAGATTAAAAAATATATTTTTGAAGATACGTTAAATAAAAATTGCTATATACAAAGAAATTATAGTTATATTTATATATAATAACAATAGAAATACTGTAGGTTGAATTCACCCTGTTAGGCCTCATGCACAAGCCATACTGCAGATTTGCATGGAGCTGTAATAGGGTACCTTTAGGGCATCTTTACTGTACCTCCGTGTAAGTCCAATTCCATATGAAGGCACAAAGTTTATTTTTCTGTTGGATTCTGTATGAATACGGCTGAAAAGAAATTGTGGCATGCTCTACTGGATGTCATGTATATGTAGGAATGCTGCTAGTTGAGATTAGATCTGTACATACGCTACCCCACACATGTAGGGCGGCACACAGTCACGCACAGCTGTGTAGTTGAGACCCATAAGGTATTCATTGTGCCGTCACACAGCTTCTGTGCCGTATGCAGGAAACCTTACACACGGTAGACCTTATATAACATTCAATAAAATTCTGGATTTCTGTGAGTGGAACATAGCAGACATTATAGCTGCTCATAAATTCTTCAGGATTTCCCTCATGCCAGTCTTAATACAGCCATTCTTGTGTCTGATTTTTCTCTGGTCCATATGTAGGACAATATTAGACCCACCTGCAAGCAATACCAAGAAAAACTCATGAAGACTGTATTACAGCCAATAAAAACCATGTGCGTGTAGCTCTGATTCAACCGTGCTCCAGGTAGTCTTTGAAACTCAATGGCAAATTCCTCAATGTCTGTTGAAATAGTTCTTCCATTTTTGTAGGAAAAAAAAAAGAATACTAGCTTTGAAGAAAGCCATTCATTTTGATGTTTCCTGATGCCGTTGAACCTGGAGGATGTGCTTAGTTGATGCTGTCCTTGTGGATACTTCTGTCAGCAACGTAGTAATTTTGGTCATGATTTTTCCACTGAATACTGGTGACATTCATTGGAGATGTACTTGTGAGAGTCTTTGATTGGCAACAACAACACAGACACGACTAGAATGAAAGACAGGAAAGATATATATTCATGTTAGTACATAGGATATACCGCAAATGATTAACCATATATTGTTGGGGAAAGCAAATGAAGACACCAGGGGCTTAGGTAGAAGGAAGGATATAGACTTTGCTAATGAAAACAGAATCTAAGATAAAGAGAACCTGTCATCACGATTTTATACCCCAAACTAATGTCACGTATGTAAGAATGCTTTAATGTTGATTGAATTCTTACCTTGCTTGGAGAAATACTGAGAGGTCACTGACACAGGAGTGACCTGTCAATCAGAGACAGGATGCAGGCTGTGGGTGGGGAATAGGGAGATAGGCAGGAGAAGTGCCCGCCCACTGCACTTACAACTCATTAGCATATCATTTTAATTATGGATTTCTCTAAAACAGCAAAATGTATATCTACAGGCAAAGTAAGGCTTTACTCAGCATTATAGTGGCTTTACATACATGCCACTAGTTATGGCTATAAAATTCTGATGATAGGTTCTTTTTAACAAAGGTTTGTATCCTATAGAAAAAAAACAAGCAACTCTGCAATTATTTTTTTTTATTACAATTTGCCCTGTTCTATGGATAAACCTTTTTTTGTGTTTTACTGTTTACAGCTTATTGCAATGGGGACTTTCTACTGCGGTGGCAAACATGTGCAGTGCTTACAAGCGCTTTCCTATGGAGCTTGTAAGCAATTCCTTGAGACCAGTCTGGGATTACTGGAATGCACTGTAGCTTCTAATCCCAGACACCTCTCTGACCACATTGAACTTCTGATGCTGTATAAGCTGTCTCATAGACAATGCCATAAAAAAGTTTGGGCACCCCTAGCCAAATTAGTGCTATTGTGAACACTTAAGCAAGTTGAAGATGAAATGATCTCTAAGAGGCCTAAAGTTAAAGCTGACACATTTCCTTTATATTTTAGGCAAAATATATATATACCGTATATACTCGTGTATAAGCCGACCCGTGTATAAGCCGACCCCCCTAATTTTGCCACAAAAAACTTGGAAAACTTATTGACTCGCGTATAAGCCGTATAAGTTGCCGTCCTGCTCTGTGCTCCCCCATCCAGCTCTGTGCGCCCCCATTCTCCTCTGTGCTCCCCTCCTCCTGCTCCATTATCCTGTCCTGCTCGTGCTTTCCATCCTCCCAGTCCTGCTCCGTGCTCCCCCATCCAGCTCTGCACTCCCCCATTCTCCTCTGTGCCCACCCCCGTCCTGCTCCGTGCTCTCCGTCCTCCCCCCGTTCTGTTCCGTGCTCTCCGTCCTCCCCCCCGTCCTGCTCCGTGCTCTCCGTCCTCCCTGTCCTGCTCCGTGCTCTCCGTCCTCCCCCGTACTCTCCGTCCTCCCTCGTTCTGTTCCGTGCTCTCCGTCCTCCCCCCGTCCTGCTCCGTGCTCTCCGTCCTCCCCCCCGTCCTGCTCCGTGCTCTCCGTCCTCCCCAGTTCTGCTCCGTGCTCTCCGTCCTCCCCCCCATCCTGCTCCGTGCTCCTTGTCCTCCTCCATGCTCCCCCCATCCTCCTCCATCATACTCACCCTCCCCGTGCCATCGCTGAATGTCCCGGCCGGCAATCCTGCGTTCTCCCCGGCTTCTTGCAGCTCTCCCCGGCTTCCTGCAGCTCTCCAGCGCTGAGGGGTGACGTAATACCGCTCATTAAGGCCATGAATATGGAGGCCACGCCCATGGGAGTGGCGTCGCGTCCATATTACATGACCTTAATGAGCGGGTATTACATCAGCGCTGGAGAGCTGCAGGAAGCCGGGGAGAGCTGCAGGAAGCCGGGGAGAGCTGCAGGAAGCCGGGGAGAGCTGCAGGAAGCCGGGGAGAACGCAGGATTGCAGGGACGTTCAGCGATGGCACGGGGAGGGTGAGTATGATGTCCCAGCCACTGGCTCCTGCCGCCGCATCCCCTCCCCCGCTGGTTTCTGCCCTATAACTCATGTATAAGCCGAGGGGGCATTTTCAGCACAAAAAAAGGTGCTGAAAATCTCAGCTTAGTATAAGAAGACTGGGCACACTCGTAGTGGTGTATGAAGTGAAGATTTTAATAAATGCCGTGGTCACTTAACTAAAGCAAACGTTTCGGTCAGAAGACCTTCATCAGTGTGCTATGAAAAAACAAAATTATATATACATAGGTGAACGGACCACATATGAACAATCATAAATAAAGTATATACACTTCAGAATAAGGCAACAATCAGTACAGAATATAGAAGGATGATAATGTCCAATCAGCAAAATATTTTGTCCAAGGGACCCAAGACAAATGAGGATGATGAGGCAGACTTAGACAGATGACATACCTAGTTACAGTGTTGCTAATAGATACGGCAGGATTTGCATGCATAACTGTATGAAGTCTGTAAAGTGAAAATATGATTATACAGATATTTCACATGGTGTGAGTGAACAAGAGGTGGGAATCTAGTGATACACATACCGCAAGTAATCATAGAATTCCGTTTTGTGATTCCAGTGATCGCTAGAAATAAACGTTATATGCAATAAATTGGTGAATGTCCCTTTAAGACAAGTGCTGCAGGGTTAAATGACTACACATACCGGTCTCACAGAATCTCCGGATCTAAAAATAGACTGCTGGCTGCTGGTACTCTAGTGCAGTGAAGTAAATTGCAGTCAGTGCTAGTGAGCAAGATAACGATATCTATGTGGAGCTGGTAGCAGTGTGCACTTACCCAACAACGTGGTGAGTAGAATGGCCAGGACCTAGGACGCGGAATCCACCGCTAGTCACAAGGTAAGGAGGCGTGTAATGTGCAGCTACTTAATAGACAGCGTTCTGGCTGTCTCGTGGTGGTGCTCGGAGAGCCGGAAGTTGTCATACCGGAAGTGACATCAGCATAAGGAAATAATAGCATAGCACTGTGTGGAGCTTGCGTTCCAAGCTCCTGATATTTGCGTTTTACCTATTACTGTGAGTGCAGGGATCGTGAAACTTGCCGGAATAAAGATCAAGGTGATCAGTGAGGGACATATCGAGTGCATCAGAGAATGAGTGCAGGATTTAGCGATTCTGTGGAAAGAGAAAATAATAGAGCCAGTGACATTAACAATAGTAATGCGGTATATAACAATATCTATTTAGATAACATCCCTTGAGATCATACATTAGAAAAAGGCATGTAGATCGTAATCTCTATTAAGACCTTTGGGGTATAAAGTATTAAGCTCATGGATCCAGTACGCTTCCCTGCATTTGAGTAGGGATATGCGGTCGCCACCCCGACGTGGTGGTGGAACATGTTCAACAACCTGAAAACGTAATTGCGATATATTATGTCCTTTTTCAATGAAGTGAAATGGAATAGGGAGAAGTGTCTCCCTGCATTGGATAGTGGACTTGTGCTTCGATATTCTATCCTTGATGCATTGTGTGGTCTCTCCAATATAGAGAAGACCACACGGACATTTAATCAGGTAAACAACGAAATTTGAGTTACATGTAAAATAGTGTTTGATGTTATATTTTTTACCCGTATAAGGGTGATGTATAGTATTACCCTTCAGAATATTGTTACATTGGTTACACGAGAGGCATGGAAAAGTGCCCATTTTGGGATTCTGTAGAAATCTCTGAGTGACACTGGGTTTAGTAGAACCGATGTCTGCATGGACAAGTGTATCACGTAAATTACGGGCCCTTCTAAAGCAAGGCAGAAATGGTTGCTGAAAGGCTGTCACGGTGGGATGGGCAGTTTGGAGAATATGCCAGTGTCTGCGTATAGCCGTATGGATTTTGTAGGCGGCTGGGTGGAAATCGTGTACGAAAGGTATGCGTCTACTGGTATCCCTATCAGCATTCCTTAGTGTAGTTCTGGGTAATACCGTGTGTGGGGGGTAACCCCTTGCAATAAATTTGGATTGTAACTCTTGTATTCTTAGGTGACATTGTTCAGTATTTGATACAATCCGTGTGACGCGCTGGATCTGGGATTGTGGTATTGAATTCTTCATTTTGAGAGGGTGAAAACTCTCATAGTGGAGAAGACTATTCCTGTCTAAGACTACACTAAGGAATGCTGATAGGGATACCAGTAGACGCATACCTTTCGTACACGATCACTTGAAAAAGGACATAATATATCGCAATTACGTTTTCAGGTTGTTGAACATGTTCCACCACCACGTCGGGGTGGCGACCGCATATCCCTACTCAAACGCAGGGAAGCGTACTGGATCCATGAGCTTAATACTTTATACCCCAAAGGTCTTAATAGAGATTACGATCTACATGCCTTTTTCTAATGTATGATCTCAAGGGATGTTATCTAAATAGATATTGTTATATACCGCATTACTATTGTTAATGTCACTGACTCTATTATTTTCTCTTTCCACAGAATCGCTAAATCCTGCACTCATTCTCTGATGCACTCGATATGTCCCTCACTGATCACCTTGTGTCATGTGTGCATCGCCACGAAGATCGTCGCGGTTGCACATTCTGACTTCTCACAGCTGAGTTGCTGTTTCTTTGTGTTTGGCAGTTAGGGAGTTAATTCTGTCTGTGCTCAGTTCTGGGACTGGGTGCAGTTTTCTCCCGGCTGCAATTAATTATTTGTTGATTGGTTTCCTTTAAATCTCTGGTTGTCTGTGTTGGGAGTTGCCAGTGAAATTCTTCATGCAGACCACAGATAGGATTGTATCTGTATAGACTTAAGTTAAAGAGCTCCTTAGTTGTTTTAAGCTCACCTTGCTTAGAGTTTAATATCCCAGATCATTTATGTTCCTTCTGTGTTTGAGTGTGTATGCAAGTCTGTGTTTTCTCCAGTCTGTCTTATATGTCTAATCTGTGTATTTAGCAGAGATCAGCCCATATCCCTTTGGTGGTAATCAGAATCCTTCTTAGGACTGATTACAGGGTTCAGGGACTGATAGGAGACAGGGTTAGGCTGGAGACTTGGACCTCTGAACCATTATCAGTACCTCCAAGGTGAGGGTTTAGTTAGGACCCCAGTTTAGGGTCAGGTTAGACCCCCGGTCCTCCTCTTTCCTGTGACAGTGTATCAAGTCCTCAAGATTAACCCTGAGTTCAACGGATATCGTGTCAGGTAAATCTATTCTATATTTACATGCTGATGTTGCTAATCTATATGTTGTATAGAGTGTTGTTCTTTTAAGAATAGTTTACTGACATCGTACACATATCATAAGACCGCGTGACATTTTCACTGGCCCATAAAATTATTCCCAGTTGCCATGGATCCAGTAGCCCAGCTGGCTCTGCAGTTGCAGGGATTATCCATGGAGCTGACGGACATTAAGTCCAAAGTTTTGTCTCCCTCGGAGCAAACCAGATTTAAACCTAAAGTAGCTCTCCCGGACAGGTTCACTGGTGGGCGAGACAAATTTTTTACCTTCAGGGAAGCATGTAAATTGTATTTTCGGCTTCGGCCTCGATCATCAGGGAGTGAAGAGCAGAGAGTGGGAATTGTTATCTCGCTCCTACAAGGGGACCCTCAATCCTGGGCCTTCTCCCTTCCTCCGGGATCCCCGGCTCTACAGTCAGTAGATCGATTTTTTACTGCCCTGGGTTTGGTATATGATGACCCAGATCGGGTCTCTCTTGCTGAGACAAAATTACGTAAGATACAGCAGGGAGATCGTCCGGCGGAGGAATTTGCTTCTGAGTTCCGTAGATGGGCCACAGATACTCAGTGGAATGACCCAGCTCTTAGGAGCCAGTTTTGTCATGGGCTTTCTGACAAATTAAAGGACATTTTGGCTCAGTATGATTCTCCTCCATCACTGGAGGCTGCTATGGCCCTAGCTATCCGTACTGATAGACGGCTCCGGGAGAGGTGCGAGGTAACTCCGCCCCCTGTTGTTACTCCACCTACTACTAAAGTCCCTTATGTTGAGGTTCCCCTTGTCTGTTCGGAGGAGCCTATGCAGTTGGGAGGGACATCATTTCGTAGGAGGGGATTGGCGGTACACCGCAGGACTAGAAGGTGTTTCTTCTGCGGGAAAGAGGGACATTTTGTTGGGGGATGTCCATCCCGTGCCTTGTTGAGCAAAAAGTCGCCGGAAAACTGTTAATCCCAGGTTGTGTGGTGGACGACAACCTGGGAGTATGTATTTCGTCCGCTAGTTCTTCTCAGTTCCTTGTACCAGTGGAGGTGGTGGTTGGTACGAGAGTGGAGAGATTTTCTGTTCTTCTTGATAGTGGGTCCGGGGCTAATCTGGTTGACGCTCAGTTTGCTCAGGCTCAAGGTATGCATCTGAGTGTATTGGTCAAACCGATCCCTATATTCTCCATTGACGCCAGGCCTCTCGGCCAAGGTAGCTTTGTTCATGAGGTTCATAACATTGACCTTCGGGTAGGGGCAATACATAGGGAACTATTATCTTGTTATGTATTGGAGGGTCTACCTACTCCTATTGTGTTGGGACTTCCTTGGTTGGTTAAACATAACCCTGTGATTAATTGGCAGTCCAGAGATATAAGCCAATGGGGGGAGTTTTGCAAAAGTAACTGCATGAACACAGTCATCAGTGCGGTCGTGCCTAGTACTTTGCCTCCTTTTTTGGAGGACTTTGGGGATGTGTTCTCTGAGGAGGGGTGTCAGGAGTTGCCTCCTCATCGCGTGTATGACTACTCTATTAATTTACTTCCTGATGCTAAGTTACCTAAAGCTAGGTTATATAACCTTTCTGGTCCTGAGAGGCAGGCTATGAAAGATTATATTTCGGAAAGTCTGGCCAAAGGGCATATTAGACCTTCATCTTCCCCAGTGGCCGCGGGGTTCTTCTTTGTGAAGAAAAAAGATGGAGGCCTACGCCCTTGCTTGGATTTCCGTGAACTTAATCGGATTACTGTTCGAGATCCGTATCCACTCCCTCTGATTCCTGATCTCTTCAATCAAATTGTTGGCGCCAAATGGTTCTCTAAATTGGATCTCAGGGGGGCGTATAATCTGATTAGGATAAAAGAGGGGGATGAGTGGAAAACGGCGTTTAACACGCCGGAGGGACATTATGAGAACCTTGTCATGCCTTTTGGTCTGACTACTGCACCAGCAGTATTCCAACATTTTGTTAATGACATTTTTCGTCATCTGGTGGGGCTGTTTGTGGTCGTATATTTGGATGACATTTTAATTTACTCACCAGATCTTGTGTCTCACCAGGAGCATGTGAGACAGGTGTTGCAGATCTTGCGAGACAATAAACTATACGCCAAACTGGAAAAGTGTGTATTCGCCGTACAGGAACTTCAGTTTTTGGGTTTCTTGGTGTCAGCCTCCGGTTTCCGTATGGACCCTGAAAAGGTGAGAGCAGTGCTTGAATGGGATCAGCCAGAGGATCTTAAGGCTCTGCAGCGTTTTCTGGGGTTTGCTAACTACTACCGGAAATTTATTTGTAATTTCTCATCTGTTGTCAAACCTCTCACTGACATGACAAGAAAAGGGACGGATTTTTCTAAATGGTCGGACAAAGCTTGCCAAGCTTTTTCCTCTTTGAAAAAATGTTTTGCTTCGGCACCCGTTCTCATCCAACCAGATGCATCACAGCCGTTCGTTGTGGAGGTGGACGCGTCTGACGTAGGGGTGGGTGCAATATTGTCCCAGGGTCCGTCCCCTGGTAAATGGCATCCGTGCGCTTTCTTTTCTAAAAAATTGTCGTCCGCCGAAAGGAATTATGATATCGGCAATAGGGAACTTTTGGCCATTAAGTTGGCTTTTGAAGAATGGCGTCACTTTTTGGAGGGGGCAGTCCACCCGGTCACCGTCATTACTGATCACAAGAACCTGCTGTATTTGGAATCTGCTAAGCGTCTGAATTCCAGACAAGCTCGATGGTCGTTGTTTTTTACCAGGTTTAATTTTGTTGTCACTTATCGCCCTGGATCTAAGAATGTTAAGGCGGATGCCTTGTCTCGCAGTTTCCCAGGGACCGGGAAAATGGATGACCCGATTTCCATCCTTCAGGAGGGGGTGGTAGTGTCGGCTGTATGTTCTGAGCTTGAGGAGGAGGTGTTAGAGGCTCAGGGGGACGCCCCTGCAGGACCTCCAGGGAGACTGTTTGTCCCAAATCAGTTGAGACAAAAGGTTATTGAGGCACATCATAATTCTGCTTTAGCAGGACATCCAGGGAGTAAGGCTACTTTAGATCTCCTTTCTCGCCGGTTTTGGTGGCCTAACGTTAATAAAGATGTTTTAACTTTTGTCGCGTCCTGTGGGGTTTGTGCTCGCTCTAAGACCCCTTATACCCGTCCGTCTGGGACCCTCTTACCCTTGAAACTTCCGGAGCGTCCATGGACTCATTTGTCTATGGACTTCATCACGGACCTTCCTCAGTCGTCAGGGAAGACTGTCATACTGGTGGTTGTTGACAGGTTCAGTAAGATGGCACATTTCATTGCTCTTCCTGCCCTCCCTAATGCTAAAACTCTGGCGCAGGTGTTCATTGGGGAGATTGTGAGACTTCATGGGTTGCCTTCTGATGTGGTGTCAGATAGGGGGTCTCAGTTTGTGTCCAAGTTTTGGAGGGCATTTTGTTTACGTCGGGGGATGCAATTGTCATTTTCCTCGGCTTTTCATCCGCAGACCAATGGTCAGACAGAGCGTCTGAATCAAAGCTTAGAGACTTATCTTCGGTGTTTTGTCTCAGAGAACCAGGAGGACTGGTCTTCTTTCTTGCCTCTGGCAGAGTTCGCTCTTAACAACAGGCGGAGCGAGTCCACTGGTAAGTCCCCGTTTTTTGGGGCATATGGTTTTCATCCCCAGTTTTGTACATTCAATGGGGGGGGCCCTTCTGGGGTTCCTGAGGAGGAGCGTTTCTCGTCGTCACTTGCTTCAGTGTGGAGAGGTGTATGGAATAATCTGAGTGCTATGGGGAACCGTTATAAACGTATGGCTGATAGGAGGAGAGTTTCTGGTCCAGATCTTAATGTGAACGATCTGGTATGGTTGTCTACCAGGAATATAAAACTTAAAGTTCCCTCCTGGAAGCTGGGCCCCAGATTCATCGGGCCGTACAGGATCAGTTCCATAATTAATCCTGTGGCATTTCGTCTGGACCTCCCTCCTACGTTTAAAATTCATAATGTGTTCCACAAGTCATTACTTAAGAGGTACGTGGCACCAGTCATACCATCACCTCTACCTCCTCCTCCAGTGGTGGTCAATGGTAACTTGGAGTTTCAAGTGTCAAAGATCATTGACTCACGTCTGAATCGCCGGTCCCTTCAGTACTTGGTGCATTGGAAGGGGTATGGTTCAGAGGAGAGGACGTGGGTTCCTGCGTCTGACATTAACGCAGATCGTTTGGTGCGGACCTTCCACAGAACTCACCCGGGCAAACCTGGCCCTGAGGGTCCGGAGGCCCCTCGTAGAAGGGGGGGTACTGTCATGTGTGCATCGCCACGAAGATCGTCGCGGTTGCACATTCTGACTTCTCACAGCTGAGTTGCTGTTTCTTTGTGTTTGGCAGTTAGGGAGTTAATTCTGTCTGTGCTCAGTTCTGGGACTGGGTGCAGTTTTCTCCCGGCTGCAATTAATTATTTGTTGATTGGTTTCCTTTAAATCTCTGGTTGTCTGTGTTGGGAGTTGCCAGTGAAATTCTTCATGCAGACCACAGATAGGATTGTATCTGTATAGACTTAAGTTAAAGAGCTCCTTAGTTGTTTTAAGCTCACCTTGCTTAGAGTTTAATATCCCAGATCATTTATGTTCCTTCTGTGTTTGAGTGTGTATGCAAGTCTGTGTTTTCTCCAGTCTGTCTTATATGTCTAATCTGTGTATTTAGCAGAGATCAGCCCATATCCCTTTGGTGGTAATCAGAATCCTTCTTAGGACTGATTACAGGGTTCAGGGACTGATAGGAGACAGGGTTAGGCTGGAGACTTGGACCTCTGAACCATTATCAGTACCTCCAAGGTGAGGGTTTAGTTAGGACCCCAGTTTAGGGTCAGGTTAGACCCCCGGTCCTCCTCTTTCCTGTGACAGTGTATCAAGTCCTCAAGATTAACCCTGAGTTCAACGGATATCGTGTCAGGTAAATCTATTCTATATTTACATGCTGATGTTGCTAATCTATATGTTGTATAGAGTGTTGTTCTTTTAAGAATAGTTTACTGACATCGTACACATATCATAAGACCGCGTGACACCTTGATCTTTATTCCGGCAAGTGTCACGATCCCTGCACTCACAGTAATAGGTGAAACGCAAATATCAGGAGCTTGGAACGCAAGCTCCACACAGTGCTATGCTATTATTTCCTTATGCTGATGTCACTTCCGGTATGACAACTTCCGGCTCTCCGAGCACCACCACGAGACAGCCAGAACGCTGTCTATTAAGTAGCTGCACATTACACGCCTCCTTACCTTGTGACTAGCGGTGGATTCCGCGTCCTAGGTCCTGGCCATTCTACTCACCACGTTGTTGGGTAAGTGCACACTGCTACCAGCTCCACATAGATATCGTTATCTTGCTCACTAGCACTGACTGCAATTTACTTCACTGCACTAGAGTACCAGCAGCCAGCAGTCTATTTTCAGATCCGGAGATTCTGTGAGACCGGTATGTGTAGTCATTTAACCCTGCAGCACTTGTCTTAAAGGGACATTCACCAATTTATTGCATATAACGTTTATTTCTAGCGATCACTGGAATCACAAAACGGAATTCTATGATTACTTGCGGTATGTGTATCACTAGATTCCCACCTCTTGTTCACTTACACCATGTGAAATATCTGTATAATCATATTTTCACTTTACAGACTTCATACAGTTATGCATGCAAATCCTGCCGTATCTATTAGCAACACTGTAACTAGGTATGTCATCTGTCTAAGTCTGCCTCATCATCCTCATTTATCTTGGGTCCCTTGGACAAAATATTTTGCTGATTGGACATTATCATCCTTCTATATTCTGTACTGATTGTTGCCTTATTCTGAAGTGTATATACTTTATTTATGATTGTTCATATGTGGTCCGTTCACCTATGTATATATAATTTTGTTTTTTCATAGCACACTGATGAAGGTCTTCTGACCGAAACGTTTGCTTTAGTTAAGTGACCACGGCATTTATTAAAATCTTCACTTCATACACCACTACGAGTGTGCCCAGTCTTCTTATACACAGCATTCGGTTTGGGAACCTACTGTGGCACCTCCTCTTAAGCTGTGCTAGCATTTTCTTTTGCATATAGAAAATCTCAGCTTATACATGAGTACATACGGTATATATATATATTTAATACCTAGTGGCATACCCTTTTGCAAGTGTCACAGGTTTGTGAAAACATTAAAATATGTGCATCAACGCTCCCCAATATTATGTTTTTAAAGCTGCATATAAGCGCACTTTAAGCTCACGTGCCCAATGACCTATGTTAATTATGAATAAACTGTTATATGCACTAAAAATAACTGGTGTTTGTCAGAAGCCTACCTGTGCTTCTATACACCTGTGATGTGGCGTGCTTTCCTGAATTCTACCCGAAGGTATGAAGACATGATGATTTGGCTGTCCTGGATCCCCCCAAAAGTAGTAAGCCAGCTGTTCTGGATCCGTGCTTGATCCTCCTCAGACCGTGTAGGCAGTGTGTCGGACGGTCACATCTGTTCTAAAAGTGGTTTGAAAAAATCTGGCGTCCTGTGCCTGTGTGACGTCACTAAAGCCGCAGGCTTTCCTGCACATAGGAGAGAAAGTGCTGGCTGTTCATTCAACGCGTTTCTGAGGCTCCGACCTCCTTTATACCTGACAAAGGAGGTCAGAGCCTCAGAAAAGCATTGGGTGAACCACCAATACTTTCTCTCCTACGTTAAGGAAAGCTTGCAGCTTTAGTGACGTCACATAGACACAGGACGCCAGATTTTTCAAACCAGTGTTAGAACAGACATGACTGTCCGGCACGCTGTTTACACGGTCTGTGGAGGATCAAGCACGGATCCATGACAGCTGGCTTACTACTTTAGGATGGATCCAGGACAGTCGAATCATCACGTCTTTATACATTCGGATAGAATTCAGGACAGCACGCCACATCACGGGTATAGAAGCACAGGTATGATTCTGAAAAAAAAAAGTTATATTTAGTGCACATAAGATTTTATTCATAATTAACAAGTATCACAGCTTGTAAACACCTTTTGTAGCTAGCCAAGTCTTTCAATTCTTATTTGAAGGATTTTCATCCATTCTTCCTTGGAAAATTGTTCCAGTTCTGTGAGATTCCTGAGTCGTCAGGCATGCACTGCTATTTTGACACATAGCCACAGATTTTCAATGATGTTCAGATCAGGGTACTGTGAGGGTAATTGTAAAACCTTCAGCTTGCGCCTTGTGAGGTAGTCTATTGTGGATTTTGACATGTGGTTAGGACCATTATCCATTTATAGAACCATCCTCTTTTCAACTTCAGCTTTTTTACAGGTGGTGTTATGTTTGCATCAAGAATCTGTTGAAATTTAATTGAATCCATTCTTCCCTCTACCTGTGAAATGTTCCCCGTGCCATTGGCTGCAACACAACCCCAAAGCATGATTGATTGACCACCATGCTTAATGCTTGGTGAGATGTTCTTTTCCTGAAATTCTGTGCCCTTTTTTATCCACACATAGTGGGGGTTCTGATTTGCCTCTCTAGCAATCCTATGAGCAGCTGTTAATGAAAAATTGCTTGATCTTCCAGACTTCATCTTGACCTCCACTGTTCCTGGTAACTGCCATTTCTTAATTATATTTCAAACTGAGGAAAGGGCAACTTGAAAACATTTCTTCTTATAGCCTTCTCCTGCTTTTAGGCCTTCACCATTTTCACTTTCAGAGTGCTAGGCAGATGCTTAGAAGAACCCAAGGCTGCTGTTTTTTGGCTCAAGGTTAGAGGAGGCTGGGTTTTTATAAAGCTGGGAAATTTGCATCATCTGGCCTTTTCTAATAATGATAGTGAAATAGCCATAATTATAACAGACTAGTTAAGGTCTGACACCTTGGTCAAAGTTATCTGAACACACATCTCCAAGGGTGCCCATTTTACTTTTTGTAATTTTTAAAACATAAATAATGACTATATATATATATATATATATATATATATATATATATATATATATATATATATAGTCTAAAATACAAAGGAAATGTGTCATCTTTAACTTTAAGCCTTTTACAGATCATTTAATTTTCAACTTGCTTAACTGTTCACATTAACAGTAATTTTGACCAGGAGTGACCTAACTTTTACATTCCACTGTACAGTAGGAGCGTCATGAATACACACAGTTCAGGCTAGCAGAGGAAGCAGGAGCAGTCACCCCCTCAGCCACCAGAAACACTGGGGGCTGAGGAGTGGTGTGCTCCTGCTTCAGAAGATTAGACACACTCTTTAAATGTAATTCTGTCATGTATGCTGTTCAATTTGTTACTTTCCCCCTTAAATGACTATTGTCCCACTAGATGGTGGCCCGATTCTAACGCATTGGGTATTCTAGAATATGTATGTAGTTTATTTATGAAGATTTAAGAATAATGCAAGGAATACACAGGGTACTTCCGCTGCGAGATGGCTGCGTCGCCGCTGACCTCCATGCAGCAGGACATGACCCGTGGCTACCGTCGGGAGATCAGCGGCTAGCGCCGCTGATCTCCTGATGATAGCGCTGGCGTGCGTGGTTCAAATCCTGCGCCAATTCGCGGCCGGACTGTGCCTGTTGCTGATTGGTCGCGTCCGGCCAGACACTGGACTTCCGTTACAGACAGACAGAATTAGACGATTATATAGTAGATACTTTACCATATTCTCTTGATGGTGACATGGTATTTGGTGTGCCACTATCTGGTTTTCCCCCTATTTCACACACTGTTCACAACCTCAGCCACTACCCTAGTTTTCTGTATTTTACAACTTGGCCAGACTACACTAGTCTCACTCTCTTCTTCCATATCTTACAATAGTTCCAGATTAATTTATTAAAATTTATGACTCTAATTGTACCTCTGCTAAACTTATAACTTATATTTAAAGCTGTTTCTTCTGCCAAAAGTTGAAAAGAGTCAGCCAGCAGATCAGTTTTTTCTTTCTCTTAGGCAGCTGTGTAATGTTAGAATTTTCTTGTGCAAAGATAATAGGTTCAAAGTCTGTGTAAGTCAATAAATAGACCACTAGATTCCCCTCCTATGTTTTGGTTATTTGTCAAGGCTTAACAGAAGCATACAGTCTAGATCACATGAAATCATTATTGCCCTCTACTCCTCTTTGGTCAGACCTCATCTGGAATACTGTGTCCAGTTTTGGGCACCACATTTTAAAAAAGTCATCAACAAACTGGATGGAGCAAGTTCAGAGAAGAGCGAGCAGAATGGTGACCGGTCTGCAAACCATGTCCTATAAGGAACGGTTACAGGATTTGGGAATGTTTAGCTTGCAAAAGAGAAGACTGAGAGGAGAATTAATAGATGTCATCAAATATCTCAAGGGCTGTCACATTGTAGAAGGATCATCTTTATTCTCATCTGCACAAAGAAAGACTAGAAGCAATGGGATGAAACTGAAAGGGAGGAGACACAGATTAGATATTAGAAAAAACTTTTAGACAGTTAGGGTGGTCAGTGAGTGGAACAGGCTGCCACGAGAGGTGGCGAGTTCTCCTTCAATAGAAGTCTTCAAACAGAGGCTGGACAGACATCTGTCTGGGATGATTTAGTGAATCCTGCTTTGAGCAGGGGGTTGGACCAGATGACCCAGGAGGTCCCTTCCAACTCTACCATTCTATGATTCTATTATTCTAAGGCTAGGTATATATTTCCTGTGTAATAAGGTATATGAAGGGAAATTTCACCTCAGGTCTGTAATTTTTTATCATAGATAAACTTCAACTGTGAGAGAATCTTAACAAAAAAGTCCAGAAAACCACATAGTATGACTTTCACACAAATGATTTGTATTTCTTTGCATAAAATAAGTGTTTGATACAATAGAAAAACAGACTGATGTTTCCTGTAGTTCTTTGACCAAGTTTGCACTCACTGCAGCAGGGATTTTGGCCCTCTCATCCATACAGATCTTCTTCATATCTTTCAGGTTTCGGGGCTGTTGCTGGGCAACATTGAGTTTCAGCTCCCTCCAAAGATTGCTTATTTAATCATTTAAAAATTATACAATCTGATTTTCTGTTTTTTTATTTTTACATTCGGTTTCTCACAGTTAAAGTGTACCTATGATAAAAATTACAGACCTCTCCATTCTTTGTAGGTGGGAAAACTTGCAAAATTGGCAGTGTATCAAATACTTATTTTCCCCACTATATATCTGATGGCTAACCATGTGATGGCATTGAACTAGCATGGTATATGGCACTGATGACAGATATAGTTGTCACTAAATACCAAAGTGACATAGTTATCACTAAATACTAAAGGGGAGGGTTAACTTCACTGGTTAAGAAATGCATGGTGGACACTTGGCATCTTATTAACATATGACTGCAGCCGAAAACTCAGCGAAACGCATATTGGGTCTGTTTTTCCTGGGTGGATGTATGTACGGTATATGATTTGTTATGGCTACAATTTATATCTATTAATATTGTAATTGTTATTTTTTGGTTTTTGAGGTATCCATCTTCTAATAACTCTCTGTATTGAACAATATTTATGTTATGCTATTTCATATTCTGGTGGTATCCTTTATACACAACGATGTACATGTTTAATGATGTAGGGTTTTAACTGATATAGAAGAATATTTAGCCTACCGCTGATGTGGCAAGTGATACTGATGTTGCATATGATTTAGCCTCCCACTAATATACAGTTCATCACACAAGAACTTGGATTTCCTTCTATGATTTCCATCATGACAGCTACTCGACTGGCATTTGCCTGCGGAGTAACCAGTTTGGCTACTAAGTCCTCCACTACTATTCTTTACAGACTCAATGTCACAAACATTCAGTGTTTTTTATGCATTAAGATAGCCACCCACCCAAATGCACTTTTCTTTAGCCTTTTACATTTATGTTTTCCTTTATATCACATTTGTGATATTTTTATACATATTGTAATAAAGTTTATCTTTTTTTACCCTATTGTCTGGCACATCCTTTTCATTCCTTTTTTGTTATATGATGCATAAGTAACTAAAACTTTAAATACTGTATTTTTCGAATTATAAGACACATTTTTTTTCCCCCAAATTTGGGGAGAAATGGGGGTGCATCTTATAATGCGTATTTACCTTACCGGCCATGGTGGAGCAAGGTCCCAGGGTCACTGCAGGCCGCAGGCAGGGATGAGGGGGTGTTCGGAAGTTTCTGTGCGCCGCTGCTGTCATGATCTGCTACAAGCACTAAGGAAAGGTGGGAATTCTGTCCCTACAATAGGACTGAGCTGGATCCCTACGATGTAACGGGGAACCTGATCCTGCGACCAGACCCGCTAAAGTCCTCAGCTAGTCTGAACGAAGACCTATAGTTGCGAGGGAGGAATCCCTACAAGATCTAGGGACTGGGTGAAAAGGTGGACACCTCCTAACAGAAAGTGTAGCAGGGAATATAAAACAGAAAACAAATACTAAGAGATCCTAAGATCAAGCAAAACTGACAGAGTAAGGCACCTAAGCACCCGGCTAGCTTAAGAGTAGATAATACAATGAAGTCCAGCAAAGCCAGAAGGGCGGAGCCAGACTAAATAGGGTAAAAAGGTCATGTGACCAGCAAACTGAAACAAAATCTAACAAGAGGGTTCTAACAGTACCCTCCCTTCTAAGAGGATCCTCCGGATCCCCTAGGACTTAGGCTTATCCGGAAACCTCTTGTGAAACGCTCTAACAAGTCTAGACGCAGAAACATCATCCGCCCTCACCCATGAGTTATCCTCGGGTCCATAACCCTTCCAAGCGACGAGGTACTGCAAATTCCCTCTATACTGTCTAGAATTTAGGATGCGGGAAATCTCATATTGCCCGTCCTCCACCACCAGGGGAACAGTGGCCGAGACGTCTCCATCCGAGACCTCAGCTTTTTTCAAGAGAGAAACATGAAACACCGGATTAATCCTCCAGGAGGTAGGAAGTTCCAACTTAACAGCAGATTGGTTAATAACCTGAAGCACCTTAAAGGGCCCTACAAACTTGGGACCCAATTTCTTAGACGGAATCCTTAAGCGCAGATTCTTAGAGGACAACCAAACCATGTCACCAATAGCAAACAACACCTCTTGTCGTTTTCTATCAAAATACACTTTGGATCTTTTGTTAGCCTCCTGAAGATTACCACGCACATCAGTCCAAAGTCTCTCCAAAACACCAGAAAAATTCTCCTCTTCAGGTACAGCCGATCCCAACTTGGAAAATGACCCAAAAGACGGATGTCTCCCAGTACAACAAAAAAAAGGCGAACAACCAGCAGAAGCGGATGTATGGTTGTTAAGAGCAAACTCAGCAAGTGGCAGAAACTCAGACCACCCCTCTTGATTATCAGTCACAAAACAACGCAAGAACTGCTCAACATCCTGGTTTTTCCTTTCTGTCTGGCCATTAGACTCAGGATGATATCCGGAAGAAAACGACAAATGAACTCCCAACCTGTCACAAAAGGCGCGCCAAAAACGAGCCACAAACTGAGGTCCCCTATCAGAAACAATGTCAGTAGGAACGCCATGTAGTCTGACTATTTTCTTGACAAAGGCCTTAGCGAGAGTCTTAGCGCAGGGCAGTTTGATGAAAGGAACCAAGTGACACATCTTGCTAAAACGGTCCACGACCACCCAGATGACAGTGAAACCCTCAGAGGGGTAAGGTCAGTAATAAAGTCCATAGCCAAATGTGTCCAAGGTGCACTAGGGACCTCCAGAGGGCAAAGCAACCCCGCAGCAGGAGTATGAGAAGACAGATCTAGCACACACAGTGCATTGACGCACCCACTTAATGACTTCCTTCTGCCATCCTGGCCACCGAAAACTGCGACCCACAAGTCTCTTGGTCTCAGAGATTCCAGGATGACCTGCCAACCGAGAGTCATGACATTCAACAAACAAATCTCTCCTCAGGGTACCAGGCACAAACAACCTCCCATGCGGCGTGTTAGATGGGGCATTCTCCTGTGCTTTAAGAATCTCATCTTCCAACACGGAGTCCAAAACAGCAATAACAACCCCCTCTTGCAAGATGTTTTCCTCCTCAGTACCCACCATAGGAGAAAAGCTGCGAGACAAAGCATCAGCTTTAACATTTTTAGTACCTGGGATGTAAGTAACGGTAAAATTAAACCGTGAGAAAAACAGTGCCCACCTAGCCTGACGGGCATTCAAGCATTTGGCAGCATCAAGGTAGATCAGATTTTTATGATCGGTGAAGACTTGAATGGGAAATTCCGCTCCCTCCAAAAAATGACGCCAGTGTTCAAATGCGAGTTTAATTGCCAACAATTCCCGATTACCGATATCATAATTTAGTTCAGACTCAGAAAATTTCTTTGAAAAAAAAGCACAGGGATGTACTCCATCCGTCTTTGCCTGAGACAACACCGCGCCAACCCCCACAGAAGAAGCATCAACCTCAACCAAAAATGGTTTAGTCACATCAGGCTGCGTAAGAATGGGAGCAGAGCTGAACCTCTCCTTTAGCAACACCAAAGCCTCAATGGCCTCAGTAGTCCACTGAACCGCATCAGCACCTTTCCTGGTGAGATCGGTCAGAGGTTTGGCAATCACAGAAATTTTTTTTTATGAATTATCTATAATAATTGGCGAATCCCAAAAACCTCTGTATTGATTTCACACCAATAGGTCTAGGCCAATCCTGCACAGCTTGCACTTTCACAGGGTCCATCTCAAAACCTTCACTGGAGACAATGTAGCCCAAAAAACTAAGTCTCTGTACAGCAAACTCACATTTTTCTAGTTTGGCAAAAAGTGAATTATCACTCAGTAACTGTAATACTTCACGCACACTCCTCCAATGAGACTCCAAATCTGATGAATAAATCAAAATGTCATCCAAATACACAACCACATTTCTGCCGATCAAAGGTCTAAGGATGTCATTAATAAGATTCTGAAAAAATGCCGGAGCACTGGAAAGTCCAAAGGGCATGACCAGATTCTCAAAATGACCCAGTGGAGTGTTAAACGCAGTCTTCCATTCATCCCCCTCCTTCATGCGCAACAAATTGTATGCCCCTCGAAGATCAATTTTCGAGAACCACTTGGCCCCCACTAACTGATTAAACAAATCAGGAATCAATGGCAGTGGGTAAGGATTGCGTACAGTAATCTTATTAATCTCACGAAAGTCTAGACAATGCCGCAAACCGCCGTCCTTTTTTTAACAAAAAAAAATCCAACCGCCACAGGAGATTTGGAAGGCCTAATGTGACCGGCGGCCAAGCTTGTCTGTATGTATTCCTCCAAAGCCTTTCTTTCAGGAATAGTAAGATTAAATAAACGACTTTTAGGAAGAGTCGCTCCAGGGACAAATTCAATTGCACAATCATAATCTCTATGAGGAGGCAATACCTGCGATTCCTTATCAGAAAAAACTTTCCAAAAATCCTGAATAGGTACAGGTAACTCCCCCTTAACTACAGCAGCAATACGCCCGTTGCAACACTTGTCATAACAATTAGGACTCCAGGACTTAATTTCATTGGTAGACCAATCCATTACCGGATTGTGCAATTTTAACCAGGGTAACCCCAAAATCACCGGTGAGGGCAAATTATTCAAAACTACCAAATCCAAATTCTCTTGATGAACACCATTAATAGTAAGAGGAAATTCACAGATATGGTGAGTAACATTTTTCAAGTGAGAACCATCCACAGACACCACATTAATAGGGGAAGACAGAAGTTTGGGTTTTAATTTTAGTTTTTTCCAAAAATTTCCCATCAATCACATTGAGAGTTGAACCACAATCCACAAATACCCGAAACTCCATTAATTCCTCCTCACCAGCAGTGGTAGCAGAAAGAAAGACACCTTTATTGTTTAAACAAGCTATGCGGGCAAAACTGACCTCATTTTTTTTTTCTCTTTATTCATTCGAAGCGCACAGTTCTTAATAAAATGCTCAGATTTACCACAATAGAAACACAAGCCCTTAGCAAATCTGCGTTCTTTTTCTCGAGAGTGAGGTGCCATTGCTCCAATTTCCATCGGCTCTGCAATGTCAGTACATTCCTTCTCCAAACTTGGAGCTGACAAGGCAGATTTACTCTCATTAACCCTTGCACGCAGTCTCCTATCCACCCGTATGGCTAATTGCATAGCCTCTTGCAAGTTACCAGGTATAGGATAAGCAATCAGCAAATCTTTAACCCTTTCACTTAACCCTGCAAGAAATAAACTTTTCAAAGCTGAATCGTTTCAGCCCACCTGAGTGGACCATCTTCGGAAGTGAGTACAATATTTTTCCACATTACCTGATCCCTGTCTCAAACGTCTCAATTCTGTCTCAGCTGATGAAACACGATCCGGATCGTCATACAATAACCCCAAAGCAGAAAAAAAAACATCCACTGATCTAAAGCATGGATCACTAGGCTGCAGAGAAAAGGCCCAGTCCTGAGGTTCTTTGCGCAAAAGTGACATTATGAACCCTATGCGCTGTGATTCATCACCAGAGGATCTGGGTCTCAAACGGAAATACAACAAGCAAGCATTTTTAAAAGAAAAAAAATCTTGTTGTTCACCAAAAAATAAATCAGGCAAACGTACCTTTGGCTCCACGAATTGTGCTCCAGAACAACTACTCACGTGTTGCTTTATCTCAGCCACCTCCAGAGAAAGTCCCTGCAGGCGTTGAACCAAATCCTGAACCGAGACCATGATGAAACAGAAAATCTTTCCTTAGAGATTTTTTTTTTTTTTTTTTTCTTTGGGCTGGACTTACTGTTATTATCTGCTACAAGCACTAAGGAAAGGTGGGAATTCTGTCCCTACAATAGGACTGAGCTGGATCCCTACGATGTAACGGGGAACCTGATCCTGCGACCAGACCCGCTAAAGTCCTCAGCTAGTCTGAACGAAGACCTATAGTTGCGAGGGAGGTATCCCTACAAGATCTAGGGACTGGGTGAAAAGGTGGACACCTCCTAACAGAAAGTGTAGCAGGGAATATAAAACAGAAAACAAATACTAAGAGATCCTAAGATCAAGCAAAACTGACAGAGTAAGGCACCTAAGCACCCGGCTAGCTTAAGAGTAGATAATACAATGAAGTCCAGCAAAGCCAGAAGGGCGGAGCCAGACTAAATAGGGTAAAAAGGTCATGTGACCAGCAAACTGAAACAAAATCTAACAAGAGGGTTCTAACAGCTGCGGGTGTTCCGTGCTGCAGGTGTTCCGTGCTGCGGGGCTCTGCCGACATTTTGTGAAAGGCCAGAACCCCCCGCAGTTGCATGGCTTCCTGTGTGGTGGACTTCAGGAGAATGGCTGCCGGGGGCGGCGCATGCGCAGATGGAGATCTTGGTGCCGAGATCTCCATCTGCGAGTGCGCCGCCCCCGCAGTTATTTTCCCGGAGTCCAACGCATAGGAAACCATGCAACTGCAGGGACTCTGGCCTTTCACAAAATGTTGGCAGAGCCCCTGCAGCACGGATCACTGGCAGCACGGAACACCGGCAGCGGTGCACTGCACATCCGAACACCACCTCATCCCAGCCTGTGGCCTGCAGCATCACAACACTCCTGCCTCCTCCAGCAGCGACCCTGGGACCCTGCTTCACTGCTGCCAACACCCCCGGTAAGCAATAAGACGCATGGATTATAAGAAGAAGCACCATTTTATTAACAAAAGTTTTTTTCCTATTTTTCTCCTTAAAATTTGGGGTGCGTCTTATAATCCGCAAAATACTGTATGTTTCAAAACCAGATATTCTTACCTGGAAGCAGTTTTTAAACTTCTTGCTGACAAAGTAGAGCGCTATTGGATTTATACACGAGTTGAGGGCAGCCAAGTTAACACTGATAAAGTCCATCACCAACAGAAAACTAGACAAGAAAAAAGCATGAACACATTAACGTCTTGTTTATCTATTAGATACAAACCTAAAAAAACTATTAGCTAGACCTTAATATCTCACTATGAATTGTGACAGACATTGATGAAAACCATGCACGGCAGTACAAAAGTAAGCCATACAGAGACAGGGATAAGCACATCATCCTATGACACATCCTATCTCTGTCTGGCTGTCCCAGCTGGAGACGCAAAAATGACATGTTTTTAAAAATCACATTAAAGTAAAATTTCAGATGGGATCAACTTTTGATAAAATATCAGGGACTTGTAAAAGTAACTTTTTTAATATAATCTCATTAGTGGATTTTTTGTTCAATTTAGCCAAAAAAGAGGGCTTTAGTAAAGCAGTTATACCAAATTTATAGAAGAAGGTACATACATAAACTGGGCTGCACATTCATTGTTCAAAAACAATTCAGACTTTATTGAAAAAAATAAGGCAGAAAGATGACAGCTATTTTAAAAACCTTAAAAGTGCACCAAATTACAGGAACCTGTACTTCACATTCATAACTCATATGTTTAGAGTTCGCCCCTTAGGTTTCGCTTACACTAGCGTAAAATTTGGACAAGTGCAATGCGAGAAAAAAAGGTATTGCTCTCGGACCAATGACATTCAAGTGAGGGAGTTTTTCTCAGCTGTATTCAAAATGAGAAAAATAAAATCGCAGTATGCTGTGATTTCACCCCGAAATCTGATGGGTGTGAGAAAAAAATTGCATGCCGCATAGACCTGATATCAGTATGATATACGACTTTTATGGATACATTACAATTCTGCAGCTTAGGAGAACTGTAAATGGTCTTGTAAAAGATTAATATCTGCTGTATAAAAAAACGGATTGCACACGGATAACAAGTGAGGAAATAATTGTCCCACTTTTCTGGATGAGAATGGGACGCTAGTGTGAGCGTACCCTTATGTTGTAAATTGTCTTAGTGTGTATAATATGCAGTATAATGACTGCAATATCCCCAAAAAGAAAGAATTTGTTCCAAGTAGACCCTAAAAATAATGAAGCATAAAAAACCCGCTAAAAAAATCAAGTAGGCATAAAGTTCATTTGCATAAAGAAAAGTAGTTCATTTCTTAGAATGACAGGAGATGGAAAACCATGGAATATTATGACAGTTAACGTATATAATGATTGGAATCATAATATAGACAGCAATATATTAACAAATAACCATTCTGTGGCTAGATTTGTCAAATTTAATTTGATTTGTTGCACACTATATAAATTGTCATTTTTTTCTTGGTACTTTCTACTAGGATCAGTTTCCTTTGTGCAAGTCTGTGTTAGGCTACTGTGGTTAAGTGACAATATCCTCAACTAAGATCTTTGAAAGTCGACTCAGACAGCCATGTGTTGTCTGAGTATTCAGAAAGCATAGCTTTCAGGTAACACATGCACTACAGCACTTTGCCTCATCAGTCACTTATTTTAGCTGTCTAATCATTTGTCCAGAAAACTTCTGTCTGCTATTCATCTATCTGCAACTGCTCCCTAGCTCATATTTGTGAATTCTGGTGATATTGCCCTCTCAACTCTATACTGTGCTATAGTGGTATGGTTCACACCATTTATCTGCTGTCCTGCATACCCTTCTGTCCTGGTTCTTGCTGATTCATGTGCCATCTGGCAAGACCATCTCTTTCATTCCGTGTTACTTGCCTGATCTACAACTTATAGAATTATCCTCAACAGGTGAGCCATAACATTTACTTTGAAGCAAGGTTAGAAAGGAAAGAAAGTACATATAGGGAGTTATCTAGATACGGCGTATAAATGGTGATCACCTGGTTGAGTTGTGAGAAAGCACAGAAACTTAAAGGGAATTTGTCACCCTAAATTGGCGGGATATTTAAATGATGGCAGTCAGGTCAGATGGGCGGTGTTTTGGGTACTTGCCTTAACATGTTGTTAGCCGCTGTCTCCATTATTTCTGGGAATTGTAGTCGTTGCCCTCCATATAACGCGCCTGCGCATTGCAATCTTGAATTGCGCACGCGCAGTATGCTTTGCCCGCAGATTGCAATGTGCAGGCGCGTTATATGGAGGGCAATGACTACAATTCCCAGAAATAATGGAGACAGCGGCGAACAACATGTTAAGGCAAGTACCCAAAACACCGCCCATCTGACCTTACTGCCATCATTTAAATATCCCGCCAATTTAGGGTGACAGATTCCCTTTAATGAGAGATCCAGCTGCGGCAGCTCCATTGGTTGCAATCTCTAATATAGATATCAGGATATACAATGGAAGAGCGGATAATACTGGGCTGCTTGTAAAAAAGGAGTTCTGAAGACTTTGAACTTTGAAGAATATTTCCTTTATTGCCAACGCGTTTTGAAGTCTATCTGATTTCTCCTTCAAGAGAACCACACAGAAGTGTTATGTTTCGGTAGCTGAGGAGTGCAGGCAAAAAAGGCAATACACCAGAGCAGTTGGAATCTATGAGATTGCAGTACCCTGACTAACCACAACAACTAGATGCAGCCGTGGAGCGTTCCTACGTTGGTCCTAGACGCCTCGTCACAGCCTGAGAAACTAACTACACCTAAAGATAGATATAGGAAAGCTATCTGCCCCGGAGCAGAACCCCAAAGATAATAGAAAGCCCCCAAACATGTAATGGCGGTTAGACAAGAAGAAATACTGACACAGACAGAAAATAGTATGAGCAAACGTTGGGGCCCAAACTAACTAAAAAGAAAAGGATAGGAAGGGTACTTACTGCAATCCCAGAAAACCCTGAAAAGCACCAACTCTACTAATTTCAAAAACACTTGAGATCACACGACCTCTACCACCTAAATTAGTTCTCTGGTGTAACAAAATCAAAACAGCAGCCACTGAAAAAACTGGAAAAAGCAAAAGTACAAACATCAGTGGCTGAACTAAACTGAGAGGGCAAAAGCCCCCGGAGGGGACCCTGAAGGCCCCCACAGAAGTGTAGGACAAAATGCAAAAATCAAGCACAAAAACAAAAAGAAGAAAATGTCTTATCTGTTAGCAGGAGATGCAGACACGACACAGCAGGCTACAAGGGAAACAGGAATCAAGGATAGAGACCAGAACAATTGATCACCGGCAACCCTGATGGGAAGGTGACTCCCTTATATAAGACCAGTCAGTAACACCTGATTCCCAATCCTCACAATCTTCACAATCTTCACTGGACAGACCAGTACCGCTTGTAACCACCAGAGGGAGCCTCTGCTCAGAACTCATCTCAAGCCTATTCACAACAGTACCCCCCTTGAGGAGGGGTCACCGAACCCTCATTTGAGCAACCAGGTCGGTCAGGATGAGTTCTATGGTACACACGGATGAGTCTCCTAGCATGGATGTCCGAAGCAAACACCCAAGAATTGTCTTCCTGACCATAACCTCTCCACTTAACCAAATACTGGAGTTTCCGTCTAGAAAAGCGAGAATCTAATATTTTCTCAACCACATACTCCAGATTGCCCTCAACCAAAACAGGTCAGGAGGCACAGCAGCAGGAACCACTGGCTCAACAAACCTCTTCAACAAGGACTTGTGGAACACGTTATGGATCTTAAATGTCCCTGGAAGAAGCAAACGAAAAGAAACAGGATTAAGAATCTCCATGATCTTATAAGGTCCAATGAACCTAGGCTTAAATTTAGGAGATGCTACTCTCATAGGAATATTTTTTGAGGACAACCAGACCAAGTCCCCTACTTTAAACCGAGGACCATCAGTCCTATGCCGGTTAGCAAACCGCTGGGCCCTCTCCTGAGAGAGGGACAACCTCTCCACTACCTGGTCCCAAATCTGTTGCATACGCTCCACAACAGAGTCAACACCTGGACAGACAGAAGCCTCCGTCTGTCCTGAAGAAAATCGAGGGTGAAACCCAGAATTACAGAAAAACGGAGACATCAAAGTGGCAGAGCTAGCCCTATTATTAAGAGCAAACTCAGCCAAAGGCAAAAAAGAGACCCAGTCATCCTGATCAGCAGACACAAAGCATCTTAGATAAGTCTCCAATGTCTGGTTTGTTCTCTCAGTTTGACCATTGGTCTGAGGATGAAATGCCGAGGAGAAAGACAATTGAACACCCAGTTTAGAACAAAAAGTCCTCCAAAATCTGGAAACAAACTGGACTCCTCTGTCAGACACTATGTTCTCAGGAATGCCGTGTAAACGAACCACGTGCTGAAGGAACAACGGCACCAATTCAGAGGAGGAAGGCAACTTAGGTAATGGCACAAGATGTATCATCTTGGAAAACCTATCACAAATCACCCAGATGGCGGTCATTCTCTGAGAAACAGGAAGGTCGGAAATGAAATCCATAGAGATATGGGTCCATGGTCTCTTGGGCACAGGCAATGGCATCAACAAACCACTAGAGCGAGAGCAAGGCTTGGAGCGAGAGCAAGTCCCGCAGGACTGCATAAATTCCCTGACATCACGAGACAAGGTAGGCCACCAAAAGGACCGACTAACCAAGTCTCTGGTACCAAAAATTCCGGGATGCCCAGCCAACGCGGAACAATGAATCTCAGACATCACACTCTTTTTCCACTGGTCCGGGACAATTTTCCAACAGGGCAGCGCTCGGGCCTATCCTCCTGACACCCCTCCAGAGCAAGTCTCAAATTAGGTGAGATGGCGGAAAGAACTACACCCTCTTTCAAAATAACAGAAGGATCAGATAACTCAGGAGAGTCCGCAAGGAAGCTCCTCGAGAGGGCATCCGCCTTAACATTCTTAGTGCCAGGAAGAAAGGAAACCACAAAATTAAAACGTGTGAAAAACAAGGCCCACCTGGCCTGTCTAGGATTGAGTCGCTTGGCAGATTCCAGATAAACCAGATTCTTATGGTCAGTAAGGACCACCACCTGATGTTTGGCTCCCTCCAGCCAATGTCTCCACTCTTCAAAAGCCCACTTCATGGCCAATAACTCCCGATTACCCACGTCATAATTACGTTCAGTAGGAGAAAATTTTCGAGAGAAAAAGGCACAAGGGTTACTTTTAGAGGTCTCTGGATCTTTTTGGGACAAAACGGCACCTGCCCCAATTTCAGAGGCATCAACCTCCACCTGAAATGGCAGAGAAACATCAGGCTGCCGTAGAACAGGAGCAGAAGTGAATCTCTGCTTAAGTTCCTGAAATGCAGAGACTGCCTCAGGAGGCCAATTCACCACATCAGAACCCTTTTTGGTCAAATCAGTTAATGGTTTAACAATAACCGAGAAATTACCAATAAATTTACGATAAAAATTGGCAAAACCCAAAAATCTTTGAAGAGCCTTTAATGAAGTAGGTTGGATCCAATCACAAATGGCCTGAACCTTGACCGGGTCCATTTCAATAACAGATGGGGACAAAATGAATCCCAGAAATGAGATCCTCTGTATGCCAAAAAGACACTTTGATCCCTTCACAGACAGAGCATTCTCTCTCAAAATCTGGAATACAGTTCGCACGTTTCACATGAGAGTCCCAGTCATTAGAAAAAATCAAGATATCATCCAAATAAACAATCAGAAATTTATCCACAAAATCCCTGAAAATGTCATTCATGAAGGACTGGAAGACAGAAGGAGCATTAGTGAGCCCAAAGGGCATCACAAGGTACTCAAAATGCCCCTCCGGGGTATTGAATGCCGTCTTCCATTCATCCCCGTGCTTAATGCGAATAAGGTTATATGCCCCCCTGAGGTCAAGCTTGGTAAACCAAGTAGCGTTTTTCACCCTGGAAAACAGGTCAGAAATCAAGGGTAACGGGTATTGATATTTCACAGTAATATTGTTCAAAAGACGATAATCAATACACGGCCTTAATGAACCATCCTTTTTGGCCACAAAAAAAAACCGGCACCTAAGGGTGAAGAGGATGGTCTGATATGACCCTTCTCCAATGACTCCTTGATATAAGACCGCATAGCATCATGTTCAGGTACAGACAAGTTAAAAAGGCGACCTTTAGGGAATTTACTACCAGGCACTAATTCAATAGCGCAGTCATAGCTCCTATGGGAGGCAAGGATGCAGATTTACTTTCGCTAAATACATCAGAAAAATCAATCAAAAAGTCAGGAACATCCTGAGCCTGGGGGTAGGCAGAAAAAACAGGAGTGTTGGTATTAACACATTGGCAGCCCCAACTGGTTACAGACACAGATTTCCAATCCAAAACAGGATTATGAGACTGTAACCAAGGGAAACCCAGTACGATAATGTCATGCAGATTATACAGAACCAAAAATTTGCAGCACTCTTGATGATCAGGTTCAACCCTCATTATCACCTGAGTAGAGAACTGAGGTTTATTCTCAGCCAAAGGAGTAGAATCGATCCCCAGTAGGGGAATAGACTTCTGTAGGGGTATCAAGGGAAACCCACAACGTTTAGCAAAATCATAATCCATCAGGTTAATAGCTGCTCCAGAATCAACGAAAGCCTGAGCAGAAAATGAGGACAGAGAATATATCAGCGTGACAGTTAATAAAAACTTAGTCTGAACACTACCCAAGACAACTGAGCGTGCAAAACGTCTTCCCCGCTTAGGGCAGACTGAAATAGCATGAGAGGCATCACCACAGTAGAAACATAACCCATTGCGCTTTCGAAACTCATGACGCTGTGCCCCAGACACCACTCTATCACACTGCATGGATTCAGAAGCAGGTTCACAAGGCAACACTATTCCACGCATACTTCTCCGCTCACGCAAACGTCTGTCAATTTGAATCGCTAATGACATAGAATCATTGAGACCAGAGGGGACAGGGAATCCCACCATAACATCCTTTACATTATCTGACAGACCCTTCCGAAAAAGGGCCGCCAAAGCGTCGTCATTCCACTTGGTCAGGACTGCCCACCTACGGAATCTCTGACAGTATAACTCAGCGTCATCAAGCCCCTGATTTAATGCCAACAAGGCTTTTTCAGCTTGATCAGTGACATTAGGCTCATGGTACAATAACCCCAAAGCCTGAAAAAACGCATCAACATCACTCAAAACAGGATCCCCAGGTGTCAGGGAAAAAGCCCAATCCTGAGGATCGCCGCGCGGGAGAGAGATGACAATTTGAACCTACTGCGCTGCGTTCCCTGAGGACTTAGATTTTAAGGCAAAAAACAATTTACAATTATTTTTGAAATTCTGAAACTTAGCTCGATCCCCTAAAAACAAATCTGGCATGGGAATCCTAGGTTCCACAACAGGCAACCTAGCAAGATATGCAGCAATACTCTGAACCTCAGTGGCAAGCTTATCCACACGGCCAGACAACTGTGCAAACTCCATTGAGAGAAAAAATCCTCCCCAGCACCCAGAGATACAGAGGGAAAAAAAAAAATGCAACAAACAGAAAAATATCTCTGACAACTCTGACAACCGTTTTTTCTTTCACAAATTTTTTCCCTTCTGTGAGTACCATACAATTTTAAATTTTTGGCCGGTGATACTGTTATGTTTCGGTAGCTGAGGAGTGCAGGCAAAAAAGGCAATACACCAGAGCAGTTGGAATCTATGAGATTGCAGTACCCTGACTAACCACAACAACTAGAGGCAGCCGTGGATCGTTCCTACGTTGGTTCTAGACGCCTCGTCACAGCCTGAGAAACTAACTACACCTAAAGATAGATATAGGAAAGCTATCTGCCCCGGAGCAGAACCCCAAAGATAATAGAAAGCCCCCAAACATGTAATGGCGGTTAGACAAGAAGAAATACTGACACAGACAGAAAATAGTATGAGCAAACGTTGGGGCCCAAACTAACTAAAAAGAAAAGGATAGGAAGGGTACTTACTGCAATCCCAGAAAACCCTGAAAAGCACCAACTCTACTAATTTCAAAAACACCTGAGATCACACGACCTCTACCACCTAATGTCAGTATTCCGGGTTTTCTAGGTAACTTTGTCAATGATTTTGCCCTTTGTTAAAATGGAGTTTGCTGTTTTGTGTGCCCTACTTCCTGTTCGTTTGCTTAAAACCTGGCTCAGGTGTTGGCTTCACTGCTGGAGTATTCTGCTTCCGTTTCCCTGCAACCCAGCTGCTTTGTTCCTCACAGATCTTTTGTGTAATTACCAGGAAGGTGCATAACCTTATCTTCAGGTGTTTCTCAGCCACAGCAGTTTCTACCCATGGCTCTGGACATTCTCTGCATATGTAAGTTGCACAAAGTACTGTGTTATCACTAAACTGTTGACTTGGGAATTTAACCCTTGGTTCACTCCATCTGATAAGAACTGTGTTTCTGAACTGTTGCTGTTTAACCCTTTGTGCATTACCTCTGGTGAGAGCTGTTGGAACTGTTACTGGAACCTTACTGACATATGAACTTGTTGTTGGACTTCACTGAATTAAGCCACAACTGAGATTAACTTGTTCCTGGACCTCCCTGTGTTTTCTGCATACCTGGATCTGACTCTTCACACACCAGCAGTGTGTAAATCCAGCCACGTTACCTGTGCATCAGACTTACCGTGGTCACATTTGTGTGAGGACTCCGTCGTAAGAACTTTACCACCCTCGCTATAGAGGTTCAAAGACTTATATATCCGGATTCATATAACTGGACTTGTGTATATATATATGGACTCATTGCATGTCACTACGGGTTGTTTGAATATTGTTTTTGGGTGTTTTGCTGTTTCACAAATACATTATTTGCATTCAAAGAAACCCGTCTCTGATTGTTCATTGCCCCACGCTATCAGAATCCTCGAGTTCCTACAATAGTATTACAGGATACTCCAGCCTAAAAAAGAGGATTCTGCTGGGGCAATGACGGAGACACGGGCAGACAAATTGTTCACCATAGTTAACTCCTTGCAGCAGGAGGTGGCGGCTGCACTCAATCAGATTAGAGACTTGGAGTCTCGGGTTAACCACAATGCACAGGGGTTTGGTCAGGCTCTCCAAGATCTACGTGCTAGGTTAGGTGTCCTGGAGGCCTTACCTACTGAGCCTACCTCATCCACCAGTATGCCCAAATTGCCTCCATTCCGTTTTAATGGTGACCGAAGTCAATTCCGTGGGTTTGTTAATCAATGTATATTATTTTTTGATGTACATGCCTCCTACTACCGGTCTGATAGATCTAAGGTTCTATGTATTATTATGTTGTTGACATCACGTGCACTGGCTTGGGCAAATCCTATGGTTGAAAGTCATGATACCCATCTAAATAATTTGGACAATTTTCTGGCAGCCATGGCGCAAATGTTCGACGATCCCAACCGCCGTGCTACCGCTGAATCTGCCTTGCTTTCCTTACGCCAGGGGAAACGGTCAGTCATAGAATATGTTACTGAATTTAAAAGGTTAGTGGTGGACACCCAGTGGGAAAACAATACTTTATTACCAATCTTTAGAAAAGGTTTGTCAAATGCAATCAAGGATGAGCTAGCTCGTTCAGAGTCTCCACAGGAGTTTGAATTGTTTATACAGCACTGTGTACGTATTGATATCCGTTTAACTGAACGCAGACAAGAAAAATGGGCCGCTGTAAATCGCATTACTAATTACTCTCTTCCGTCCAGGGAAACCACAGGCAAAAACCCGCGAGAGGCTGAGGAGGTGCCTATGCAGGTGGACTCACTGCAGAGACGTGAGAATAATGAACGCCGCGAACACCGTCTCCGTGAGCGCTTATGTTTCTATTGTGGTCAATCGGACCATTTCCTCATCAATTGTCCTAAATGTCCTAGGCGACCCAACAAGGTGTTGGCGGTAGTAGGGGATTATGATAACACAGACGCTGAGTCTGAAGTTTCGGAAACCAGTCTACATCTAGATGCGGTTTTTCCCCCAATACTGATGCCGACTTCCCCTAAAGATCAAGGGGAAATATTCACATTGTTCTCTTCCTATACAGATTCAGTGGGAGGAACAGTGGATATCAAGTTCTGCCATGATAGACTCTGGAGCAGGTGGGAATTTCATGGATTCTTCTTTTGCAAAGGAACATGGTATAAAGACACAACTAAGAGCTTCACCAATCACTATGGAAACGGTGGATGGTTCCCCATTAGTTTCTGGACCAGTAGATCGGGAGACAGTGCCTCTGGAGTGTAAGATGGAACCAGACCATCAAGAAACACTTTCATTCATGTTAATATCTTCTCCTCATTTTCCTGTAATTTTAGGAATTCCCTGGTTACGGTCACAAAATCCAATCATCAATTGGGAAACCAAGGAGATAACCTTTCTCCCGAAGTGCAGTTCTACCATCAGTCCAACTGTAGCGGCTCCAGTTACCCAGAACTTGGAAGAGGTGATACAGGTACCTACTCTCCCTCTGATATATCAGGAATTCTCAGACATTTGTGATAAAAGGAAGGCAGATCAACTTCCCCCACATAGACCGTATGACTGCCCCATAGAATTGCTTCCTGGAGCAGCGATTCCTTTCGGCCATGTTTACCCGTTGGCGGCTCCGGAATTAAAATCTTTACGAGAGTATATAGATGAGAATTTAGCCAAGGGGTTTATCCGACCATCTTCTTCACCAGCGGGAGCTCCAATATTCTTTGTAAAGAAGAAGGATGGTACTCTAAGACCCTGCATTGACTACCGGGAGTTAAATAAGGTAACCATTCGTAACAGGTACCCGTTGCCCCTAATTCCAGAATTGTTGGAAAGAGTTCGCCAGGCCAAAGTATTTACCAAATTAGATCTTCGTGGGGCATATAATTTACTCCGTATACGGCCCGGAGACGAATGGAAGACAGCTTTTAGATGCCGGTATGGACATTTTGAATATTTGGTGATGCCATTCGGACTCTGTAACGCTCCTGCTGCTTTTCAACATTTAGCCAACGACATTTTCAGGGATTTATTGGACCAATATGTGGTAATTTACCTTGATGACATCTTAATCTTTTCTGACTCCTTACAGGAACATCAGGAACATGTCAAGACCGTACTTAGACGTTTGAGAGATAATCATTTGTACATCAAACTCGAAAAGTGTGAGTTCCATTGTTCTGAAATTCAATTTTTAGGCTATGTTATCTCGCCTCAGGGATTGAATATGGAGTCCAGCAAGATCCAGGCAATCTTGGACTGGCCGGTACCAGGAAACATTAAGGAGGTACAACGATTCATTGGCTTTGCTAACTTTTATAGACGGTTTATCCGAAATTTTTCAGAAATTGTCCGTCCCATCACTCTCCTCACCAAGAAGGGGAAGAAGTTTGAATGGTCTTCGCAAGCTCAGGAAGCCTTTGATCGCCTGAAGGGTTGTTTTACCACGGCTCCAATATTGATGCATCCGGATCCTGCACAGCCTTTTATCGTGGAGGTGGACGCGTCTGACTGTGCATTGGGAGCTATCCTCTCACAACGTACCGGAGACAAAGGTTTGCTGCACCCATGTGCCTTCTTCTCTCGTAGGTTATCTTCTGCAGAACTTAACTATGATGTGGCAGATAAGGAACTTTTGGCAATTATTTCTGCCTTTAAGGAATGGAGACACCATTTGCAGGGGGCAACTCAGCAGGTAGTAGTACTCACGGATCATCGCAATTTGGAATTCCTTAAGTCTGCCAGGTGTCTTTCTCCTCGACAAGCTAGGTGAGTTTGTTCTTGAACCAGTTTAATTTTATTATTTCGTACCGCCCAGGTTCACGTAATGGGAAAGCTGACGCATTATCCCGAATCCATACCGTGGATTCCGTGCCTGGGACCCCGTCGAAGACCATCTTGTTGGAGGCCAATTTCGTTGGAGTGCTCCGGAACCGGGACTTGTGGCAGGAGATCAAGCTGGCCTATGACGGTGACGTATTTCTTGCAGCTCCACCTGACAATGTGAATCTTGTCCTTCGGAATGGTGTGTGGCTTAGAGATCGATGTATTTATGTCCCAGAGGCTGTAAGACTTCGAGTTCTCAAATTGGTCCACGACTCTAAATTGGCTGGTCATAGGGGGTACAGAAGACGCAGGAATTGTTAACTCGTTTTTTTTGGTGGCCTACCTGCTTGAAGGATGTGAATGACTATGTCCGCTCTTGTAAGTTTGTGCCCGGTACAAGGTTCCTCGCATTTCACCTACTGGTCTTCTTAAACCGCTACCTGTACCGTCTCGCCCTTGGGGGTCTATTTTGATGGACTTTATTGTGGAGTTACCCACCTCTGGTGGTAAAAATACTATTTTGGTGGTAGTAGATCGTTTAACGAAAGCTGCTCATTTCATTCCGTGTGCTGGTCTTCCCTCAGCTACAGAGACAGTAGATCTAGTTATCCAGAACATTTTCCGGCTGCATGGGGTACCAGATGACATCATTTCTGACCGGGGAATACAATTTACCTCTAGATTTTGGAAAGGATTTTGTTCTGCGCTCCACATTAATGTTTGCTTGTCTTCTGCATACCATCCTCAGACCAACGGGCAGACCGAACGGACAAATCAAACCTTGGAGCAATATCTACGCTGTTACGTCAGTCATTTGCAGGACGATTGGCTGAAGCTACTTCCTCTAGCGGAATTTTCGTACAACAACTCCCAAAGCAGTTCCACGAAGGTAACGCCTTTTTTGCCAACCTGGGTTATCATCCAAGTATTTTGCCTAGGTCTCCGGTTACGATTTCGGTACCAGCGGTTGAAGACAGAGTGACGGCGTTGCAACGTAATCTTGAAGTTTTGAAGGACTCCCTGACCACAGCACAGGAGCGTTACAAGAAGTCGGCCGATAGATTCCGGAAACCAGCACCTATGTATAAGGTAGGAGACTCAGTTTGGTTGTCCACCAAGAATCTAAAATTGGGTGTTCCTTCGCAGAAACTGGGACAGAAATTCATCGGTCCATTCAAGATCACTGGGATTGTGAGCTCTGTTGCCTGTCGGTTGAAGCTACCACGGACTTTAAAGGTACACCCAGTATTTCATGTTTCCTTATTAAAACCAGTCTCTCCTAACACGTTTCAGGGACGTATCGTACCTCCCCCTCCACCAGTGTTGGTTGATGGCGAAGAACAATTCGTGGTACAGGATATTGTTAATTCGAGACTTCATAGAAACCGGCTTCAGTATCTAGTTAGATGGCAAGGTTACTCTCCTGAAAATGATTCTTGGGAACCAGTAAGTAACATCAATGCGCCTCTGAAGATTGCTCAGTTTCATCGGAGATACCCGGACAGGCCTGGTCCAGGACCGTCCGGAGGCCGTCTTTAGGGGGGGAGTAATGTCAGTATTCCGGGTTTTCTAGGTAACTTTGTCAATGATTTTGCCCTTTGTTAAAATGGAGTTTGCTGTTTTGTGTGCCCTACTTCCTGTTCGTTTGTTTAAAACCTGGCTCAGGTGTTGGCTTCACTGCTGGAGTATTCTGCTTCCGTTTCCCTGCAACCCAGCTGCTTTGTTCCTCACAGATCTTTTGTGTAATTACCAGGAAGGTGCATAACCTTATCTTCAGGTGTTTCTCAGCCACAGCAGTTTCTACCCATGGCTCTGGACATTCTCTGCATATGTAAGTTGCACAAAGTACTGTGTTATCACTAAACTGTTGACTTGGGAATTTAACCCTTGGTTCACTCCATCTGATAAGAACTGTGTTTCTGAACTGTTGCTGTTTAACCCTTTGTGCATTACCTCTGGTGAGAGCTGTTGGAACTGTTACTGGAACCTTACTGACATATGAACTTGTTGTTGGACTTCACTGAATTAAGCCACAACTGAGATTAACTTGTTCCTGGACCTCCCTGTGTTTTCTGCATACCTGGATCTGACTCTTCACACACCAGCAGTGTGTAAATCCAGCCACGTTACCTGTGCATCAGACTTACCTTGTGGTCACATTTGTGTGAGGACTCCGTCGTAAGAACTTTACCACCCTCGCTATAGAGGTTCAAAGACTTATATATCCGGATTCATATAACTGGACTTGTGTATATATATATGGACTCATTGCATGTCACTACGGGTTGTTTGAATATTGTTTTTGGGTGTTTTGCTGTTTCACAAATACATTATTTGCATTCAAAGAAACCCGTCTCTGATTGTTATTGCCCCACGCTATCAGAATCCTCGAGTTCCTACAATAGTATTACACCTAAATTAGTTCTCTAGTGTAACAAAATCAAAACAGCAGCCACTTAAAAAACTGGAAAAAGTAAAAGTACAAACATCAGTGGCTGAACTAAACTGAGAGGGCAAAAGCCCCCGGAGGGGACCCTGAAGGCCCCCACAGAAGTGTAGGACAAAATGCAAAAATCAAGCACAAAAACAAAAAGAAGAAAATGTCTTATCTATTTGCAGGAGATGCAGACACGACACAGCAGGCTACAAGGGAAACAGGAATCAAGGATAGAGACCAGAACAATTGATCACTGGCAACCCTGATGGGAAGGTGACTCCCTTATATAAGACCAGTCAGTAACACCTGATTCCCAATCCTCACAATCTTCACAATCTTCACTGGACAGACCAGTACCGCTTGTAACCACCAGAGGGAGCCTCTGCTCAGAACTCATATCAAGCCCATTCACAACACAGAAGTCTTTGTTTAGGTGGTTCTCATGAAGAAGTAATCATCAGATTTCAAAACACGTTGAGAATAGACTACAATTCTTCAAACTTCAACATCTTCATAAGTACATGCTGTGGCTTTTAGCTAGGTATAGGCAGTATGTGAATGTAATGGTCACCTGCTATGTTGCTCAATTCAAGTGACTTGTATGAATGTTGGCAACCTTAAAGAATGTCCAGCATTGTTATATCACAGTTCATATACCAGACCCAGAAAACATATTTATGATAAAATGGTCACTGTTTTATGATGCCAGAACGCTGTATCATACCTTTTCTCAGTATGGGACAGGAGCACACAATTATGTATCCATTGGAGTTCAAATTTTATATGTAGTCTATCATTATTATTTCAGGAGCACATATTACTACTACATAAATTTGATTTAAGCATTGTGCTTTCCTCCCACCACTTGGTTTTTAAGGGATGAACCTTCTATTAGTTATGATTATGCACACTGCACTTTGAACTACTACTACTCAAATTAGTAATTTTTTTGATACTGCATTCTTTTCTTTAGAATATTTTGACCAAAATCATGTCTTTATTACACTTGGAGATGATGTACTGATAATATTATACCCACAATTATTTTGAATTTGGGCTTCAGGATCTTGTAAATTTGGCGCACTTTTAATGTTTTTGTTGTCTGTATGTCTTACATTTTTTTCTAAAAAGTAAAGATTGTTTTCAGTAAAGTATGGCTGGTTACCATTCATTTTGTCAAAGTTAAAAAAGGAAGGGTTTTAGCACCAGAAACTGACAGAAAGATGTCTGTGGTAAGCTTTTCAGATTTGCTGTGTAGACTGGGGCAGGATCAGCCAGGTCTAACAATTTTCTTTAGAAGTCATGGAATTTAATTGTAAATAATAGCTCTTTTACTACTGGCTGCATAGATCAGGCAGGATATTAACACTATAGGTGAAGAAGCTGTAATTGATCTTTTCCTGAAAATCTTAATAATAAAAACACTCCGAGTTAACAAAGCTAACATAAAGCAGTACCATCTATACAAAAATAATATAATAATAATAATAAATAATAATAATAATAAAAGAATACAAGAAGTGATTTTCTCTAATATGACTTTACCAAAAAGATTTACCAGAGAAGTTTTAAAGAAAAAACAGCTACATTTAAATAATGTATAAATATATTCATTCTTTAGTCATTTATTTCTAAATGCTTTAATTAAGCTAAAATGAAATACATAATGAATTACATAATGCAAAAGCTTTCATATTTCAGCCATATATCTATTATTACTAAAATCAAAAATTCATTGTGTGTTTATTACCTGAGAAGCTCACATCGTCCAGTGTCAAATTCATTGTATAAAGTTTTCTTAATTATTCTGCTCAGATGCATGGGGAACCAGCACAGAGCAAATATCACAACTAAGCAGAACACGGTCTTTGCAACCTCACGCCGCTGTGAAGAAGAGATTGCATTTTACTATTACAGGTAATTATATAGATTTATACCGATCAGTTACTGATATTCCATCAGGTTTTTTCAACTTATTTTTTAAAATAAATTTTAGAGAGGATAGGTTGGCTTATAAACAAAGAAACAAGTCACATCCGCCATCAGAATCCATCCGCCCCTCTCTCTCCAGTGCTGCCTAATTGTAAATATAGCTGATTTATTTTGTTATAAGCCAACCTATCATTTGAAAAGCTTAAAAAATATGCAGAGAACCTATTTGAAGTAGTATTCTCATCTCGTACATTTATAGTATATCAATGGTGTATGCCATGTACAGTTGAAACCAGAAATTTACATACACTATATAAAAGTCACATGTGCATGTTTTTCTCAATTTCTAACATGAAATCAGAATAAACCTTTCCCGTTTTAGGTCAATTAGGATTACCATAATTATTAAAATTTGCCAAATGCCAGAATAATAAGAGAGAGAAATGTTTAAGGCATTTTTATTACTTAATGCAAAGTGAAAAGTTTACATACATTAACAGCGTCGGACTGGAACACCTTGGCCCACAAGAGAAAATCATTCTTGGGGCCCACTATGTAGCTACATAGAAATAAATACAAGACCACCAATTGTGCAGTAAAACACACTAATATCAGGGTATAATATAAGGTAGTACATGTCTTAATTATGTAGCAGGAGTTGGGGTAGCCTCCCTCATAGATTATAAAACAGCCCCCTCATAGGGATAATGCTGTCCCCCTCATAGAGGATAATGCTGCCCCCTTCATAGGGTATAATGCTATATACAGTTATATGAAAAAGTTTGGGCACCCCTATTAATCTTAAGCTTAATGTTTTATAAAAATTGGTGTTTTTGCAACAGCTATTTCAGTTTGATATATCTAATAACTATTAGACACAGTAATGTTTCTGCCTTGAAATGAGGTTTATTGTACTAGCAGAACATGTGCAATCTGCATCCAAACAAAATTTGACAGGTGCATAAGTATGGGCACCTCACCAGAAAAGTGACATTAATATTTAGTAGATCCTCCTTTTGCAAAAATAACAGCCTCTAGTCGCTTCCTGTAGCTTTTAATGAGTTCCTGGATCCTGGATGAAGGTATTTTTGACCATTCCTCTTTACAAAACAATTCCAGTTCAGTTAAGTTTGATGGTCGCCGAGCATGGACAGCCCTCTTTGAATGATCCCACAGATGTTCAATGATATTCAGGTCTGGGGACTGGGATGGCCATTCCAGAACATTGTCATTGTTCCTCTGCCTGAGTAGATTTGGAGCGGTGTTTTGGATCATTGTCTTGCTGAAAGATCCATCCCCTGCGTAACTTCAACTTTGTCACTGATTCTTGAACATTATTGTCAAGAATCTGCTGATACTGAGTGGAATCCATGCGTCCCTCAACTTTAACAAGATTCCTGGTGCCGGCATTGGCCACACAGCCCCAAAGAATGATGGAACCGCCACCAAATTTTACTGTGGGTAGCAAGTGTTTTTCTTGGAATGCTGTGTTTTTTTGACGCCATGCATAACGCCTTTTTGTATAACCAAACAACTCAATCTTGGATTCATCAGTCCACAGGACCTTCTTCCAAAAGAAATTGGCTTCTCCAAATGTGCTTTTGCATACCTCAGCCGACTCTGTTTGTGGCGTGCTTGCAGAAATGGCTTCTTTCGCATCACTCTCCCATACAGCTTCTCCTTGTGCAAAGTGCGTTGTATAGTTGACCGATGCACAGTGACACCATCTGCAGCAAGTTGATGCTGCAGCTCTCTGGAGGTGGTCTGAGGATTGTCCTTGACTGATCTCACCATTCTTCTTCTCTGCCTTTCTGATGTTTTTCTTGGCCTGCCACTTCTGGCCTTAACAAGAACTGTCCCTGTGTTCTTCCATTTCCTTACTATGTTCCTCACAGTGGAAACTGACAGGTTAAATCTCTGAGACAGCTTTTTGTATCCTTCCCCTGAACAACTATGTTGAATAATCTTTGCTTTCAGATCATTTGACAGTTGTTTTGAGGAGCCCATGATGCCACTCTTCAGAGGAGATTCAAACAGGAGAACAACTTGCAAGTGGCCACTTTAAGTAGCTTTTCTCATGATTGCATACACCTGGCTATGAAGTTCAAAGCTCAATGAGGTTACAAAACCAAAAAAAGTGCTTTAGTAACTCAGTAAAAAGTAGGTAGGAGTATTTAAAACAAGAAAATGATCAGGGTGCCCATACTTATGCACCTGTCAAATTTTGTTTGGATGCAGATTGCACATGTTCTGCTAGTACAATAAACCTCATTTTAAGGCAGAAACATTACTGTGTCCAATAGTTATTAGATATATCAAACTGAAATAGCTGTTGCAAAAACACCAATTTTTATAAAACATTAAGCTTAAGATTAATAGGGGTGCCCAAACTTTTTCATATAACTGTATATATATATATAAATAGATTATAGATAGATAATAGATAGATACCATATATACTCGAGTATAAGGCGACCCCCCTAATTTTGCCACAAAAACTGGGAAAACTTATCGACTCGAGTATAAGCCTAGGGGGAAAATGAGATTATGCCCCATATGCTGCCCCATGTATTATGCCCCACAAGATGCTCCATAGATTGTGCCCCATATGCTGCCCATGTATTATGCCCCCATAGATGCTCCATAGATTGTGCCCCCATAGATGCTCCATAGATTATGCCCCCATAGATGCTCCATAGATTATGCCCCCATAGATGCTCCTTAGATTATGCCCCCATAGAAGCTCCTTAGATTATGCCCCCATAGAAGCTCCATAGATTGTGCCCCATAGATGCTCCTTAGATTATGCCCCCATAGAAGCTCCATAGATTGTGCCCCCATAGATGCTCCTTAGATTATGCCTCTATAGAAGCTCCATAGATTGTGCCCCCATAGATTATGCCCCTATAGATGCTCCATAGATTATGCCCCATAGAAGCTCCTTAGATTATGCCCCCATAGATTATGCCACCATAGAAGCTCCTTAGATTATGCCCCCATAGAAGCTCCATAGATTGTGCCCCCATAGA
>JARQOD010000001.1:178320778-178463347 GCA_033576555.1 Oophaga sylvatica | reverse complement strand
CGGGTTTTTTTATTCAGGTAGCAGACGGTTCACATTTCGGGGGAAAGCCAAAATTTGAAAAGAATTCAAAATTTTTTAAAAGTAGATAAAATTGTAAAAGTAGAAACCAGTCTTCTGACTTCAAGTACGTGAGAAATGTAAGGTTGTAAAAGTCTCTCAACTTTCATTTTTATAAATTTTCAAGCCAGGATATGATAATAACAAATTATAGTAATGAATGCAAAAAAATTATAACAAGGAAAACTAGATTTGATGTCACCTCAGTTGATTTAAGTCTTCTAGTCTGATCCATTATTTAAAGAAGCACTCTCATCAAAAATTTTTATCCTCATACTATATTGCAATCATCATAATTACATATCTGTGTACTTACAATAGCTCATTTTGCCTTTCTACCCATTTAATTTCTTCTCTGTTCCATTAGGTTTATGACATCATGTGACTAAAACAGACTATATGACTCCTTCAATAGCTCTTTTTTTAGAAACAGGAAGTCTCTTTTCCATCCGTGAGTCTCATCAGAACTACAATTCTACTCACTGAAAAGTCCCGGGCGGGGGGGAGAAGCGAGCAGCTCGGTCAGAACTTGAAGAGGAGAATGACTCATGCAGGAAAAAGAGACTTCTTCCTCCTACATACAGTACAGACCAAAAGTTTAGACACACCTTCTCTTTTAAAAAGATTTTTCTGTATTTTCAGACTATGAAAATTGTACATTCACACTGAAGGCATCAAAACTATGATTAACACATGTGGAATTATATACTTAAAAAAAAAGTGTGAAACAACTGAAATTATGTCTTATTTTTCTAGGTTCTTCAAAGTAGTCACTTTTTGCTTTGATGATGTTTTTGCACACTCTTGGCATTCTCTTGATGAGCTTCAAGAGGTAGTCCACCGGAAATGGTCTCCAACAATCTTGAAGGATTTCCCAGAGATGCTTACCACTTGTTGCCCTTTTTTTCACTCTGCGGCCCCAGCTCACCCAAACCATCTCGATTGGGTTAAAGGTCTGGTGACTGTGGAGGCCAGGTCATCTGGCTTAGCACCCATTACTCCCCTTCTTAGTCAAATAGCCCTTACACAGTCTGGAGGTGTGTTGGGGGTCATTGTCCTTTTAAAAAATAAAATGAGGGTCCAACTAAACGCAAACCAATGGAATAGCATGCCGCTGCAAGATGCTGTGGGAGCCATGCTGGTTCAGTATGCCTTAAATTTTGAATAAATCCCAATGTCACCAGAAAAGTACCATCACACCACCTCCTCCATGCTTCACGATGGGAACCAGGCATGTAGAGTCCATTCATTCACCTTTTCTGCGTCACACAAAGACACGGTGGTTGGAACCAAAGATCTCAAATTTGGACTCATCAGACCAAAGCACAGATTTCCACTGGTCTAATGTCCATTCCTTGTTTTCTTTATCCCAAACAAGTCTCTTCTGCTTGTTGCCTGTCCTTAGCAGTGGTTTATTAGCAGCTATTTTACCATGAAGGCCTGCTGCACAAAGTCTCCTCTTAACAGTTGTTGTAGAGATGTGTCTGCTGCTAGAACTCTGTGTGGCATTGACCTGGTCTCTAATCTGCGCTGCTGTAAACCTGCGATTTCTGAGGCTGGTGACTCGGATAAACTTATCCTCAGAAGCAGAGGTGACTCTTGGTCTTCCTTTCCTGGTGCGGTCCTCATGTGAGCCAGTTTCTTTGTAGCAATTGATGGTTTTTGCAACTGCACTTGGGTACACTTTCAAAGTTTTCCCAATTTTTCGGACTGACTGACCTTCATTTCTTAAAGTAATGATGGCCACTCGTTTTTCTTTACTTAGCTGCTTTTTTCTTGCCATAATACAAATTCTTACAGTCTATTCAGTAGGAGTATCAGCTGTGTATCCACCAGACTTCTGCACAACACAACTGATGGTCCCAACCCCATTTATAAGGCCAGAAATCCCACTTATTAAACCTGACAGGGTACACCTGTGAAGTGAAAACCATTTCCTGTGACTACCTCTTGAAGCTCATCAAGAGAATGCCAAGAGTGTGCAAAGCAGTTATCAAAGCAAAAGGTGTCTACTTTGAAGAACCTAGAATATAAGACATAATTTCAGTTGTTACACACTTTTTTGTTAAGTATATAATTCCACATGTGTTAATTCATAGTTTTGATGCCTTCAGTGTGAATTTACAATTTTCATAGTCATGAAAATACAGAAAAATCTTTAAATAAGAAGGTGTGTCCAAACTTTTGGTCTGTAGTGTAGATTTTAGAATGTTTCAGCTAGTCAGTTTTTAATCATGTGATGTCATAGGAAAATAGAAAAATAGATTAACTGGGTAGAAGAGCAAAATGAGCAATTGTAAGTACACAGTGCTATATAATATGATGATTGGACTGCATTAACAGGATAAAAACTTTGATGGAAGTGCTTCTTTAATGAGGGGTTCATAAGTGTTCAGCACTGGTTTTTTTTGTATTTTTTGTGTCTTGAGTAATAACTTCTATTACCACCCCTTATAGTGTGCCCAAATAATAGAATCATGCAGTGTCCAAATAACATTGTATTTAATTTGTTTTTTGAAAAAAAGGTCATAATTTAGTGTTTTATGGCCTAATAACAGCATTTTCCATCATACACTTAAGGTACTTATAGATTGATAGTGTCTATTGACCCTTTCTAGCACAGGGTATATATTTTACATCATTATACATTTGTAACGCACACTAATCACCAATTTCATCTGCACACCACAAAGGCATTTCCTGCTCAATCTAAATTAATTTCCATTTGGGGGTTAGGAGAAAAAGCAACCACAGAAGTATACATTGCAGAGCTGATAATATTGTGTTACTGTATGGATACGTTGAAAGCCATTGTTGAAAGCCAGTGGCTGGGATTCGTCAAAGTTCAATTCCAGCAAATATCCCAGTTAGGAATTTATGACTAGAACACTTGTCTACATATCACAACTTTTTTATTTCCGAGCAATGGACATGAAGTAATTCATTCTGCCAAATATGTCTACAGCTCGCAAGGTAATTGTTTTTGTGTTTAGTACAGTAACGGCAGTTGTTCTGCTATAGATATCACACTAGAATGGTCCTTGTTGTTGTAATGTGACTTCTTGAGAGATCCTGTTATTGCAGCGCAGATCTGCACATCGCCCCCAGCTGAAGTTTGGGGCTAACATTTTGTTAAGTAAATACTGAAAGAAAGATTAGTCAATGACAGTCAGGTTAAAACTGAACATTGACTGGATAAATTCATGTTAAAACCTCTTAAAATAGCAATGATTTTTGTTTTTCTGTCTAACCACATGACGTGAAAGTTGTCCACTATTGTATGTTTTGCTATGTGCAAGCATGCACTACTACGAACTCTGGTACACAGAATGTCCTTTACATCCCTCTGAAACAATTGCATGTTTCCACTGTTTTTCTACTAAAAACCTGTTTTTGTGCATGAATCATGTCGTTGCTAATAGCTTTAGAGAGGAAATCTGAAGTCATAATATCCTTGGCCTTTGAGACGATGAAAGAAGCACGAAGAAGAGTAGACATTTTAAGGCATTGCACTAAATGTACACATGAAGTTTCAACCAAGATGAAAGACAGCCCATGCATAGACTTTTACTGGAAGTCTGCTCACGCAATAAGAATATGGAAAAATATTTATAAGTATCGAGTAAATACTCATTCCTCGTTGTATGGTCAAAAGTGTTAGAAAAATCTAACTTTCAACTTCTCTCTTTTTTGGCCAGGCATAATATTTCACAAAATAATGTTAATTCTAGATGACAAAAACACTTTTTCAGTTTTATATCATGATGAAAAACGAAACAATGTGTCTAAAAGCAGTAAATCAAAGACAATATAAAGCTTCATACATAGTCCAAACTTTTGAACTAGGCAGAAGTAAATATTTTTCCCTAGAATTTATCTTAAAAAGGAATGTATCAGTAGGATCGCTCCTCCTAAACCATCTATATGGGCATGCAGGTCATAGAAAGGTTATAAAATGATACCTTGAAATCTGTAATCTGATGTTTTAGAGAAATCCATGTTTTTCTTATATGTAAATGAGCTGTTAAGATCTATTGGCAGGACACTGATCTGCATGAGAATCTGCCCCCAGAGATTATTTTTAATAAAAGAGTGTGTTTATCAGTGTGAGACATGTAGATGTGGAAAGCAGACTGAGTCATTACATGTCTTACACTGGTGATGCTCCCGTTCATTTCAAATAAGCTTGTGAGGATATGGCCGCTTACTATAATAATAATAATCTTTATATAGCGCTAACATATTCCACAGCGCTTTACAGTTTGCACACATTATCGTCGCTGTCCCCAATGGGGCTCACAATCTAGATTCCCTATCAATATGTTTTTGGAGTGTGGGAGGAAACCGGAGAACCCACGCAAACACGGGGAGAACATACAAACTCCTTGCAGATGTTGTCCTAGGTGGGATTCGAACCCAGGACTCCAGTGCTGCAAGGCTGTAGTGCTATCCACTGAGCCACCGTGCTTACTAAAGACTGAAGGACAAATGGACATGGAGAGGAGTCCACAGCTCTACGAGATAGAGACTTTTTCCAGCATGGAGCACCGGTTGCATCGTTATTGTTGTGTTTTATTAGATATTTTCTTGCTGTGTTTTATTACTGATTTGCTGGCTCGTTAGTTCATCCTCAGAAATCAATGTTTACATTTAGTGACAGTAAGCAGAGGAAGAGGAGCAGGCAAGATCTTATGTAAACCTAAGGCCAGACAGTAGACTGCTAAAGGTAAAGGTAAAGCAATCATCCTATCAATCCATTGTTCTACCAGTCTAAAGCCCCTGTCTCACATAGCGAGATTGCTAGCGAGATCGCTGCTGATTCACAAGTTTTGTGATGCAACAGCGATCTCCCCAGCGATATCGCTGTGTGTGACATGCAGCGACGATCAGCCCCCATGCTGGGTATCGCTGATCGTCGCTGAATGTCCTGGACATTTTTTTGATCGTTGGTCTCTCGCTGGCCTGCATGCATCGCTGCATGTGGCAAGTGGGAAACCAGCGATCAGCGAGCTGGTAACCAAGGTACACATTGGGTTTCTAGGCGCCGCTCGGCGGCTAGAAACCCGATGTGTACCTTGGTTACCAGCTCCCTGCACCAGCGCGCTGGTATCTAAGGTACACTGTGGGTAACTAAGCGACGTGCATCGCTTGTTACTCGCATAGTCGCTGTCCTGATCACTGCTGAGAGCTGCCTGTTTGGTGGCAGCTCACCAGCGATCATGTAGCGACACACCAGTGATCCTGACAAGTTCATATCGTTGTCGGGATCACTGGTGTGTCGATATGTGTGACGGGGCCCTAAGCCCATTGTGTGCATGGAGATAGTAGACCCAGGGGAGCCGTCACCACAGGGGTCTCACATGCATTCCCAGGTGATGGAATATGCTTGGTTCTGTGAGTTAAAGAAAAATGTTTAAGGGTGAGGGAGAGAAAAGACACATGGGCTGAATCAGGAAGTGGTTGGAGTGACTTTGATTGGAGAGGATCCAAGCTGTGATGGATGGATGATCTATGGATTGATTGTTGGCTGGAGGGCTATCCATGATCTACGGTCATGATATCCAATGTCTGGAGGAACATAGGCTGTGACGGCACATTATACTGGCTGGAGATACCAAAAGCTATGGGCAAACCAAAAGAGGGAAGACTGTAGGTATTGCCTGGTATGGGGCTAGTGGAACTACTGATCTCAGATTGGGAACTTGTGGACTGAGGACATTGTATGTTGGCCATCTACATGGATTTGTGTTACAACCATGGATGTATGGAATAAAAATAGTTGCATCGTTAACCTGCCTACGTGATTTTTACAACCCACAACATCAGATCCTCACTAAGATCTGGAGGCAGATTCTCAGGGAGATCTATGTCCAGCCCATAGATCTTTACAGCGCATTTACTTATTAAGAAAAACTTGGATTTCTCTGGAATAAGATATCAGATCTCAGATATCAAGCTATCGTTTTATTCAGCTTCCTATGACCTACGTGCCCATACGAGCAGCTTAGGAGGGTTGACCCTTCTGTCATATTCCCTCTAAGAAGGTTTATGTGACGCTAGTAACTTCTCATGGCCAAGTCGTGAGTCAGAAGGGTCAAGAAGTCCAAGGTCAGAAGCCAGGAGGGTACATCATAAACAGAAGGAAGAGACAAAAGTGTAGTCAGGTAACATTCTGAGGTCAGAGTAGCGGAAGGATAATGTATCAGAGCAGAAGGGGTTAAACAGGTGGATGGTCAGAATGAAGTCCAAGGTCAAGCAACAGATCAAGTATATAGAACTCAATGTGAGGAAATATAAAGTAGGGCGGGCACCACTTTAATAATATTAATAATAATAATTTGTCGGGATCACTCAGGCATGCGAAAAAGTAACAATGACAACAGGAGAAAAGACACAAGCCAAAAGGTAAGGATCACCGACCAAAAAATATATTCAAATTATATAAAGTTTATTAGAGATCAACCATAGTAAACACACATGATTAAAAACAATTAAAATCACAACTGTGAAGCATACACAAACAAAAAAAGGGAGGAAGTCCACAATAATGAGATAAATGCTCAAAAAAGAGGTATAACCACATGCCAAAATTAGTTAGATATCCATAAACAGGATTAGCAGATGTGCATGTAAGAGAACAGAGGTGCAATGTTGATGGTAAAATACCTAAATAGTTAATGCAAACCCCTGCTAAGATCCAAACAAGTATATCAATGCACAAACACAGCGGAGGTTTCCAAAAGGAAGAACAAATCCCTAATAATCAAATAAAACTAACAAATAATAACAAATGCCCAACAGATTTAAACATAGGCATAAAAAAAAAAAAAAAAACAGAGGGAGAAGGAAACCTCTAATAGACCCTATTCAGATACCCTGTAAGGTGTAGGAGGATATTTCCAAGATAGAAAATATGCAGGCATGTGGAAAACCTGGACCCACGCGTTCCGACACTGTGTGTCTTTCTCAAGGCAAAGTGTATCTCAACTAAGGCAGACGATCTATTTATAGTAACAGAGAAAATAAATCAGGACTTATCATACCAGCTGAGACAGTCATGGCGTGTGCTGCACGAGGCTTAGCGTTGTGTTCCTGAACGGAAGAGGATATGACGTATGAGCGATGTGTCACTGGGTCAAAGTTGCCCAGCAACAATAGAAGCTCACTATTCCATGGTAGGGAGGAGGTGACGAGAGGGAGACACGTGTATAAATAACCATCGTTACCTAGCAACATAAGCGTCACAAGTAGGATCAGCAGTAAGTTACACACACATATTAACCACTTATTCTATAATTTTGTTGGTCACATAAGATCATAAATCAAAAGAAATATATCTATTTTTATCTCAAAATATTATCGAATGCGCAATGTAAGACATAATCTGTATCGCTATGTATGAACAAAAAGACATAAATCTCTGTGATGAAAATACATCGCTGGATGTGGTGGTTATCCAGCTTTAATAGGCATTCAGCGTCACATACCAGGTAAAGATGACGTAAATAGAAACAAATGCAAAACAAAATATTAAATGCAAACGTTATCTATGACGATTATAAACACATTATAACAGCATAAAGACTCATTACCATTTAACCCTATGAGTCAGTGATAGAATCCTATGTTGTAACATATGTGTACATCTAGAACTAAGCATATACCCAATATAGAAAAATGACATGTAACCTCAAAGATACAGAATGTCATCAATATCTTTAACGTATATATAGGGTACATCATGGTGTTTTATGTCACATTTTATCTATATATCCTCATGGCAAACCATAACATATTTATGGAAAGCCCAAAAAAAGACCAAGATCCCTTGGTCCCACTACACCTCAGGGTATCTGAAAGGAATGTCTGTACATAGAAAAAACTCAATAAATGATCATATTGAAGGATATTATTCATTTCACAAATATTAATTAGCAACCTGTTACAGAAATATTGATATCAAATCATACAGATTAAATCCATAAGAGGAAATATAATTGGAAGATAGTAGGTCACTCTTCAGATATAAACTTCTTTAGTGTAATTCCAAATTCACGTCCATAAGCAAAGGCCATGAAGGATCTGAAAGAGAAGGAAAAAATGAGGAAAAAAAGGGGGGGAAGGAGGGGGGAGGAGAGGAAGGGAAAAGAAAGGAAGGAAGGGGGGAAAAAAGGGGGAAAGGGGGGGAGGAGAGGAAGGGAAAAGAAAGGAAGGAAGGGGGGGGAAAAGGTATACCTGTGACGCTTATGTTGCTAGGTAACGATGGTTATTTATACACGTGTCTCCCTCTCGTCACCTCCTCCCTACCATGGAATAGTGAGCTTCTATTGTTACTGGGCAACTTTGACCCAGTGAGTGACACATCGCTCATACGTCATATCCTCTTCCGTTCAGGAACACAACGCTAAGCCTCGTGCAGCACACGCCATGACTGTCTCAGCTGGTATGATAAGTCCTGATTTATTTTCTCTGTTACTATAAATAGATCGTCTGCCTTAGTTGAGATACACTTTGCCTTGAGAAAGACACACAGTGTCGGAACGCGTGGGTCCAGGTTTTCCACATGCCTGCATATTTTCTATCTTGGAAATATCCTCCTACACCTTACAGGGTATCTGAATAGGGTCTATTAGAGGTTTCCTTCTCCCTCTGTTTTTTTTTTTTTTTTTGCCTATGTTTAAATCTGTTGGGCATTTGTTATTATTTGTTAGTTTTATTTGATTATTAGGGATTTGTTCTTCCTTTTGGAAACCTCCGCTGTGTTTGTGCATTGATATACTTGTTTGGATCTTAGCAGGGGTTTGCATTAACTATTTAGGTATTTTACCATCAACATTGCACCTCTGTTCTCTTACATGCACATCTGCTAATCCTGTTTATGGATATCTAACTAATTTTGGCATGTGGTTATACCTCTTTTTTGAGCATTTATCTCATTATTGTGGACTTCCTCCCTTTTTTTGTTTGTGTATGCTTCACAGTTGTGATTTTAATTGTTTTTAATCATGTGTGTTTACTATGGTTGATCTCTAATAAACTTTATATAATTTGAATATATTTTTTGGTCGGTGATCCTTACCTTTTGGCTTGTGTCTTTTCTCCTGTTTTCATTGTTACTTTTTCGCATGCCTGAGTGATCCCGACAAATTATTATTATTAATATTATTAAAGTGGTGCCCGCCCTACTTTATATTTCCTCACATGGTTTTTTGTTTTCTTCTCATTTGTTGAGTTGATTCTTCTGAGGCGGAGGCACATTGGTGAAGTTATTTTATTATATCTTGGTTACTATGGACTTAAATGCCAGAGAGTCAGCTTGGCGTGATCAAACAGTGGACATTTTTGGTCAGACTGTTGGTGATGACTTATCGGTTGGAACAGGTGATGTGAGTTTCCTAAATTTATCCTTGGAGGTTACTAATTTGCATAAGCAGCTCACTAAAACCTGGTGGAATTTGAGAAGTTTGGAAAGTTATAAGAGACTTAATATAACACCACGAGGTTTGAGAATTCAGATTTTTCCAGCTTGGGAGGTAGATGGAGAGTTTAGGAGTACGTGGGAGCAGGGTTTACAAAAATGTTCGCATACACTTATTGATATGCTGATCCAACATGATCAGACGTTACTGAACAACATCAAGGAGAATATACGAGATAAAGAGAATAAGTTGAACACTTTTGACAAAACCCAGGTAGAGACATTTAAGGATAATTTGAAGAAGACTATTGACAAATATGAACAGGACATTATTAAAGGAAAGAAAAATAAATTTAATCGGGACAAAGCAGATTATGACACTAATAAGGCTTATAAATGCGTACACCATGCAAGGAGAATTCAATTCAGAGGAGTGGAAAATAAAAGAAAGGTTGGTGAAACTACTGGGGTAAATCAATCCTCTAGTGATTTTTTATCTACCGACACCAGCGATCAGGAAAGCGGCCCAGTGTAAGGTTCTTTGTCTCTGTTGACATGTTCCTTGAGACTCAGTTTTCCGTCGGCCATTTTGCTTTCTGTCTTTCTGCAGCTCTTGCCCTCAGTTAATATGGAGTTTCCAGTTTTCATGTTCCCGCCCTGATTCTTCCCTCTTGCTTCTTAAGCAGCCTCAGCTGAACAATCAGTGCTCCTGAATCAAGCCTCAGTCAGTCTGTGACCTGACTCCTGGAAACCTTGGACTTGTACTCCAGCTATTCCCTACTGAGGAACCTTGGAACCCTTTTGGACTCTGGAAACCTGCTGTTTGGTGAATCCATGTTTGCAGAGGAATTACGGTACAGAGAAGAGATCCTGAACCTGCTTTGGAGATTTATTGTAGTGCTTGAAGTTACTCTGGCCTGCTGTGTCTCCTGTCGCTGTTCCTGCAAACTGTGTGAACTTTTCAGCATGCTTGTATGAAGTAATACAAGTCATTTAATTTCAACCTATGTCTCCTGTGTTTTCCTCGCACCCAAGCACAAGACGCTATAGGAACTGTACACTATACATGACAAGATTCAGGAGAGAATGTTTAGTGTCTGCTGGGTCTGGGAAAGCCGTGTCTGCTGTGACTGTGGATATCAGATGTCCGTTTAATACCTTATGTGATGACAGTGGTTGTGACTTCTCACAACCGTTCCAGGTGAGCGCATTCCCTTAAAATTTTACTCTGGAGTGTTACCACAGGTAAACACTATTGTTTTGTTTTTTTTCCTTTCCTTCCAGCACTTCTGCCTTAAAAGATCTGGAAGATGGAGGCCCGCATAAAGGAACTTTGCGGAGTGACTGATACAATCCTTTCAGATGTACAGACTTTAAAAACCCGTTTTGCAAGCCTACAGGACCTCACTAATCATAATTTGCAAGTGTTTGGACAGACTACCCAGGAATTGCGAGCCAGGATTGAGGCTCTAGAGGAACGAGCCCAGGCTCCTGCCATAACCCCGAGTTCTGGGATCCCCAAATTACCTCCTTTTCGTTTTGGCGGTGAACGTGAGAAATTCAGGGGATTTATTAATCAATGCAATTTATTTTTCTCTGCACATGCTTCACAATTTCCCACTGAACGATCCAAAGTGCTTACTATAATCATGTTGCTTACCAATAAGGCTTTGATGTGGGCAAACCCTCTGATTGAGACTGAGGATGATTGTTTGAATCACCTTGATGCTTTTATTTCAGCCATGGGGCAGGTGTTTGATGACCCCAATCGAGGTGCAACAGCTGAAGCAGCCATGTTAACTTTGCGCCAAGGTAAGCGTTCAGTAGCCGAATATGCCCTGGATTTCAGGAGATGGGCTCTTGATACCACTTGGGACACTTCCGCTAAAAAATCTATTTTTCGGAAAGGGTTGTCTCCACTGATTAAGGATGAACTTGCTCGTGCCGACCCTCCCACTGCGTTAGGTGACTTTATTAACTATTGTATCCGTATTGATGCTCGTCTGACTGAACGCAGACAAGAGAGATGGTTTGAAAATAACCGCACTAACCTTTTACTACCTCCCTCCTCAGCTAAGGAACCTTTGAGTAGGATCACAAGGGAACCAGAACCTGAACCCATGCAGGTGGACTCTTTACAAAGACGGGTTAGTGATGCACGCAAAGAACATCGTATAAAGGAAAATCTATGTTTCTACTGTGGTAAGTCAGGGCACTTCATTATAAACTGCCCCAGCCGTTCTCGTAAGACTACTGCAGCAGTCATTCACTGTGAGTGTTGCGAGAGGAGCTCTGTCATCTCCGAGCCTCAGGCTCCAGAGAGATCTGCTGCAAGAGATCTTGATTTCTCGGACTTAAACTCTGTTAGTTCTGGGGACGATGACGGTATAAACGCTGCAATTTTTCAAGTTTCCTCAGCGGTGTCCCAGCTGAGTTGTAAAAGAAACAATTCTCATTGCTTCCTTTCCATCAAACTCTGGGTTGACTCAGTCTGGGTGTCTAGCTCTGCTATGATCGACTCAGGAGCAAGTGGAAATTTTATGGATATCTCCTTTGCTCTGAAACAGGGGATACGTTCAGTGAAGAAGGCTACTCCAGTACAGATGGAGACTGTGGATGGCTCTCTACTGACTTCTGGACTAGTGGAACAAGAAACAGAGCCTTTGAGGGTCCTTATGGGTAAAGATCATCAGGAGAAAATGTCTTTTTTGCTTATCTCTTCTCCCCACTTTCCCATTATTCTAGGGCTACCATGGCTGCAGGCGCAGAATCCTACGATTAACTGGGAGACCAAGGAATTACACTTTCCGGAGAAACAGATGAGTCAAGGAGTTTCAGCTTGCTCTGTTCCTAAAGGAACCATGTCAGTCCCTGAACTACCAGCTGTATACCAGGACTATGTGGATTTATGTGACAAGAAGAACGCTGATCAGCTTCCTCCTCACCGTCCATATGATTGTCCAATTGAATTATTGACTGGAGCCGAGATACCTTTTGGTAAGATCTACCCCCTAGCGGGGCCCGAGCTAAAAGCTTTGAAGGATTATATAGACGAAAATTTAGCCAAGGGCTTCATACGCCCCTCTTCATCTCCCGCAGGTGCACCCATCTTCTTTGTGAAGAAGAAAGATGGATCTCTGAGACCCTGCATAGACTATAGGGAACTCAATAAGGTTACTATTAGAAACCGTTATCCATTGCCTTTAATCCCTGAGTTGTTGGAGAGAGTGCGGCATGCCAAAATTTTCTCTAAACTGGATCTCCGTGGGGCCTATAACTTGGTCCGTATTAGACCTGGGGATGAATGGAAGACTGCTTTCAGGTCACGCAATGGACACTTTGAATATCTAGTTATGCCTTTTGGTCTGAGTACCGCCCCAGCCACTTTCCAACACTTTGTGAATGATATCTTCAGGGATCTCCTAGATACATTTGTGGTGATTTATCTGGATGATATTCTAATTTTTTCTAACTCCACAGAGGAACATCATGGACATGTGAGAATGGTCTTAGAACACCTAAGACAAAACCATCTCTACATCAAACTTGAAAAATGTGAATTCCATAGGACCGAAATTCAATTTCTGGGGTATGTACTATCTACGCAAGGGATTAGTATGGATGGAAGCAAGACCCAAGCCATCAAGGATTGGCCAATTCCTAGAAATGTGAAGGAGGTGCAGCGTTTCATCGGGTTTGCCAACTTCTATAGACGTTTCATTAAGAATTTTTCTGAGGTAGTGTCACCTATCACCCAACTTACCCGGAAACAGTCTAGGTTCTCCTGGACCCTTAAAGCTCAGGAAGCATTTTCCTGTTTAAAGGATAAATTTACCACCGCACCTATCTTAGTACATCCCAACCCCGAGCTTGCCTTCATAATAGAGGTGGATGCTTCAGACTGTGCCGTTGGAGCTATACTCTCTCAGAGAACAGGTGAGAAGAATGTCTTGCATCCCTGTGCCTTCTTTTCCCAGCAGTTGTCTTCGGCTGAGAGGAACTACGATGTGGGCAATAGAGAATTGTTGGCCATTATTGCCGCCTTCAAGGAATGGAGACACCTTCTTCAGGGAGCTGCACAGCAAATAGTCGTCCTGACAGACCATCGTAACCTTGAATTTATCAGGTCGGCTAAGTGCCTGACTCCTCGCCAGGCTCGCTGGAATCTTTTCCTAAACCAATTTAATTTTGTCATTTCTTATAGACCAGGATTGCGCAATGGAAAGGCTGATGCACTCTCTAGGATTCATTCAGCAGAGACACGTCCACTTACTCCTCCTAAGATTATTCTTCCTGACTCTAGATTCCTGGGAGTGATTCATAATCAAGACCTACTTAAGGACATCAAGGAATCATACCATGCGGATTCTTTGTTGGCTCAACCCCAAGGGACGTAAGTCTTGTCTTTAAGAATGGTGTGTGGATTCAGGGACAACGTCTGTATATACCTGAAACAGTCAGATTGAGAGTATTGCAACTCATCCACGATTCCAAGATAGCCGGGCATAGGGGAATTCTAAAGACACAAGAATTTCTTTCTCGTTTCTTTTGGTGGCCCACTTACAGGAAAGATGTTTTAAACTATGTCACTTCATGTGAAGTCTGTGCAAGATGCAAAACACCTCGCTCCTCACCAACTGGTCTGTTGCAACCTCTTCCCACCCCGTCCCGCCCGTGGGGATCCATTTCTATGGACTTCATTGTGGAGTTACCAACCTCTCAAGGGAAGAACACCATTCTAGTGGTGGTTGACCGTCTAACAAAGGCAGCTCATTTTATCCCTTGTGTCGGCTTACCCACTGCAAAACAGACATCAGACTTGATGATTAAGAATGTGTTTCGCTTACATGGAGTAGCGGATGAGGTCATTTCGGATCGAGGGGTGCAATTCACTTCAAGGTTTTGGCAAAATTTCTGTGCAGCATTGGACATTAAAGTAAACCTTTCTTCTGCTTTTCATCCTCAGACTAATGGACAGACAGAACGAACCAATCAGACCCTGGAGCAGTATCTCCGCTGCTTTATCTGCCACCTACCTTCCTTCTTAAGCAGCCTCAGCTGAACAATCAGTGCTCCTGAATCAAGCCTCAGTCAGTCTGTGACCTGACTCCTGGAAACCTTGAACTTGTACTCCAGCTATTCCCTACTGAGGAACCTTTGAACACTTTTGGACTCTGGAAACCTGCTGTTTGGTGAATCCATGTTTGCAGAGGAATTACGGTACAGAGAAGAGATCCTGAACCTGCTTTGGAGATTTATTGTAGTGCTTGAAATTACTCTGGCCTGCTGTGTCTCCTGACTCTGTTCCTGCAAACTGTGTGAACTTTTCAGCATGCTTGTATGAAGTAATACAAGTAATTTCATTTCAACCTATGTCTCCTGTGTTTTCCTCGCACCCAAGCACAAGACGCTATAGGAACTGTACACTATACATGACACTCTGCTGAGTCCTGACACCTGACAGACCCGACCGACACTGACAGTGACAGTTTCGGGAAGTTCCTGTGTCACGTACTTCGTTCTGTGACACAGGAACTCCCCATAGACTTTACAGGAAAACTCCGATTCCGGTATCCGATATGACAAAAATATCGGAACTCAGAATCGGAATTCCGATACAGCAAATATCGGCCGATACCCGATATTTGCAGTATCGGAATGCTCAACACTAGCCATAACAAGAAAAAATTTCAAAATGCCAGCATGTTTTTTTGGTTGCCGCTACATTGAGATAAAATACAATAACGGGCGATCAAAAGATTGTTTCTAAACCAAAATGGTATCAATAAAAATGTAAACTCGGCACACAAAAAATAAGCCCTCACCCAGCCCCAGTTCACGAAAAATGGAGATGCTATAGGTCTCGGAAAATGGCACAATTTTTTTTTTCATCAAAGTTTGGATTTTTTTCACCACTTAAATAAAAAATAACCTAGACATGTTTGGTGTCTATGAACTCGTAATGACTTGGAAAATCATAATGGCATGTCAGTTTCAGCATTTAGTGAACATGGTAAAAAAGCAAAAACAAAAAACAACTGTGGAATTGCACTTTTTTTGCAATTTCAATGCACTTGGAATTTTTTTCCCGTTTTCTAGTACATGATATGTTAAAACCAATAGTGTCGTTCAAAATTACAACTTGTTCTGCAAAAAACAAGCCCCCACATGAACATTTTAACTGAAAGAATAAAAAAGTTATGGCTCTGGGAAGAAGGGGAGCAAAAACGAAAACGAAAATACCTCCAGTCATGAAGGGGCTAATGTGGTGGTTTATGAATAACTTTCCATTTTTTTCAGTCCTCCCCAAAGTATAATTTCTCTACTACCTTAGACACACCTATACATATTAATGTAATGAAAATCCATTTAGGCAGTACGAATTTTTGGTAATAGAAGGAACTGTATGTCAGGAAACCAATGTGATTTTAAAGAGAACATACTGTATATAGGTGCCATATATGTGCAATGGTCTAGTTAGAAGAGACTTAAAGTTACTAGCGCAATAGACCTTAGAGATATCCATATCATGTCTATCTGGTTTACTTTTTTAACATAGTCAAGGTAATGCATAACTAAATTGTGATGAACGGGCACACGGTCCGCCACACGGTAGCCCGGGGTATCACGGCTTGTGATCCCTCCGTGCCGCAAATGTGACGAAAACGCGCACACACACGACGGCTGCTACCGTCCGACCCAGTAAACTGCAGGGATTTATAATTATCCCACTTCCACTTAGGAACTTGCAGCTCTCTGGCGCCCCCCTTACCCTCAGATCAGTCAGGGAACTGCACCTAGGATAATTAGTCGCCAGACGGGTCACTTGGATGTGTGCTGGCTATTGGGCACGCTGCAGTGAGGGAATTATAATTACTCCGAGCCGCAGCCGGGCAATACACTTATAAAACCCGCTCCGTCACTGCTAACGCCACCCCATAGGTCAACACTTTACACCCCTTCTTTTAAGCTGCCACCAGCTACGGTTTACTTGGAACAATTTATCAAGAGGGTCCGTAGCAACCCCAAAACAGTAGCGTAGTACTTCAGGCACGTGCAAATTCGTTTATAGAGCAGGACAAACAAACTAATAATTTTATAGGTTTATTCCTTAAAAAAAACAGGCAGTGCTTATATAATATAAAAAAGATGTAACAAGCTGAGGCAATATAGTTATGTACAAGGCAGTCAGAAATAAAATAGGATTAAAGATGAAAATCACTCACATGGTTGTTAGATCATTTACAGGCAAGCCAGGCTGGGGAAGGAGCCACACGTCATAGTTCATTTGCAGATCTCTTAGTCAAGACGTCACAGCAAGGAATGAGAAAGGGGGGGGGGACACCACAGGACTTATACCTGGGGCTGCTGACCTCACAAAAGGGGCTGGTTTTTCTGGCCACCTCCCAGGGACAGAAGTGTATGATTTGAGCTCTGAAATATCATAAGGTCCATCCCTCGTCCTGTGAGTCTAGCAGAATAACGGCAGACCTATCAATGATCTTACTTTAAAATGACAGTTCAAATGAGTCCAAACTTGGCTGAGCTAGTTCATGGGGAATCCGAGAATTCCATTTCTCGGGCTCTGTTGGAGTTACGGGTTCACCAGTACCACGGGAACGATGCCCGTCGGCGCATGGTTCAATACAGTGACTTTCATGGTTCTGACACAAATTCCCACCGTGTTATCACCAAAAGGAATGAATCCTCATAATGGCTGCTATAGAAGGAGAGCACATGTGAAGACAATGGCGACCCCCTACGGTGAGGTGGGAAACTCCAGTGCTGGGAGCTCAGATTACACTGAGCCTTACTTATGCTGGGAGGGGGGAAGGGAAGCGCGCTATACACAAGCTGCTAAATGTAGTAGATGTCATCACACCTCCCCCCCTTAGAGGGCGCTACGGAGGCATGACCTCTCGGTAATCCGCCATGCGCACCTCAGCAGGTTCGCCACGTCGTGACAACCCATCAGCATTCCCATGATCACTGCCTTTCTTGTGTTGTACGGCAAAATCATACTGCTGCAGGGCAAGGCTCCAGCGTAGCAACCTACCATTGGTTCCGGACACTGTGTGCAGCCAGCTCAGAGGGTTGTGGTGGGTGACCACCTTGAAGCAGCGCCCGTACAGGTAGGGCTGCAAACGTTGCAGTGCCCAGACCATGGCCAGGCACTCCTTCTCGATGGTGGAGTATGCCACTTCCCTTGGCAGAAGTTTCCGTCTCAGGTACAACACGGGGTGCTCCTGGTTCCCCGAATCAACCTGGCTGAGTACAGCACCGAGGCCAAATTCGCTGGCGTCAGTCTGTACCAGGAATGGCCGACTGCTGTCGACGGCTTTCAACACTGGAGAGCTGCACAGGGCTGTTTTCAAGGCTCGGAATGCCGCCTCACAGCCATCTGTCCAGCTGACTGTTTGGGGTAGACCGCCCTTGGTGAGGTCCGTCAAGGGTTTTGCAATGGCGCTATAGTTCGGTACGAAACGCCTATAGTACCCTGCAGTGCCCAGGAAGGACTTCACCTGCTTTTTGGTCCTGGGGGTGGGCCAGGACACGATCGCGTCCACTTTCTCGGGCTCTGGACTCATGGAACCCCCACCTACCCGGTGCCCCAGGTAGTGGACCTCCCTCATGCCCATCTGGCATTTTCCCGGCTTGATGGTCAGACCTGCCTGGTGAATACGCTTGAGCACCTCCTGGAGATGCTGAAGGTGTTCCTCTCAGGTGGAACTGAAGACGGCAATGTCGTCCAGGTACGCCACAGCGTACTCCTCCAGTCCCTGAAGCAGGTGGTTGACCATCCGCTGAAAAGTGGCAGGGACATTCTTCATGCCGAAAGGCATGACCGTGGACTCGTACAGTCCAAAAGGGGTGATAAAGGCGGATTTCTCCTGCGCCTCAGGGCTCAGGGGAATCTGCCAGTATCCCCGGCTTAAATCCATGATGGATATGTACTTGGCATTCGCCAACCGCTCCAGCAGATCCTCGATGCGTGGCATTGGGTGCGCATCAGAGGTAGTGATGGCGTTGAGCCCCCTTTAGTCCACGCAGAACCGGGTGGTCCGATCCCTTTTTGGCACGAGAACTACAGGTGAGGCCCACGAGCTTTTGGACTGTCGGATCACCCCCAGCCGCAACATCTCCTGGATCTCCTGGCGCATAATCTGCTGCACCTCCTCAGAGATCCGATAAGGTGTCCGCCGTAATGGGGCATGATTCCCGGTGTCCACCTCGTGGACTGCCAACTTGGTCCTTCCGAGTCGGTTCGTGAACTCGGCCCGGAAGGGTTCCAGAGTGGTCAGCAACTGCAACCGCTGGGAGACAGTTAGCGAGGCATTTACCTCCATGTCCTCAATGGACCCATTGGCATTGGCTTGGGCCAGCATGTCCAGGAGGGGATCCTCCTCCCCGTCCTCGGGCAGGTTGCAGACCGGTAGGACACAGGCTTCACGTTCGTGATGGGCCTTCATCATGTTGACGTGAAAGGCCTTGTGCCTACCCCGAGTGTGGTCAAGCGTGACCATGTAGGTGACTGGGTTGAGCTGTTGGTGCACGACGTACGGGCCTTCCCAGGCTGCCTGAAGCTTATCCTTTGGTACGGGGACCAGCACCCACACCTTTTGACCCACCTGGTAGGTCCGCTCCCGGGCGTTCTGGTCGTACCAGTGCTTCTGATCAGCCTGAGCCTGCGTCATGTTGTCATGCACCAACTGCGCCAAGGTCTGCATCTTGTCGCGGAAGCGCATGACATAATCCACGATGGACACTTCCGTGGGGTTTGGCTCATCTTCCCAGGATTCTCTTATCAACCCAAGGGGTCCCCGGACTCGCCTGCCATACAGGAGCTCGAAGGGGGAGAACCCCGTCGAGGCCTGCGGGACTTCTCTGTAGGCAAACAGCAGGTGTGGGAGGTACCGCTCCCAATCGCGTCCCTGGGTCTCAACCAGCATGCGGAGCATCTGTTTGAGGGTACCGTTAAAGCGTTCACACAAACCATTGGTCTGTGGGTGATACGCACTCGATACCATACGCGTCACCTGCATTTTGCTGCAGAGAGCCTTCATTAGGCGAGACATAAATTGGGTCCCTCGATCGGTAAGCATCTCCCTGGGAAATCCTACCCGTGAAAAGATGGTCACCAGTGCATCCGCCACCTTATCTGCCTTAGTTGAGGACAGAGCTACTGCCTCCGGGTACCGGGTAGCGTAGTCTACCACAGTAAGGATGTATTGCTTTCCAGAGCGGCTGGGGACGGCCAGCGGGCCCACAATGTCCACCGCGATCCTCTGGAAAGGCTCCTCTATCACTGGCAACGGGATCAGGGGAACCTTAAGAGCAGGCCCCGCCTTCCCCACTCTTTGACAGGTGATACAGGAGCGGCAGTAGTTAGTCACATCTGTCCCCATCTTGGGCCAATAGAAGTGTTGAGACAGCCGTGCCTTAGTTTTGCTGATCCCCAAGTGTCCAGCAAGTGGAATCTCATGGGCAATCCTCAACAACTCACCTCGGAACTGGTGCGGGACGACCAGCTGTTTTTCCCTCAACCACTCCTTTTGGGAGTCTCCGGGTACTGTCTCCCGGTACAACCTTCCTCGTTCCCAGAACACCCTCTCCTTATCAGTCACGGAGGTGGGCATCTCGGCGAGGTGCCTCAAGTTCTCCAGGCTCGCATCTGAGTGCAGAGCGGCCTGGAACTCCTGGCTGGAGGCAGCCAGAAGTGACGTCAGGGTTCCTTCCTCACTGGGACCCTCTGGGACCGGCTCTGGGTCCACCTCTGGTTCAGTCTCTCCTGTAGCGGAGGAGGGTCCAGATGGCAGGGCGCTACCTGCGATCCGGGCACTCTGACTGCGGGTGACAGCAGCTACATATGCAGTCTCCCCGGGGATTTCTATAGACCCATCAGCCTGCGCTGCTATGGGCTCTACCTCCCCATCCACCCCCAACACTTCAGGAGCAGTGCTACTTATGGGCCAGTTACCTTCCTCGGTGGCACTGGTCAGTGTCATGGCGTCACCTTCCTCACGGTTCCCATGCACCTCCCCATTTCCTTGAGCACTGTCGCTTGCTCCTGCTAGGGTTCCTCAGCCGTCTCACTCCGCAGAGCGACGTGGCTGAACGCTCCTGTACCTGTGGACACATCTACCACTTCGGAGAAAGGGTTAACAGGTTCAGATGGCACAGATACATCACTATCAGCATCATTCCTAGGGAAAGAAAGGTTATCAGTTGCATAATCACTTCGCAAAGCATTGGCAGGTAACACATTCAGTTTCCCATCATCATCAACATCAACATCATGGTTAGCGTTAACCTTATTATCAGATTGGGGAGGGGTGTCAGGGACATAGTACGCCACCATCCTCCCCAGATCAGTCCCCAATAAAACATCAGTGGTCAGGTTTTCGGACACCCCCACTTCCTTCACCCCGCTCCCGGCACCCCAGTCAATGAAAACTCGGGCTATCGGCAAGGGGTAGTGGACGCCCCCAATCCCGGTGACAGTTAAGGTTTTCCCCGGAATCAACTCTTCAGGGGCCGCCAGTTCGGGTCGGATGAGGGTTCGTTCAGCCCCGGTGTCCTTGAGGCCTGTAGCAAGACGTGCCCCCACGCGGACGGGCTGCACGTTGTCATCAACCCTCCCCACCACACCACCCACCAAAAGAACAGAGGCGTTGGGCCCGGAGGCCTTGGCTGGGGGGTTCTTCTGCCTCTCCGGACAGGTGGCGCTGATGTGTCCAGTCCTTTTAGAGGAGAAACACTGGCGGGGGTCTGATGTAGGCCTGGCGCTGGCAAAGGGGATAGTGCCTCCAGAGGGACGACTGTCAGGGGCACTGGGGTTGGTTGCAGGCTTACCCCCTCCCCAGCGGGCGGTGACGGGCTTCCGCACCTCGGTTTTTCCGGTTGGCCTCATAGCTGTCGGCGATCCGTGCTGTTCTGACCGCGTCCTCCGGTTCTCAGTCCAGGATGAACTGTCGGACCTCAGCTGGGCACAGATGCAGGAACTGGTCTTTGATCATCAGGTCCCTCAGGTTCTCAAAGGTGTCAACTGACAGTCCATGGATCCACTGGTCAAAGTGGTTCCTGAGTCCTTGCACCACATCGCTATAACTGTCGTGTGGGCCACGTTGGAGGTTCCGGAACTTCTTTCGGTATACCTCAGGGGTTAGCTGGTACTTGCCGATCAGGGCCTGCTTGATGGCCTGATAGTTGTCATCTTGATCCGGCGTGAGTGAAGCAAACGCCTCCAGAGCTTTGCCCTTTAGCCCGGGGGTCAAGTACCTGGCCCATTGGTTGTCAGGCAGCCGGTACTGTCTGCAGACTTTCTCAAAGGCCCGCAGAAAAGTGTCCAAGTCTCCGTCCTTTTCCATCACGGGAAAGTGCTCCGGCCGGGGCTTGGGACTCTGAGTGCTGCTGGGCACACTGCTCTGGGCTGTGGAGGGCATTGCCCCTCGCTGGACCATCTCCAGCTCATGGGCTCTCTGCGCTTGGGCTTCCCGCTCGGCTCGGGCTCTCTCAGCCTCCCGCTCGGCTCTCTCAGCCTCCCACTGGGCTCTCTCAGCCTCCCGCTGGGCTTGGCGCTCGGCTCGGGCCTCCTGCTGGTATTGCTGGATCAGCTTCAGGCGCTCCTCCCGGTCGTCGGTGGGGAGTCCCTCCAGGGCCGCCTGCAAGTAAGGGTCCAACCCGCCCTGGGTGTAAGCAGTCAGGGTTTGGGCCTCTACTCCTGCGGCATCATCTTGGCTGGGGCCGGCTCCTGCGCCCGCCTCGCTCTCAGCGTGGTCCCGTGCCATCAGGGCCTGGATCACTTCGGCCTTGGTTTGGGCCATGGGGACAATCTCCCTCCACTCGCACATGGCAAGAAGAGCTTCCTTGCTATTCCGATTATACCAGTCGTATCCCCTCGTAGCCATGGTTGCCAAATAAAAGATAGGATAGAAAAACAAAGAGAAGGGGGGGTAACCGCAAGTACACACAATTGTCTCAGGACTAATAAACACTGAGTCTGTTCTCCAAAACTTTAGATGCAGGGTCCCTGAAGAACCGTGCAAGTTTTTTAGTGAGAGGAATGATTGCTCAGACCAGATCACTAATGCTCTATGATCCCACCGCTGCCACCAATATGTGACGAACGGGCACACGGTCCGCCACACGGTAGCCCGGGGTATCATGGCTTGTGATCCCTCCGTGCCGCAAATGTGACGAAAACGTGCACACACACGACGGCTGCTGCCGTCCGACCCAGTAAACTGCAGGGATTTATAATTATCCCACTTCCACTTAGGAACTTGCAGCTCTCTGGCGCCCCCTTACCCTCAGGTCAGTCAGGGAACTGCACCTAGGATAATTAGTCGCCAGACTGGTCACTTGGATGTGTGCTGGCTATTGGGCACGCTGCAGTGAGGGAATTATAATTACTCCGAGCCGCAGCCGGGCAATACACTTATAAAACCCGCTCCGTCACTGCCAACGCCACCCCATAGGTCAACACTTTACACCCCTTCTTTTAAGCTGCCACCAGCTACGGTTTACTTGGAACAATTTATCAAGAGGGTCCGTAGCAACCCCAAAACAGTAGCGTAGTACTTCAGGCACGTGCAAATTCGTTTATAGAGCAGGACAAACAAACTAATAATTTTATAGGTTTATTCCTTAAAAAAAAACAGGCAGTGCTTATATAATATAAAAAAGATGTAACAAGCTGAAGCAATATAGTTATGTACAAGGCAGTCAGAAATAAAATAGGATTAAAGATGAAAATCACTCACATGGTTGTTAGATCATTTACAGGCAAGCCAGGCTGGGGAAGGAGCCACACGTCATAGTTCATTTGCAGATCTCTTAGTCAAGACGTCACAGCAAGGAATGAGAAAGGGGGGGGTCACCACAGGACTTATACCTGGGGCTGCTGACCTCACAAAAGGGGCTGGTTTTTCTGGCCACCTCCCAGGGACAGAAGTGTATGATTTGAGCTCTGAAATATCATAAGGTCCATCCCTCGTCCTGTGAGCCTAGCAGAATAACGGCAGACCTATCAATGATCTTACTTTAAAATGACAGTTCAAATGAGTCCAAACTTGGCTGAGCTAGTTCATGGGGAATCCGAGAATTCCATTTCTCGGGCTCTGTTGGAGTTACGGGTTCACCAGTACCACGGGAACGATGCCCGTCGGCGCATGGTTCAATACAGTGACTTTCATGGTTCTGACACAAATTCCCACCGTGTTATCACCAAAAGGAATGAATCCTCATAATGGCTGCTATAGAAGGAGAGCACATGTGAAGACAATGGCGACCCCCTACGGTGAGGCGGGAAACTCCAGTGCTGGGAGCTCAGATTACACTGAGCCTTACTTATGCTGGGAGGGGGAAGGGAAGCGCGCTATACACAAGCTGCTAAATGTAGTAGATGTCATCACATAAATTAACAAATCAAATGTGAAATAATGGTCAACTGAAATTATACAATTTGCACATTTGTAAATATTACATCTCCTTTTGAGACATTGTGAATGCTTATTATTTCTGTTTTGTAAATGCTCATGCTGTGGGAAAGCGGTTTACTATCATCAGAACAAAGGTGTCTTTAGTTACAGAAGTATCTAGTTCCCACAGTTATTGTGTAAAGGTCCTGAGACATTCTCAATCACTAATTGATAGAATAGATGTTTTCACAGATCAAATATGAGAACTTATACTGATGGGTCATGAAGATAAACTTTAGCTAATCATGCTATGGGCAAATAAAATATGTGTGGGAATTCAGTCAGGTCATTTTATCTTTGCACAATGTGAATTATGCCCACTCACTTTCACTGTAGACAGCAGTCCTTTCATATTGAAAAAAATTGTGCTATTCCAACAAGTCTCAGAGAAAAGAAATAAACAAAATAATGCTGGTTACTCTATTTCAGATTTTTTTTTGTATCACATTTATATAATTTGTAGAAAAGTTTTTCTTTGTTTAGTTATATACAGTGAATATAAAAAGTCTAAACACCCTTGTTAAAATGTCAGGGTTTTGCCATGAAAAAAAATCCCAACAAGAAGAATAATTTCAGACCTTTATCACCTTTAATGTCACCCATAATCTGTACAAATCCATTGAGAAACAAACTGCAATAATTTTCAAGGAAGAAATAAAAGTAAAAAAACTAAAATAAATTAGTTGCATTTGTAACATCTCTGCAGGCATCACTGTATGGCTTCCTATTTCCCATCTTACTCACCATTCCGGCCATGCTGTGAGTTTTGTCCTCTATCAGCTCCTTGTTGTGTACCTCATGTCCTTGCTTGCTGCATTCTTCCTGGCTGTATGCTTAGGGCGGCGGCCCCAGCACTTCCTGAGTCTCATAGAGACTGTGTGCACTCTTCTGTGTCCCCAGCCTATTGCCAAGAGTTACCAGGTACATAAGGCATCCCCACCCATAGGGGGATGACTGAGCAGCAAACTCTTCAGTCTTTCTTTGGCTACTGAGTTGCCAGGTCCTGTCCTGCTATTTCTCTTGTTTCTGCCTCCCAGGGGGCTGCACACCCTGGCCTGAATCCTTGATCTTATACCTGTACCCGTACCTGACCCTGTCTGTACTGAGTCCAATACCTGTACCTATTTGTATCCTTGTCTGTAGCCTTCCCTACCCTGCTTTGTGTATCCTTGTGTTTACTCCTGCGGCTCTGCTCTTTGCTCCGCAACCTGCGGCTTTGCTCTGCTCATTGCTCCGCAACCTGCGGCTTTGCTCTGCTCTTTGCTCCGCAACCTGCGGCTTTGCTCTGCTTTTTGCTCCGCAACCTGCGGCTTTGCTCTGCTCTTTGCTCCACAACCTGCAGCTTTGCTCTGCAACCTGCGGCTTTGCTCTGCTCTTTGCTCCGCAACCTGCAGCTTTACTCTGCTCTTTGCTCCGCAACCTGCAGCTTTGCTTTGCTCTCGCTCTGCACCATGTGGTTCTGCTTTGCTCTCGCTCCGCATCCTGTGGTTCTGCTTTGCTCTCGCTCCGCATCCTGTGGTTCTGCTTTGCTCTCGCTCCGCATCCTGTGGTTCTGCTTTGCTCTCGCTCTGCACCCTGTGGTTCTGCTTTGCTCTCGCTCTGCATCCTGTGGTTCTGCTTTGCTCTCGCTCTGCATCCTGTGGTTCTGCTTTGCTCTCGCTTTGCACCCTGCAGTTCTGCTTTGCTCTCGCTCCACACCCTGCGGTTCTGCTTTGCTCTTGCTCAGCACCCTGCGGTTCTGCTTTGCTCTCGCTCCACACCTTGTGGTTCTGCTCTGCTTCTGTTCCGCACCTTGCGGTTCTGCTCTGCTTCCGTTCCGCACCTTGCAATTCTGCTCTGCTTCCGTTCTGCACCATACGGTTCTGCTCTGCTTCCGTTCCGCACCTTGCGGTTATGCTCTGCTTCCGTTACGCACCTTGCGGTTCTGCTCTGCTTCCGTTCCACACCTTGCGGTTCTGACCTGCTTCCGTTCCGCACCTTGCGGTTCTGCTCTGCTTCCGCTCCGCTCCTTGCGGTTCTGCTGCCAGTTCCACACCTTGCAGTTCTGCTCTCATTCTGCATCCTGTGGGTCTTTGTTCCCCCAGTCTGTTCCCATATACCAATCATACCTGTCTGTGTTCTTGACCTTCCCAAATTAGGTCCTGCACCTCCAATCTGAACAGGTCCCTTCCTGTTCCCATTTATCACTCATATCTGTCCGTGTTCCTGTCCCTCCCGAATCAGTTCCTGTCCCTCCAATCTGAGACATGCCCGCCTGCCTGTCAAGAGTGCCAGCCGTGCCCGCCTGCCTGCCAAGAGAGCCAGCCATGCCCGCCAAGAGTGCCAGCCATGCCCGCCAACAGTGTCAGCCGTGCCCGCCAGAGTGCCAGTCGTGTCAGTCGGTACTTGCCCGCACCTTCTATTAGTGTTCAGTCCCTCAGCGGGATCAGCTGCCACAGCCAGACACTGCCCTGGAATGGTACCTGGCAGCTACCTGCCGCACAAGCCTGACCTCACCATCAGAGGCTCCAGTGAACAACAAGGTAGCTGCTTAGTCGCGCCCCTTCCAAGGTAGTCTGGTTTGTGGCACAGTGGGGCCACAATCCCATGCTCTCGCCTACCAGTCAGGGCGCGAGCGTTGCAGCATTAGTGTGTACACAGTTTTATAATTGGGGATGTGATTGTGTTCATAATTAGCCAATTACATTTAAAAAACATGTTAAATAGTTGATTCTGATTTTCTGAGAAAATTGGTCAAGGAAACTGCCAAAAGACCTACAGCAACATTAAAGGAGCTGAGAAACATAATCTCAGACACAGACATAGGGATAATAGTTCATGTCATTAATATTGTTCACAGAAGAACAATGAAGGGATAGTACCCCAATGGAGCTCCTAAACTATGATACACAACACCAAAAGGAAACGGAGCAAAACACCATCACACATAGAAGAATGTCTCAAAGAGTGTCATATAGTATATAAATAATTTTTTTTGCATAAATACACAGTAATATATGTGAAACACTAAAATACAGGAATCATGTAGCAACCAGTACTAAGCTCAAAGCCGTAAGAGTGGCATTGGAAATGCTGCTAGATGTTACTCATATCTGCACAACACTCAGAATATGGGTGAAAAAGGGAATTATATACAATATATACTGTGCATTGGCTTTTCCCATAGTTACAGATAATACAATTCATTAATACCTATCCTATAGAAATATCAGTTACATGCATATTAGCAGAATAGAGTAAAGTTAGATAGGTGCCAGTGCACCGTACTCAGGGTCCGGAATCCTGATCTAACTATAGAATGGCAGAGATAAGCCAATTGTACCGCAGTAACCTAAAGTAGAAACTCACCCATAGCTGTGTTGTCGTGCAGGAATGCGCCCTCGACGCGCGTTTCGCAGGAGTAATGCATAATAATTGTGGGCCTTTAGATATATGTATATATGATTGCTACCCTGGGATGAATCATTATGCTCCCTTGTGAGCCTGGCATACCTTCATGTCTCCTCTTTTTAATTCCTGCTTAATGTATGGTGCATACAGCATGTACATATGATTATTCTATGTGTGATTTTTCAATAAATGATCTTTCTATTTTAAATATACTATGGTGTCTTGGACTTTCCTACTCCATTTCCTTTGTCTTTGGATTTTGAAAATCAGATAATGTATAGACTGTAGACAAGATGTGACTGGGCAGAGGACTATAACAGATCTTGAATTGTATGTTTCAAGGCTTAATAGAATGTGATCTCCAAGCTTGCTAGTAATGATATTTGACCTGCCACTTGTAGAAAGTTCAAGAGAACTTCCTCAGTCAAAGGATCCTTCTGTCAATGACTAGAGTTAGAAATTAATGAAAACAATTCCTGCAGCTACAAAGTAACCATGTGAAATTTTTACTGCATAGCAGTGATAGCACAGATCTTTCTAGGAATTCTCAGTCACGACAAGCAGTGCATTGGTTCAATCCAAGATCACCTTGTATCTTATATAGAATAATGCATTATGATTTAAACATTCAACTTTATATCTTAATTTGTTTTAGAAATATTGCATTATTTATTTAAATTTGCACCATTTATTTGAATTGATACCGATCAAATTAAATGTACAGGTCCAGTCATTCCTAATGCCCTGTTCACATTTTCTTTCACATTTCTGTTTTTTTATCCTTTTGAGCAAAAAAATGGAAATAAAATGTTCGGTTACAGGACCCATTCAAATATCCAAATGTTTTTTGCTGTTTGCTTTTATTTCCTAGAGCTAGAAAGAAAATCAGATAACTTATAGACTTGTGAAAGCTATCTCGGAGCCACTTCATGATTTAGTTGATAATGTGCTTCCTTGGAAATGAAGAACTAATTAAATAAACAACTTTAGAAGGAACCGGTCATGTCCTAAATAACACTATAAGCCTACAGATATGGGATTAATCCTCAGGTTAATAGCATTCGAAAGCATTGCTACTGGAGAGAAATGAACTTCATTTTTCCTGGCAGCCTCCGGCTTTCAGTCTTAGAGGCTGAGCCGGCCCAGCTTCAGTCACCTCTCAGTACCTGGTGAGCGGTGGCTTTAAGCTTGCCTCGGTACTGACTGATAGCTGGCTCTGCATTAATACATTACAGAGATGGCTTTCAGTCATTGTGCCAAGGCATTCTTACAGCTGCTGTTCCCTATGTACTGAACGGCGACTGAAACCACATCGGGTATTCTTCTAAGACTGAGTTCATTTCCAAAGCTCACGTCCTCCTGGTAGTCATGCTTTCAATGCATATCTGCAGGTTAACAGCATTTGAGGACATGACAGGTTTCCTTTAAAAACGCAATGTGCTTACTTTCAGAAAACTTTGGTCAATTTCCTCACAATGAGAAACAACCTGAGATAAAAGCAAAATGAGCAAATACCCTGCAAATAAGTAAATAAATATCAATAGTGCAGGTAAGTAACTTAGGGTAACATTCTTTTGATCAAAAAAAGTATAAGCCATCCCATCACGACAAGGTGACCCTTAATCGAGATGGTCCTAACACTTGACACATGGTAAGGTTTTAACACTAGACGTTAGAATCATCCTGATTAAGGGTCACCTTGACGTGGGGGATGGCTTACATGTTTTTTAATCATAACAATTTTAACTAAGTTCCTGTCACGAAGTGACTGTCCTAATGTGACAGTTGGTCGGTCACCAAACGGCACAACACACAAGGGAACACCAGTGACACAATTACAATGGTAGGCCCTGCGATAGAGAATGGGGGAATGGACACCTCCTGCACTCACCTTAAAATGTGCCCTGATCTCACTATCATCCCTATTTGGGTTCTTTCACCCCGTCGCCGAGCAGGATACCTAAACCCACACTTGCCCTGTGCGAATCCCTATATAGGGAGCTGGCAAGTGAGCAGCTCTAGTTCCACCACTGCACTAATACAACACAGGGGAAAGAAACAGACAACAAAGGGTAAAGGCAACAAAAACACCACACTTAGCTTACATACACCACACTTAGCTTATATGCACTGCAGCAAAGCTCCACACCGCAGATATCATCAGCAATAGGACTCTTAACACCAGAGAGCTGCTTCTGTTAAGGTTGGTCTCCAAAAGGACCTGTATAACCAACAGTCAGCTGATGTATCAGGTGACTCTATAAAGGCTGGTGGGAGTGGTTACCACCTACATCAGCTGACCCAGCAACACTGCAGTACACCAGCAGGCCAGTGGGGAGAAACTGACATTAACCTCCGATGGCCTGAAAGAAAAAAGTTTTAATGTGAGAAGCCAGATCTGCCACAGATCCAAAAATGGATCGTGACAGTTCCGTATGTTATTTACAAGCACTATTGCTATTTATTTACTAATTTGCAAGGTATAAGCTCATTTTGTTTTTATCTTATGTCATGTCTGTTTAGTGGCCAGTGTGAACATGCGCCTACACTTTGCATGTATACCAACTTATATTCTAGTTTGTTTCTTTTGTTTTTAATTTCCTTATAATCCCCTCACACAACAAATATCTCGTATAAACATCCCAATGGTCTAATAAAGTACTTTTGGATTTTTTTCTTGCCGTTGATTGTGATAAACACCAGCTCTTTGTGATCACTGGATTGTATCAGAATAGATCTGGATGATAGAATATCTAACTGTTTATTAAACAAAGCTTTCCTTTCAATAACTTTTATAAACATATGAAGATGTGAAACCACTATGATGAGCACAGAATTGAATATTGGCAGCACCGTGGTTGAGATATTACAAATCATCATAAATATTATGTACATGGAGATAAAAAAAAAAGAAAAAAAGAGAACATAGCTGAACATGAGGGGCTGTAATAAATATGAGTCTGACATTGCAGCTGATGCCCTGTGAAAATGATCTCCATATGTTGGGTGAATGTTAACCTAATACAGATGTGACCTCTGGGACCTCTTATACTGACATGATGTTTTGTCATTTACTCAGATGCGAACTGATACTACTATGGCCAAAACCGTGATTACTATAAACATTCTGATTGCACTCTTACAGAAACAGAGATGGGACCCGGCAAAGAAAATGAATGACGTACTCAACATTACTACTTCTTCCATTTTCCTGCAGTTGAAGCTATTAGGCCATTTATCTATAAACTTGTGAGCCACTTTAATAAACTAACTTATGTGCTATGAAGGAATAGCTAGCAGTCTCTATAGTAAGCAATGGAAGCCACCATCATCATGTTATTCTTTGTGATTATTGCTCCAAATACTAAGTTTCCAAAGTCCCCATTCCTGTGCAGAATATCATTTCAACAGGTCAATCTTCAATCTTAAAGATCTCTCCACCTTGTGAGGTGAGACAAAACATATATGGCACACCTATTTCTATGAGATCCACAGATATCACTTGCTTTAACAGTCATAGTAGCAGATGATATCTGTACCAGTATTTGCATTTCCAGACATAGATGCTGTTTATCAACAGCAAAAGAAGAGAAAAACAGATAAAAAAGTGTTCTGCTATGAGCTTAAAATTCTACGATGCAAGGTTTTAAACATTTAACACCAGCACTTCTGAATAGTCTATGGAAGTGTAGGAGATAAAGCAATGAATTTACTACTGAGTTATTAGTATTTAACTTTATTAACTTTATTGGTAAAAAAAAAACCCTTGCTGGTTTAAGTTACTTTACTGAAGAGGAGTCTTAAAGACCATCCAAAGTTTATCCAGTTTTCCCTTTACTCAAAAGTGAAAATACATTACAGCAATTTGATTTGTAACTCAGCATTTGCTTGGCTATGGATAAGACATTTGATTACAAGCTCCACTGGACAACTATACTGTGATAAAATATGATTTATGTGAATAACTTTATTTAAAGGGAGTTAGTAAGAAATTGTGATCCCTCAAAACATTTGAGATCTTTATAGAAAGTGTAGGGAAAGTAGCGTAAATACAGGGAGGATGTTACTCCTATGCTGCAATCCCTTGTGCCAAGGAGGTGACCCCTTTATGTGCAGTGCCCAGGAGGTGGCCTCATTATATATAGCACCCAGGAGGTGGCCCCCTTATGTGTAGTACCCAGGAGGTGGCCTCATTATATATAGTACCCAGGAGGTGGCCTCCTTATGTGTAGTGCCCAGGGGGTGGCCCCCTTATGTGTAGTGCCCAGGAGGTGGCCCCTCCCAGTGTAGTTCATAGGAGGTGGCCCACTTATGTGTAGTGCTAAAGAGATGACCCCTTTCATATGGGGTGCCCAGATGCTGGCCCCCTTATGTGTAGTGCCCAGATCATGGCCCCTTTATGCATAGTTCCAAGTAGGTGACCCTTTACGTGTAGTGCCCAGGAGGTGGCTCCTTTATGTAAAGTGCCAAAGAGTTGAGCCCTTCATATGTTATATAGTTCCCAGATGTTGGCGCCTTCATATGCAGTGCCCAGATGCTGGCACCTCTGTATGCAGTACTCAGGAGATGGCTCCCATATATGCAGTGCCCAGTAGGTGGCCCCCTTATGTGTAGTGCCCAGGAGGTGGCCCCCTTATGTGTAGTGCCCAGGAGGTGATCCATTCATGTGTAGTGCCCAGATGCTGGTCTTCTCATGTGCACTGCCCAGATGCTGGGTCCTTCATGCATACTGCCCAGGAGGTGGTCCCCATATGTGTAGTGTTCAGGAGGTGGCCTCCTTATGTGTAGTGCCCGGGAGGTGGTCCTCTCATGTGTAGTGCCCCCCTCATGCGTAGTGCCCAAAAGGCGGCCCCTACATGTGTAGGGTCCAGTGGTGTGGCCCCTTATGCGCAATGCCATGGAGGTGGCCTCCTCATGGTAAGTGCTCAAGAGGTGGCCTCATTATGTGTAGTGCCCAGATGGTGGCCCCCGTTTGTGTATTGCCAAGGAGATCCCCCTCATGTCTAGTGCCCAGATGCTGGACCCCTCATTTGTAGTGCCCAGGACCTTTTGCACTGAACGCAATGCAGTGCTGGCTCTATTGTTCAAACAGGAAACCGCAAGAGCCGTCACTCTGAGCAGAGGCGTGAGGCTGTAAAATGTTTAGTATAGAAAGCTGTGGGCAAGGATGTGGAAGGACCAGTCTCTGGGCACTGGCGATCATATTTTGGACTTCTTGTTCATGCAGCCTTTCATAACCATCACCCAAGGTATGCATATATTAGTTTCTGTGTCCTCTCCCTAAAAAGTGCTGTCAGCAGTTTTGAGGGCTCACATTCAAATAATAAAAACAAAAAAAATAGAATAAATGGGTTGTCTTATGAAAATAACCTCTGTTCATATGCCCTGTGGATATCATATAAAACGGGGTCTCTGGCTTAGAAACTTGAGCTGGAAAGGTAGACTGCTCTTTACATTACGCAGAGATTTACCCAAGTGGCTGTTGTGCAATGCCACATACTATGTCTGTTCATAGACTCTAGGACAGTAACAACTGTGGGGTTAGGTAATCCTGAAGTGATCAGTTGATCACAAAGATAAGTTCCAGAGAAAAAAAAGTTTTCCAACAAGACACAGAATATATCACTGGAAATACAAACTATGAGAACAATCTTTGTGTGACACAACTAGAGCAGATCTCAGAGGATCCTGCTACGTCATCATTTTTAAGAATCCAAAGGTCAGCTAGCTAGGGATGCGTCTCCACTGTCCGACCCTTGGCCATTAAGTGACAACTAATTGGCTACATGAATATGATGAATGGCCATATAATATCCTTTGCAGAGAATGATCGTTAATATGATTGTTCTGTGTGCACAGAATATCATGGTTCTCGGCATAACCTATAATATTGACACAAGACAATGTGCTGCCGAGAATGATGCTCTTTAAGCAAGTTTAAAATAATTTCCCTGGATGAATGAGCATTTTGTTCACTTATCAGTTGATTGGCAGTCAGTTTAGACAATCTGATAAATAGGAAATGAGTGTTCCTAGGAATGCTCATTCCTGATAGATGGTCAGGGTAAATGCACCTTTTACAAATTTGACATTTCTGTTTGTTTATGACATTGTAAGCGAGTAGGCACCCACTGAAAACCATGGCTGAGAAGAGATCAAAAGTATGTTGCTTACCTTAAACACAACAATGGGAATGTCAATGACAATGTAGATAAGGTCTCCAAGCGCCAGGCTCGCTATCAGAGCATTTGGTCCATTCCTCATGCACTTGTTCTGGTAGATTATTCTGAGAAGAGTTGCGTTTCCAACCATCCCAATGATGAAAATAGCACAAGATAGTGTGGTGTTTATGTACTTGAAGACATGGCTGATTTTAGTCCTCTGAGGACACCAGATAACAGAACTGTTTGGTCTCATTGAACGTTGAGGAAAGGTCCTGTTCATTGCGAAGCCAGCAGTGGTGTCAGTCCGATTGTGGAAGTAATCCCCATCATTTTTACTGATAGCAAGTCCAGCCAATGCCAGCAGCACAGTAACTCTCAGGATAACAGAACCCATGCCTCTTTATTGTCCACAATCCCAGAGGAAATCACTTCTAAGGAACTTCCAAGTCTTACCTGGAACAGAAAACACAGACACGTTTTATACAGGGTTACAAGTAAAGTACAGGGCAAAATAATTAGCCACCTATCAAAATTAGGAAGGCTTCCACCCTTCCATTCATGCAATTCTTGTTGTGTTTGTATATGCTAATCCACACATCAGGGTTGCATGCCAGCCTTTTTTTTTTCCTGGGCAACTTATCAAGAAATCACAGATGGCCAACATTTTTTACGCACTGAAAAACTGTAATGAATCATAAAGATCAAAAGTGATACACGTCTACAGCCCATAATATTGATAGAAAAACATAAGCAAAGTTTACTTCTAACTGTAAAAGTAACATTTTACAATCACTAGTCTCTGTACAAGCTCAAAACAAAATAAAGAATAATCACAGATGCAATTTTTTCTTACGGACAGTGAAAAAATATGACCTATTTTTACAGACTTTCCTGGAATTTTTAACAGTTGCCAACCTGGGTGTTGGATGTGTCCAGGTTCGGATTTGGCCACAGAGGAACAGGTGAGTTCCCTCGGTGGGCCCATGTGCAGGAGTGAGTCCCAACTCCCCTTATATAAACAGTAATTGGCACTATAGACTTGTTTCACTATGTACAAACAAAAGCAGCATTTCATCATTCATTTAGCAAACTTTCCAGTGTATACAAGAATAGGCAAATTTGTGAATGAGGATATTATAATATTTGATTGTAGAATATCCAAAAATCCTGAGGCACCAGAGGATAATCCTTAAAACGTTAGATCTTTATTCCATAGTACTTAAAAAAAAAACATAATGATAGGAAGATAAGACAATGTTTCGATTCTCTTCTGTTGCCTCGGGATTCTTGGATATTCTACTGTTTTGGGTCTAGAGGGAGGCCTTACCGAGCAAGCATAGAATATATCAATGGTGCATGGGACTTGGTCACTGGATTACGTAATAGTTGCTTGAAGCTGAATAGTAGCTACCAGAGTCGATGTTAATGATGGGTCCTTTGCACCCCACTCTGACATGGGATGTGTCCATATAGACCTATGTACATACTGTGTGCTGCCTAAGCGGATAAAACGTGGACTAATACACGTATAGAGGGGTGTAGAAAAAGGTATAAAGTTTAAACAACACTTTAATTATAATCATGTTATCATCTGTGCATAGTTTTATTGAATATACCTAATCTGTCATATCTTCCAAAATGGAAAAGCCCATCTAGGTAAGGTCTGGTGACCACTGTTGCCACTTGAACAGGTCTTGTCTACCTATCCGCTTATAATAATAAAAATTAATATGAATAGATATTACGACTACATATACCTCCCATGTAAATTCACCTCCTCACAGCAAAGCTTCTGTCCACATGATCATGCTGTACGTTCATATTTAGGTGTAACCCTTTATTGCACCTCCATGTGCTTCCAATTTTACACAGATGCACATGGAAGGTTTTTCTCATGGATTTATTAAGAAACTATAAAAAAAGTGGTATGTTAGCATGACGTATTGTATATCTGTGCTTCCAGAGAGGAACATGACATGGAGGCCCCATCTCCTTAATATGGACTTAATAGAGACTCTTCATGCTATTGAATGGGGCCTTATAGGTAGTTGCAGACTAATGATAGTTTTACAAAGTTTTGCAAGTATTTTATTTGCATTAAAGGCTTTTTATATCTTGACAATTCCTTTTCAGATTAAGATTTCTGCATGAAGTCTGATATTAAATACTGTTTATTAAATTCCTTTTCAGATTAAGATTTCTGCATGAAGTCTGATATTAAATACTGTTTATTAAAATGGCCGTGTCTGCAGGAGACGCTCTGTGTTCACTGCTTTTCTTTTATGGCTCAGAAAGTGGTTCCAGATTGGGGACCACCCCTCCATCTCGATGACACCTATATGCCCTAATACGACATATCAAAAGTAGTTTAAAACTTTTGATGAGACATCCCTCTTATACCATAATAATACGAGATGTGCGATATATAACATAACTCTCCTCTGCCCTAGTTCTGCACCAAACCACTTTGCTGGATTAACCCCAATCAATCACATATCATTTCTCGGACATCTGTTTACAGTTTATTGCTGTGATAGCTTTTCTGTGCTCATTATTTGGACATTGTACTAGTCTTGTAGACAATGACTTCAGCCCGACATCTACCTAACATTTAGTCTAGATAAATCATGCAAGCATTTCATGTTTTACATCAACACTTGGAAAGGTTCGGCGAAAGCATTTAGGGTAGAAATAATTGTTAAGTTCTATCATACAGATTGATTATGGCCTCTAGTACGAAAACCGTCAACCGTCAGCTTCATTATTCCTGTCTTATGTCAGGCGTGAGCACACAAACAGTTCTGAAATATATTGTATACTACATAGGGACTTACCAAGGAACCAGGCATACTATATCAATGTCAAGTGTCCGCTGTAGGGAAAAGATGTTAGTTATCTACAATAAATACTATTCTAAAACATTGGTTACATCCCAAAGAGCCAGCGCTAACGATGGGTCGTATAAGGTACTGTGGTAGTACACTGAACTTTACGTAAGGTGAAGTGTTGTGAGCCAAGGACATGATTGACGGGAACAATCAGTATAAGCAGATTTCTAGTGAAATAGATCCCACCAGTTATATGGTTATAATAAATCACTGAAGGAATATTTTACTGAGTATTAGATAAAGAGATTAAATAATCGGCTCTTGGACAGAGACAACACTGTTGTATAATTGTCCTAAATTGGACTATTAACCTTCTGCTTCGTATTGTTGGTTGCTCTTACCTTTCTACTTCTGACACTTTACAACCAAGGTGATAAGGAAACTATCAGACCCAGCACAAAGCACAGATATTCAAATTGATTTCGGACCACTCAAAAATGTTTGCAACCTGCGTCAGCCCAGTACGCGATGACTATTATATCCATCATTCCATTGCTTTTGAGTCCTAACTCAAAGTTTTTACACTTGTGTGAGTGAATATATATTTTAAGTATTTTACTTACTTCTATAGCAACATTAATTTCGACAGCACTATACAGACATCATCACTGCATTGGGACTCACAATCTATGGTAAATTCCCTATCAGTACGTCTTTGGAGTGTGGGAGGAAACCACAGTACCAAGAGGAAATCCACGCAAATACCGGGAAAACATACGGAAACTCCTTGCAGATGTTGTCCCTGGCGAGATTTGAACCCAGGACCCCAGTGCTGCTAACCACTGAGCCATCGTCCTGTCCTATTATGTATTATGTATAGTCCGACTATGTACAAAGCAGTTTGTGGGTTAGCTTGATATTGAAATGCAAGTGTTTATAACAACACTATATGCATTTTTGCTCTTTATTAAATGCAAGGAATATTTTACAAAGTCAACAGAGCTTCCATGACTCCAGTCAATCACTGTAAAATGTCTGAGATTGTGAGCTCCACTGAGTAAACATTTCAGTAATACATCATCGCCATATACTATTTACTACCTATATAGCAAGTAATAAAACCATTACCATTTTTGTCTGAACAGATTGTTGCATGTGTCATATGGCAAGTACTTGTTACAAAATGATAGCAGCCATAATAATACAACCAGTTCGTTTCAATATTTCTGTTGCAACAAACTCCTGTTTATAAAGAAAGATATTTAGATGGATGTAAATATTTATATTCCAGATAGAACCCACTTGTAAATCACACACTTCGATATACAGCCTGTGTGGTGTGTCGCAATGAAACCAGTCCCACAGCAGGAAAGACCAAGGGTGCTGCAGTATCCAGAATCCCACAGGGAGCACGATAAGGCCATCTTATTGCTTTCCTTTGGCCTCTCCTGAAGACTGCATTGTAAATTACAAACTAAATATTTGGATTGTGACTCTGGGAATCACGTCCATTTCGGGTTAAACCGTATTCACATGGCTATTTATACGTCTTACTCCAGAATAGAGCTGTATGAGAAAGCGGCTCCCCATGGGATGAGTATGTCTGGAACACAAGTGGAATGTGGTACAATCAGGTGCCCTCTCCTCTTTATCTACTGCCATGTAAATACTTGTATGTGCAAGAAAGACAAACCTATTTTAGGAGGGACACCTTTATTGGCTAACCAGAAAAATGATATTTTGGAGCACAAATGCTCCTTCTTCAGGCAGGTAAGGAGCCTCTGTGCTCAGAAAACTTGCAAATATATTTTTCTGGTTGACGAATAAAGGTATACATTTGTCTTTTTTAGGCATAGAAGTGTTTTTCTGGCTAACAAGGTACCACATTAGAAGGTTTATTGTACATTGTATGTACTACCATGAAATCTATTTTCCTTGTTAATAAAGCTCTTAATGTGTGACTATTAAATCAATACTGTATTTTCATGCTAATACACAGCATTCCTTGTATTTCCATGTTACACCATCTACTACCATGAAGTTCTCATCACAGCACACTATAGGATAAACTATAGGAAACATGTGATATACTATAAGTTGATCAGTCAATGGGCCATTGGAAAACATTCCTGCCAAGATTGATAATAATGGAACATCGGCCTTTCAAGCATTAAATACAAACTTGAAAGGCATGTATTATACATGGATTGCATAAAGTTTCATTCTGTTTAACAGTAATCTTTCCATTTAATAAATGGAATTTTTAGCATATATAAAATTGTACAATCTGACCCAAGTACAATGCGATTTAGATGAGTTAATATAATAGGTTTGCCTGCAGTCCTATGTAAGAGAGCAAATTGTAATACCATCAATAATTGTAGCAAATGAATAATTTAGCAATGTTGCACGTGACAAAGTAAACTCTGCTGTATCTGCATTTTATACTGATGGACAACACGCCAGGTCACGGCTCAAACACAACATACATTGGAGGTCAAACAAGCTTGCAATCCAAAAATCCAAGCTGTCACTGAGGCAGTAGGTACAGAGCATGAAGAATATCCGCAGCGATCATGATGTCCATTGCTACAATGTGATATATTAGTATTTGTTTTATTTACAAAGGAAACCAGAAAAGCTCCAAAACATCACATAAATGCAAACTGCGCAAAGCAATTGCACAGATATCTAGTACGCACAAGGAGAATTGGTTGGTGGCTTTTTACCCAATATTTTAGATGTTAGGGGCAATGGTGAAATATTTGCTCTGAGCAAATGAAATGTTGATTTCAACAGGGCAACTACATGTATAAATCCTTTACCAGCATTTTACATACTTTTTTTTCCAGGAAACACATTAAAGAACATTTCAAGGAACTGATCAGTAAGTAATAAATGCCCCCCATACACAGATTGTGTACATTCCTTGTGGGATAGTGGCGCTATCACATAGGGGACAGGGTGATGATGATGATGGCTCCTGGTTCATTCATAAGAATTCTTTTAAAAAACTTGCAAATGAGCCAGAAACAAAGAGTGTATTTGGTTCCCGGTTGTAACTTAATGAATGTACAGTTTTGCCTCCCTTCTCTTTTATTTGCCAACACCCCAGAACCGCAGCTATTTACCGGGGATTACTTAATTACAGCAATTATGAGATTAGTTCATTTTTCCTTAACATGAAATTAAAGATAGATCACCTGATAATTATGACTTCCTTAGATTAAACTCCAGACATCATGCTCAAAATGAGGAAAGGAGACAAGAAGGTTCATGTCATTGCTCAATATTAACCTGTTCAGTATTGAATAAACACTGTGTAAGGATAGGAAAAAGGTAAATGTCCAGTAAGATAAGAAAAATACTAACTTGGCATTACCAGGTATAGCAGCTGATGGATGTCTGAGATGTTTCCTGTGAGAGCAGAAATCCCAGATCATGAGGAAGAGTACACTTGAGAACTGCAGCAGCCAAACTTCTCCACAGCACCTCCAAGCAGTGAACTTTCAGTCTCAGATCCTAACTTCATCTGTGCTAGCCTGTCACAGACCATGGCTGGGTGGGATGGATAATCTCCACCTCCTGCTCAAGACAAAAGAGGCAGAACAGAGAAGCATAAAACACAGAGCAAGCTGATCCCACTGCCAACCTCAAGCACATACATCAAAAAGACTGCCTTGGGGGCATAGGAAGCACTGAGCAGCTTCTTAACCATTTCCTCTCTGCAGCTTTCTCCCATGTCCTGACAGTCTCTCCCTTCTCCCATGTAGAGAAAAGATCAGGATTACTTCTGGAGAACTGATGGGCAGAAGAGTGGGATAGGAGGCAGGACTCACACTGAAACATACATGTTTGATCTCCGGTTTCAAAAATGACTGTGTTTGGTTAAGAGTAAGACAGGTACAAGGGGAACCTCAAGGTACTGCCACACTAAACAATCCCGCTAGCGATAACGACGCATACTAATGCGATCGCTAGCGGGATTGTTTCTATATCGCTGATAGCGGCTTAACTTAGCAATATCGTTAAGGACGCTATCGCGGTTAGCGATCTCCTTAACGACTTTAGCGGTACAAAAGTACCGCTAAATCGCTAAGAAAAGGTGCCACACAGCGATAATACTTACCCAGCGGGAGCGCCGACGATAAAATAGGGTCCGGAACTATTCCAGCGACGAGCGAGATCACAGCAGGATCTCAGCAGGGAGCTTGTCGCTGACAGATGCCGCACACAACAACATCGCTAACGGGATCGCTAAATAGTGACGTTTTTTAGCGATCCCGTTAGCGATGTTGTTTAGTGTGGCATACCCTTTACACTCACAGAACAACTGATCCAGGCAACATCCATACAAAGGGTCTGAAAGCAGCAGAGTAGAGTCTGCATTGAAGAACTGTAGGGCTGCAATCATTGTGAGCTTTTCTGGATGAAGCTGATTTACTGACTGTAAAAATATGGCATGTGGTATGTGGATTACTAATAATATGTGGAATAGTCTGTAACTATAATTTAAAGGCTATACATTTACTAAAGTCACATAAACACTACACATTACTAGGATACATTGTAGGCAATTTTGTCTCTGATTGAAGAAAATAATGGGAGCCTGGTTATTTGTCCCATGCACCCACAAGAGGTCCTCTCCTCATGGATGTATTATACATGGATTGCATAAAGTTTCATTCTGTTTAACAGTAATCTGCCACCAGGCTTTTGCTAGCCCCTCTGAGAGAAGCATGATGTAGGGCAAAAGACACTACTGGGCGGCTTGCTGCAGTTTTGATTAACAACAGATTTATCTGCTGCAGATCTACCAGTTTTCTGACTGCTGAGCTCTGTATAACCTCACCCACACCGCTGATTGGCATATATGTACACTGTGCATAGGCAGAAAGCTGTCAATCAGTGGTGAGGGGCGTGATTTGACTACCTGGCAGCAGGTCAATTACTCCTTCAGTAATAATCTCCTGCTTATAAAACAGGTAATTCATAAAAACTACAGAAAATTGCTGAAATCTGTGTCTCTGTCGCTACATTATGCTGTTCTCAGATTAGATAGAAAACAATAATAATAATCTTTATATAGCGCTAACAGATTCAGCAGCGCTTTACAGTTTTGCACACATTATCGTTGCTGTCCCCGATGGGCTCACAATCTAGATTCCCTATCAGTATGTTTTTAGAGTGTGGGAGGAAACCAGAGTACCCGGAGGAAACCCACGCAAACACGGGGAGAACATACAAACTCCTTGCAGGTGTTGTCCTTGGTGGGATTCGAACACAGGACTCCTGGCTGCAAGGCTGCAGTGCTATCCACTGAGCCACCATGCTGCCCTGCAATAGAAAATAATCTGGTGTCCTTTTAAAACCAGTAGTGAAACCCTGTACTTTACACCAAATGGTCTACAGACAAGACGTGAATGAAAGAAATTGTGACACTTATGTAGTTATTCTACTCACCCAAAAAAACACGTAGGATTGCTAAAAAATCAGCAATGTTTTCATCACGGGAGACTGAGTAGTTTTATGAGGCTAGCCTGGGCCCAATAAAACCTCTTCATGGCTGCTGTCCTTGGCTCCATATTAGAACATCAATCTACTAGCAGACATCTATATTGGATAAGCCAATACTCAGGGATATAACTATATTACAAGCAGGCACATATTACAGACTTTTCATTGGGCTCCAGGAAATTCAGGTGACCCCTTTTGTTCACAATGCTGTCAGTTTGTAAGCCCTCTTAATTTGGCAGTAACAGTCTGCTATTGTCTCTGCCTGGACAAACCACGGTATGATCATAACAATGTTTCCTTGCATGCATTCGGTATCATGTCCTAACCTCAAAACATGAAACCTATTTCTTGAGAAAGTTTATGTTTCACTGCACCTAAGAAACCACATACTGCAAGCATGTCACACTCCAAACTACGGCTCTGTAGAGCGTCGTCTTTGTAGTACTTGTACTGGTCCCGTAGAGCTAATGTTCTCAGCCCGGGCACAAACATTTCTAAGAGGGCCAGCATCAGAAGACCCAGCTGATATCAGTGCCAACCAATTGCTGCTGGGATTTCCATACTGATTTTATGATCTATGTGGTAAGAGATCATTACTGTTTATTATTCTGCAGCTTATAGGACAGACATTGTTTTGGCATAGCACTTGGGGGCTCAATGTAACATTTATAAGCCTAAACATTTTTGGAAAACTGATGGACCACAAAACTTACTCTTGATCCAAAAATATCAATTGGAACATATGGCTTAAAAGCTCAATTCATTTAAAAAAGAAAGTTGATAAAAATCCAATGAGACCATGTAAAGGGGAAAATACAAGTATGAACAGTCAGGATATAGAGAGTTTGAGAGTTTGTTACCTAGAATGCACAGTATGTACTGTCATAAAAGATTACAGCTTGCTCAAAAATTCTGATTGTTCCTTCATGCTTGTACATATATGTCACATGTAGAGCACCTGGGTTCTGGGGTTCTCTTCTGAGTGCTCTCCCCTCAACATGAGGTTGCAAAACACTTTGATTTTGATATTCATCCTTCATCTCTATTTCACTGTGTAGGAGAATTTTTATTTGCTTCTTCTCCAATCTTCGTTTTCCGCTTGTCACCCTTTTACTCTTTGTTTCCTTTTTACCTTTCAATTATGTAATATAGGAATGGCTACTATAGCAATTTTTAAGGGAGCTGCGATTTATTATGTACAATTATTACATCTAAGACGCCTTTCACATCTCATCTGGGATTTCCACTTTATTGTAGTTCTTTTATGATCAAAAGGGGATTGTATCTAGGCACAAGAGAAATATTGTGCTACGATGTTATTCCCCTTTGATCATAAAAGATATACAAAAAAGTGTATATTTTTCTTAGGAAATAGTTTCCTTTTCCCTTGCGCTAAGATCTGATCATCCATTTGATAAACAAGGCACATATGGAAGAATGGGTTTCCTAAAGTGATGCGCAAGGGGCCTAAAATTTGCAAATAAAAAGAATACCTGAATGAGCCCAAGCCACTAAAATGAATTGAAATTATGGAAACTGTTGAGTCATACCGCAAAATCTGTAACCCTCCTTCATTTCTATAGGACTGACTAGTTACTTGTTACACTTGCTCTTTACTGATTGATAGAAGCAAAACCTGTAAACCTGTCCACCTCCTCATGATCATCAGGGGAGCCATCAATCAACTAGTGTTTAAAGGGGTTCTTCTGGCTCTAGACAAATTTCTGCAGATTGCACAACTGTTATGACTCTTCTGTATCCCAAGCTTGATTGGGTGGCCAAGTGAATACAGGTATACACTTTGCGGTGTAGCGGTCACATGATTATTAGATTCTCCTTCACTTCTCGCAATAGAATATTGAGAACAGTAGATGAGACGCTAGTCGGTATGTGACCGAATTGACTGCCCATTCATGCTGTGAGAACCTGAGGATCTGCTAGAGTGGACCTGCTGGGCCACGACAACAAACCTCCCCTGGGCGAGCTGACCAGATGGATCACCCCCTATACAGGGAGCGTTGGGGCAGACCCAGGGGAGACTATTACTGCGACAACTGATACCCAGGGGCGGACAATAGGAGCTAGAGCAAGGACCGGGTGGACAGACGATGGAGCAGAGACACTGGACGGTGGGCACGGCAAAGACACAGGCTGATGGAAATGGCTGAGACACAGGGACAAGGACTAGCCGGAGGCACCGGCAGGCAGGCACAGCTGAGAACACAGGGGCACGGGCTTGAGAGACACAGGAAGGCTGGCATGGCTGAGCCACAGGGAAACGAACTTGCCGATAGCACCGGCAGGCAGGCACGGCTGGGAACACAGGAGCACGGGCTGGAAAGACACAGGAAGGCAGGCATGGCTGAGACATAGGGACACAGGCAGAATCAGGACACCGGCAGGAGGGCACTGGGAAGCAACAGAGAGAGAACACTGGATGAGGACTGAGGAACAAGGAGGCGACTGCGCACAATGGGACAGTCAGGGAGCGGGAGAGAGCAGGGAAGTGAGGGACCTGAGTCAAGCGTGAGGCACAATTGATAATCAGGCACAGCCTGGAGGGAGAGGCTGCCTGATATGCACAGCGTGCCAGGGAGTTCCGGTTCAGAGCCCTCCTGGGTCATGGGGGAGGGACAGAGCGGCTTACGTCAGGCTGGCAGAAGTGCCCGAGCACCACATAGCCGGGATGCGAGGATGCGCATGGAGCGATGGGACCCAGAAGCCGGCCATGAAGCAGGAAGTGGGGAGGCCGGGTGATGCGCGCTTACCCTGGGAGCGCACCGGGACGGGTGATTAAACGGGGGCCCGAGGAGAGGAGCTGCAGACCCGCCCGACGTGACACATGCTGGGAATACAGGGGACTCTTGACAGTGTGTACATTACACAATGTCATAATTCTGGTATCTGCAGTCATATAAAGTGGCTCCAGAAATTTGTCAAGAGACTGGAAAAAACCCTGTAATGATGAGTCCTGTATATATTGAAATGTCCTAAAACGCTGTGTAACGCTGGTAGGTGTGGATCCACTGTGCCACTGGCCGGCCTTACTCTGGAAGGGCGTGACTAAGTGGCTACCTGGTTTTCATTAGAGCCTTTGATGGTGAGGATAGGCTTGGGCTGCAAGATAGCCATCAGGTGCCACTGTAGGGCCTGCAACAGCTGACCCATGTGTCAAAGCAGGAGGAGGGGCAAGACAGAAGCATAGTCAGACGGTCCAGGGTCGGGGCAGGCAGCACAGGTTCAGGATACGTAGCAGAGGTCAAGAGCTGAGAGATCAGACAGGATGAGATGATAAGTGAGGTAAGTACCAGGAAGAATAAACAAAAAAAATTACCTTAACTGGGAACTAGATTCTAACAGCAAGATTCTAGATTCTAACTGGATCCTAAGTTCAGGCAAAGGTGTGGAGGGCGGTGCTGCCTGTTATAGCACCTGCTGGATGGTGATTAGCACAGGAATCTAAACACTGCAGGACACAGGGTTAAATTCCTGCAGGATTTGGCCTCACCCCCCATAGCCACTTGGAGACACCAGGGTTATGCAGCAAGAGTAGCGGTGGCCAAATATGAGGACAAGAAGAGCAGTGAATGCAGTGAGTAGAACGATGGCGGGAACACATTCGTGACATCGCGGTGACACTCTGTTGTAGGAGAACACCTGTAACTGGCAGAAATACTCTTACAAGGATGATATTGGGGGTTGATACATTTGTAGTAATTATACAACAACTTGATTATACATTTACTCAGGTTTGTTAATTGTTACATTTTGTCTAAAGATTAGTAGCCATTCAGTGTGAGAAATATAAATTAATAGGGCATATTTGGAGGCAGGTAAATACACAGTACTGTTATTCTTTATTCTTGAAAGGGAATATCTTCTCATGATGACGAGTCCGACCACTTATAATGAATGACATAGGGTAAAAGCAGTCAGGAGAAATTGGCTGTCCAGGCACACACTTAACACACATTAGCTAGATGTGGGATCAATACTGTAGCCTTATTAATTTTACATAAGACAATTAAACATGTTTACAAGCTCAGATGATTTACAGTGAACTACTGGATTTTTTTTTCATTGCATTGAAATCTTTTTGTAAACTGGACCATATAGATAGATTGTAGGTATTTATTATGTCCTGAATCTAAGATACAATACTGCTGATGCAAACAATTTTGGAATAATTTTCTTTGACTTTTATAATAACGATTGAAGTTTTTTATGTTTGTTTGTACTCAGTTAACTGTTTTCTTTTCTTGATTAACCCCTTAAGGACCAAGCCACTTTTGTAGGTTAATGACCAGACCTTAATTTTTAAATCTGACCACTGTCAATTTATGTGGTTTTAACTCTGGAACGCTTCAACGGATCCCACTGATTCTGAGATCGTTTTTTTTGTAACACATTGTACTTTATGATAGTGGTAAAATTTCTTCAAAATTTCTTTTATTTGTGAAAAAAATGTAAATTTGGCAAAAAATTAGAAAATTTCACAATTTTCAAACTTTACATTTTTTATGCCCAGAGCGTTATGTCACACAAAATAGTTAATAAATAACATTTGCCACATGTTTTTTTTACATCAGCACAATTTGAAACATAATTTTTTTTTCTTAGGAAGTTATAAGAGTTAAAACTTGACCAGCCAATTTTTCCAACAAAATTTACAAAACCATTTTTTTTAGGGACCACCTCACATTTGAAATCACTTTGAGGGGTCTATATGGCAGAAAATACTCAAAAGTGACACCATTCTAAAAACTGTACCCCTCAAGGTGTTCAAAACCTCATTCAAAAAGTTTATTAACCCTTTAGGTGCTTCACAAGAATTGAAGCAATGTGGAAGGAAAAAATGAACATTTAGCTTTTTTTCACAAAAATTTTACTTCGGACACCATTTTTTTTTATTTTGTCAAGGGTATCAGGAGAAAATGAACCACAATATTTGTTGTGCAATTTCTCCTGAGTACACTGATACCCCATGTGTGGAGGAACACCACTCTTCAGGTGCATGGCAGGGCTCGGAAGAGAAGGAGCACCATTTGAGGTTTTGAATGTAAAATTGACTGGAATCGAGAGCGGACGCCATGTCGCGTTTGGAGAGCCCCTGATGTACCTAAACAGTGGAAACCCCCATAAGTGACCCCATTTTGGAAACTATACCCCTCAAGGAAATTATGTAGATGTGTAATAAGCACTTTGAACCCCCAAGTGCTTCACAGAAGTTTTATAACGTAGAGTCGTGAAAATAAAAAAAAGAATTATTCTTACCGTTAATTCGGTTTCTAATAGCATTCCACGACAGCATAGGAGGATGTCTCCTTGTCCTATTGGGGGACAGGAATACAGAGAGGTTAAAAACCCCTCCCACCTCCCGTTAACCAGTGTTTTACCACCACATTTAGGAAGGGTTACCTTTAGTATTCTCAGAACTTAATCCAAGAATTTCGGGAGGGAATTGGCGCTGTCGTGGAATGCTACTAGAAACCGAATTAACGGTAAGAATAATTCTTTTTTCTCTAGTAGCCTTCCACGACAGCATAGGAGGTATACCAACCAATTCAAATTTTAAGGGGGGCTTATGGCCTGGAGAACTTTCCGGCCAAAAGCTAGGTCCCGATTGGACCAAAAGTCCAATCTGTAATGCTTCGTAAAAGTATGCAATGAAGACCATGTTGCAGCCCTGCAAATCTGCTCAGACGAAGCTCCAGCTCTTTCAGCCCCGGATGTTGCTACGGATCTTGTTGAGTGGGCCTTCAGGCCCGCTGGTGGAGCTAAATTCTGGGCCAAGTAAGCTTCAGATATGGTTTTCTTTATCCAAGTGGCGATTGTAGTTTTTGCCACTTTTTTACCTTTATTCTTACCGTGTAGGTGAACCAAGAGATTCTGGTCAGCTCTAAAAGATGATGAGAAATCAAGGTAGTGAAGAACAATTCTTCTAACATCCAGGGTATGGAACTGTTGTTCTTTTAGGTTTGCCGGTTTATTGCAAAAAGAAGGTAAAACTATGTCCTGTGATCGGTGAAAATCTGATACAACCTTGGGAAGAAAAGATGGATCAGGACGAAATATGATAGCGTCATCTCTGATGAGCAAATATGGTTCTCGTATTGAGAGGGCCTGTAATTCCCCTATTCTTCTGGCTGTGGAAATGGCGATCAAAAATGCTGTTTTACATGCTAGTAACTGAGGGGAACATGTCACCAAAGGTTCAAAGGGGGTCCTGTAAGGCCCTTGAGAACTATGTTTAAGTCCCATGGTGGGACAATAATTTGTTTCCTAGGGTTCAGTCTGAGTGCTGACACCATGAATCTTTTAATCCACTTATGGCCCGCTAAATTTTGGTCATACACCGAACTTAGAGCTGACACCTGGACTTTTAATGTGTTTGGTCTGAGACCAAGTTCCAACCCTTTCTGTAAAAAGTCCAGTATTTTAGATATATCAGGACGCAATGGGTCTGGAATATCAGGGTGACACCAGGAGGAGAACTTTTTCCAGACCTTGTTGTAAATAGTATTAGTTACTGGTTTCCTGGATTTTTGAAGAGTGGCGATCACAGGTCCTGAAAGTCCTTTCTCTCTGAGAACCCGGGCTTCAACAGCCAAGCTGCTAGGTTCAGTTTCCGGGGATCTGGATGATGGAGATGACCTTGTTGGAGAAGATCGACCTCCGGTTGCAACTGAATTGGTCCTTCTGCCCGTAACTCCAGAATGAGATGGAACCAACTTCTCTTTGGCCAGGCTGGAGCTACTAGTATGACCGGGACTTGATCGTCTAGGATTTTTTTCAGAGTTTTTGCCAGAAGAGGTATCGGGGGAAAAATGTAGGCCAGTCGGAAATTCCAAGGGTGACTGAACGCATCTACCCCTAGGCATCCATCTCCTGGATTTAGGGAAAAAAATGTTTCTACCTGGGCATTCTGCCCCGAGGCCATCAAATTCACATCGGGAAGGCCCCACAACTCTGTAAGTGACCTGAAGACTTTTCTCTTTAGGCTCAATTCTCCTGGTTGCAGGTCTTGACGGCTCAGGAAGTCTGCCTGGTAATTCTCTGAGCCTTTCAGGTGAACTGCTGATAAGGAAAGGAGATTGGCTTCGGCCCATTGGAGAATCTGATTTGAAATGTTCCTCAGACTGTTGAATTTGGGGCTCCCTTGGTGCTTGAGATGAGCCACTGTAGTCATGTTGTCCGAAAGAACTCTGACATGATAATCTGAGATTAGAGAACTGGCAGCCTGAAAGGCTTTTAGTACTGCCTTTAGTTCCCTGTAGTTGGAGGATTTGGCGCTGTCCTGCTGACACCATAGGCCCTGGAAGGGAGTCTGTAGCACCACTGCTCCCCAGCCTCTCGAACTTGCGTCGGTTGTCACTGTCAACAAGGGAGCTTGAGACCAGTCTATTCCCTTGCGTAGGTTTGAAAGATTTAACACCAAGACAGGGAGGTTTTGACCCTTCCTGGAGAGTTCGTATCTTCTTGTTCAGCAAGGCAGGGTTTCCATTCCAATTTTCTAGAATGTGTGCCTGAAGAACTCTGGAATGGGCCTGAGCCCATGCCACGGATTGTATACAGGCTGTCATTGACCCTAGCAGGGACATAGCTGCCCTCAGCGATGGAGTTGTTTGACTTCTGAAGGCTAGAGTCTTGGATATCAGGTCTTGGCGGTGGTCGTCTGGTAGATATGAAGTCTGATTCTCTGCATCCAGGAGGACACCTAGAAACCTTATTACTTTTGAAGGTTGGAGTTGAGACTTCTTTATGTTGACGATCCAACCTAAACTCTGAAGGATGTCTCGAGTTTGGTGTAACCTTGTCTCGAGGATCCTGGCTGAGGGACCGATAATTAGAAAGTCGTCTAGATAGGGGACTATAGCCACTCTTGTTTTCGAATATGAGCTATCGTTTCCGCCATAATCCTCGAGAATACCCTTGGGGCTGACGAAATGCCGAAGGGGAGTACTTTGAACTGAAAATGTACTATCTCGTGATCTAGACGGACCGCAAATCTCAGAAACTTCCGATGAAGAGGATGTATTGGAATGTGAAAATAGGCGTCTTTGAGATCTATGGTTGCCATAAACGAGTAACGGGTTATCAAGGGAATGGCTGACTTTACCGATTCCATCTTGAATCTCTGGTAGGAAACTGAATGGTTGAGGTTTTTCAGATTTATTATGATCCGAGCTTTCCCCGACGGTTTTTTTACTATGAAAATGCGGGAGTAATGGCCTTTCTGTAGCGCCGACGTCCCTGCCCCCTGCCAGGCAGGGATGCTGTTCCCCTGCAACAGCGTCCTCTGCCAGGCAGGGACGTCGCCCCCCTTACCCGCACCCAGCGTCCTCCTTCCGTCCTGCTGGGGCCGCGCGCTCCTTCCCTGCTTCTGGACTTAGGGCGCGCCCGCGCGCTCCCCCGCTCTTAAAGGGGCCGCGCGCATTTTTCAAAAAGGTCCCCGGCCAATGCCGGAGGACTCCACCCTATATAAAGTACTTCCTCCTTAATGGAGGTGCCCGAGCAATGTTGTTGTTGCACTGTTTTACTCTGCTTCAGCCCTCAGGTGCCGTTACCAGTTACCTGCCTGTTTCCTGCCCGTTTGCTGTCCGCACCTATCTGCAAGCCTGCCTGGAGGTTCGGCCGTCACATGTGGTGACCCTCGGCTAATCCAGAGACTCTCGCCTGCTCACTTGGGGCGCTCATCTGCCATCTGACTGCAGCCCTACCCGGAGGTTCGGACGTCTCATGCGGTGATCCTCGGCTATTCCAGAGACTCTCGCCTGCTCACTTGGGAGCATTCATCTGCCACCGTCCTGCTAGCCTACCGGGAGGCTCCACCATCTCAGGTCGTATATACCTGCCTGTCTTTCCAGAGACTGCCCCGGTCACTTGCCGTGACTCCCTGCCTACTTATCCAGAGACTGCCCCGGTCACTTGCCGTGACTCCCTGCCTACCTATCCAGAGACTGCCCCGGTCACTTGCCGTGACTCCCTGCCTACCTTTCCAGAGACTGCCCCGGTCACTTGCCGTGACTCCCTGCCTACTTATCCAGAGACTGCCTCGGTCACTTGCCGTGACTCCCTGCCCATTTATCCAGAGACTGCCCCGGTCACTTGCCGTGAATACCTGTCCGTTTATCCAGAGACTGCCCCGGTCACTTGCCGTAACTACCTGTCCGTATATCAGAGACTGCCCCGCTCACTTGCCGTGACCCCTTCCCGTCTGTCCAGAGACTGTCCCTGTCACTTGCCGTGACTTCCTATCCGTCTCCCCGGGCGCCACCCGCTCCTTTACAAGGAAAGCCTTCTTGTATAATAAAGCTCAGAGGTTCCGCCTACCAGACCCGTTACAGTTTGCTCGGGCCATGGAACCCGGTGGCACCCAAACCCCTTCGCTCTCAGACCTATGTCATGAACTATCTCGTCAGAGGTCTCAACAGGAGTCCATCCTGGGTCACTTACGGAATGTTAATTCCCGCCTGGACACCCTGACTACTTCACCAACAACCACCGCGGGCGCCATGACTCGCAATCCGGCAGTCCCGCTGCTTACCAGTTCCGTGGTTTCCATTTCTGGACCTCGACTCTCAGCTCCTCCTCGGTTTGGAGGCGATCCAGCTCTGGCTCGGGGTTTCATTAACCAGTGTACCCTGCATTTTGAACTCCTAGCACACCAGTTTAACTCCGACCGGGCCAAAATTGCCTTCATCATGTCCCATCTCACCGGAGAGGCTCTGGCCTGGCTTAATCCTCTATGGGAGAGGGAGGATCCTCTGGTGTCTGACCTGCCCGCTTTCCTCTCGGCCTTCCGGAAGGTATTTGACGAACCCGGACGGAAGACCTCCTCTGCATCATCTCTGCTGCGTCTCCGTCAGGAAAGTCTCACCGTTGGTCAATATGCCATACGGTTCCGTACCCTTGCCTCAGAGCTGGCTTGGGACAATGACGCTTTGATATCGGTTTTCTGGGAGGGTCTGTCCGGCCGTATTAAAGACGAACTTGCCGGTCGGGACATTCCAACCTCTCTCGATGACCTAATAACTCTTGCCACTCGAATTGATCTACGGTTCCAGGAGCGTGCCAAAGAGGTCACCCGTGAGAGAAGGTTTCCTCGTCTAGCACCTTCTTTTCAGAGACCTATAACTCCTTCCGTTTCTCCCCAGATGCACAATGTTGAGCCTATGCAGGTTGACCAGACCAAGATGGTCAAAGCCCGTCAGGACTTACGCCGTGCCGAAGGGAGTTGCTTCTACTGTGGCAGTAAGGAGCACCGGATCCATACCTGTCCGGAGAGGTCGGGAAACGCCTGTGTCTAGGTTCGCTCGGAGAGGTCAACCTAGACAAGAATAAATCCTCTTCATCCCTGCTGCTGTCAGTCTCAATTCTTCTCGGTGAGAACCGTTATTTCGAATTAGCCCAACTTGATTCTGGAGCAGCCGGGAATCTTGTTTCACAGGCTCTAGTGGAAAAATATCACATTCCTACCAGACCTCTGGTCGAACAAGTATCTGTTGCTGCTGTGGATGGGGGTCTCCTACCACGTCCCATCCAACTTATCACTGAAGCTATAACCCTGCAGGTGGGAATGCTGCATTCGGAGAGTATCTCGTTTCATGTTCTGCCTGGACTCTCTCACGCTTTCTTACTAGGTCTGCCTTGGCTCCAAAAGCATGCACCCGTGCTCGACTGGCAGACTGGAGAGATCCTTCGCTGGGGACAGGACTGTCATAAAACGTGTTTGGTTCCTGTTCATCCCGTCCGTCCTTCTCCTACACCAGCTAATCTACCAGGGCTCCCGATTCCATATTGGTCATTCGCTGATGTCTTTAATAAAAGGAAGCTGAGACATTACCTCCTCACAGACCGTATGATTGCCCGATCGATCTACTACCCGGTACTACGCCTCCCCGTGGGCGTATTTACCCATTGTCTGCTGCTGAGACTAGGTCGATGTCCGAATATATCGAGGAGAATTTGGCCAAGGGATTCATCCGGAAATCTACCTCCCCAGCGGGAGCAGGTTTCTTCTTCGTCAAAAAGAAAGACGGCTCTCTCTGTCCCTGTATTGACTACAGAGGCCTAAATTTGATCACAGTGAAGAATAAGTACCCTCTTCCGCTCATTCCAGAATTGTTTGATCGTCTGAGGGGGCTAGAATCTTCACCAAACTGGATCTTCGTGGAGCATATAACCTAGTCCGTATCCGTCAGGAAGATGAATGGAAGACGGCATTCAACACCCGAGACGGCCACTACGAGTATTTGGTGATGCCCTTTGGTCTCTGTAATGCTCCGGCAGTCTTTCAAGAGTTGGTCAATGACATATTCCGAGACCTTCTCTACTCCTGCGTTGTGGTGTACCTAGACGACATCTTGGTCTTCTCTCCGGATCTCCAGTCTCACCGGAGGGATGTTCGTCAGGTTCTGCTCAGGCTCAGGCAGAATCACCTCTTCGCCAAATACGAGAAGTGCCTCTTTGAGCAGACCTCGCTTCCGTTTTTGGGCTACATCATTTCTCAGACAGGCCTACGAATGGATCCGGAGAAACTATCTGCCATCGAGAAATGGCCCCGACCGGAGGGGTTGAAGGCCATTCAGCGGTTCCTGGGATTCGCCAATTATTACCGCCTCTTCATACCGCACTTCTCTTCCCGGACTGCTCCAATCTCCGCGCTCACCCGCAAGGATGCTAACCCCAAACAGTGGACGCCCGAAGCAGAAGAGGCCTTTCTGTCCTTAAAACAGGCCTTCTCTTCCGCTCCAGTGCTGCATCGCCCGGATGGCAACAAGCAGTTCTTCCTGGAGGTGGACGCTTCCTCTTCTGGAGCCGGAGCGGTACTTACGCAAAAATCTTCATCCGGGAGGATGGTATCTTGCGGCTTCTTCTCCAAACTCTTCTCCTCTTCTGAGCGCAATTACTCCATAGGAGACCGAGAGTTATTGGCCATCAAGCTGGCATTAGAGGAGTGGCGTTACCTACTCGAGGGGGCTCTTCATCCGGTAATCATTTACACTGACCACAAGAATCTGGCTTACCTCCAGCATGCCCAGAGGCTTAACCCTCGCCAAGCCCGGTGGTCCTTGTTTTTTGCCCGCTTCAATTTTTTATTACACTTTCGCCCAGCTGACAAGAACATCAAGGCGGATGCCTTGTCCCGGTCTTTCCTGGTGTCGGATCTCGAGGAGGAACCTAAACATATCATCGATCCCACCAGAGTGATGCAGGTGGCTCCCGTGAGTCTAAATCGTCTTCCTCCTGGTAAGACGTTCGTTTCGGAACCTGATCGGGAGAGGATCCTACACTGGGGTCATTCGTCTAAACTAGCTGGCCACGCTGGTCAGAAAAAGACCCTCCAGATCATTACCCGGCATTACTGGTGGCCTACCTTGCACAAGGATGTAATAGACTTTGTTTCTGCCTGTGCCTCCTGTGCCCGCAACAAAGTTCCGAGACACCTGCCTGCCGGCCGTCTTCTCCCGCTTCCTGTACCCGCTGCCCCCTGGCAGCATATAGCCATGGACTTCATAACGGATCTTCCCGTCTCTGCTGGTTGTACGGTCATTTGGGTGGTCGTTGACCGATTTTCCAAGATGGCTCACTTCATTCCCCTGCCAGGGCTTCCGTCAGCACCCAAGCTGGCTAAAGACTTTATCCGCCACATCTTCCGTCTTCATGGTCTGCCTCGTCACATTGTGTCGGATCGTGGGGTGCAGTTCACCTCACGTTTCTGGAGGGCCACTTGTAAGTTGCTAGACGTCACCCTGGATTTCTCCTCCGCTTACCACCCGCAGTCCAATGGACAAGTCGAGCGAATCAATCAGAATCTGACCAGTTATCTCCGGCACTTCGTTAATGCCCACCATTCTGACTGGGTGGATCTCCTGCCTTGGGCCGAATTCTCTTACAACAATCACGAGAGCGAATCTTCCTCCAAATCTCCGTTTTTTGTAGTCTTCGGTCAACACCCTCGGATCCCTGTTCCTGTCTCTATCTCTGTGGACAATCCAGCGGCAGAATCTTTGATTAAGGAATTTTCCTCTATATGGGAGAGTACCCGGTCCGCACTCATTCTGTCATCCGAGCGCATGAAAAGACATGCTGACAAAAAACGTCTGGATCCTCCTCAATTCCGTCCTGGGGATAAGGTCTGGCTCTCGTCCAAGTATGTCCGGCTCAAGATTCCTTCCTACAAGTTAGGTCCTCGGTTCATCGGTCCTTTTGAGATCATCAGTCAGATCAACCCAGTGTCCTATAAATTGAAACTCCCGGCCAATTTGCGGATTCCCAACTCCTTCCATGTATCTCTCCTCAAACCAGTGGTACTTAACTCTTTTGTCAAGTCTACAGGTACACCTCCTGCTCCAGTGGCTGCTGAAGATGAATTTGAGGTAGAGAACATTCTGGCCACAAAAAGGGTAGGAAGAAAGACCTATTTTCTGGTAGATTGGAAGGGGTTTGGTCCTGAGGAGAGAACCTGGGAGCCTCGGGAGAACATCCATGCCCCTCTCATCCTAGCTAAATTTCTTTCTGGCCTAAAGAGGGGGGGGCCTAGAGGGGGGGGTACTGTAACAGCGTCCTCTGCCAGGCAGGGACGCCGCCCCCCTTACCCGCACCCAGCGTCCTCCTTCCGTCCTGCTGGGGGCCGCGCGCTCCTTCCCTGCTTCTGGACTTAGGGCGCGCGCCCGCGCGCTCCCCCGCTCTTAAAGGGGCCGCGCGCATTTTTCAAAAGGTCCCCGGCCAATGCCGGAGGACTCCACCCTAAATAAAGTACTTCCTCCTTAATGGAGGTGCCCGAGCAATGTTGTTGTTGCACTGTTTTACTCTGCTTCAGCCCTCAGGTGCCGTTACCAGTTACCTGCCTGTTTCCTGCCCGTTTGCTGTCCGTACCTGTCTGCAAGCCTGCCTGGAGGTTCGGCCGTCACATGTGGTGACCATCAGCTATTCCAGAGACTCTCGCCGGCTCACTTGGGAGCGCTCATCTGCCATCTGACTGCAGCCCTACCCGGAGGTCCGGACGTCACATGCGGTGACCCTCGGCTAATCCAGAGACTCTCGCCTGCTCACTTGGGGCGCTCATCTGCCATCTGACTGTAGCCCTACCCGGAGGTTCGGACGTCTCATGCGGTGATCCTCGGCTATTCCAGAGACTCTCGCCTGCTCACTTGGGAGCATTCATCTGCCACCGTCCTGCTAGCCTACCGGGAGGCTCCACCATCTCAGGTCGTATATACCTGCCTGTCTTTCCAGAGACTGCCCCGGTCACTTGCCGTGACTCCCTGCCTACTTATCCAGAGACTGCCCCAGTCACTTGCCGTGACTCCCTGCCTACCTATCCAGAGACTGCCCCGGTCACTTGCCGTGACTCCCTGCCTACCTTTCCAGAGACTGCCCGGTCACTTGCCGTGACTCCCTGCCTACTTATCCAGAGACTGCCTCGGTCACTTGCCGTGACTCCCTGCCCGTTTATCCAGAGACTGCCCCGGTCACTTGCCGTGAATACCTGTCCGTTTATCCAGAGACTGCCCCGGTCACTTGCCGTAACTACCTGTCCGTATATCAGAGACTGCCCCGCTCACTTGCCGTGACCCCTTCCCGTCTGTCCAGAGACTGTCCCTGTCACTTGCCGTGACTTCCTATCCGTCTCCCCGGGCGCCACCCGCTCCTTTACAAGGAAAGCCTTCTTGTATAATAAAGCTCAGAGGTTCCGCCTACCAGACCCGTTACACTTTCCCTTGCTCGTCTCGTGGAACCATGGATATTGCGTCTGAGGCTACCAGATTTTGGATCTCTGTAGCGATCAAAGATTGACTCTCTTGTGATGGTAGGGAGGTTACTATGAATAGTGGAGGAGGGGGAGACTCGAAATCTATTAAGAGACCATCTCTTATTACATTCAACACCCAGCGGCTGCTGGAAATCTTTTGCCAGTTGTTTAGGAATTTCGAGAGTCTCCCTCCTACCTGTTGGGAGTCATTGCTTCTCCTGTTGTGCCTGCTGGGGGACGAGGATATTTTTAGGTTTCCCTTTTGCATGACTCCATCTTCCCGTCTTCCCTTTACCTCTATACTGAGTAGGTTGAGCCCGGGAAGGTTGAAAAACTCACTTCTTGGGAGGCCTTTGTTCTGGAAGAGCTTTCTTCCTATCCGTGGCCTTTTCCAGGATGTCATCCAGGGCTGGCCCGAATACATAGTCGCCTTTAAAGGGAATGGAGCACAATTTAATTTTGGAAGTAACATCCCCGTTCCACATTTTAAGCCAGAGGGCTCTACGGGCCGAATTCGTTTGGACCAGATTTCTAGCCACAATGCGTATGGACTCCAAAGAAGAATCAGCCAAAAAACCCGCTGCTTTATGCAGGATGGGTAGAGAGTCTAGCATGTCATCTCTTGGAGTGCCCTGGGAGATATGAGTTTCCAGTTCCTGGAGCCAGCGATGAAGAGATCTGGCAACGCAGGTGGACGCTATATTGCTCTTGAGGGCCGAAGAGGAGGTCTCCCAAGATTTTTTAAGAAGACTTTCGACTTTCCTGTCCATGGGATCCTTCAGTTGGGAGGAATCCTCAAATGGCAGAGCCGTTTTCTTCGCTACCCTCGCCACCTGTACATCCACTTTAGGGATATCCCACTTGATAGGATTTTCATCCAGAGGAAATCTATTTTTAAACTCTGAAGGGATCGCGAGGCGTTTCTCTGGAAGCTCCCACTCCCGATTTATCATGTCCGATATACTCTTATGGACTGGAAACCCAACCATCTGCTCCGTCTGAGCCCCGCCAAAAAATTCATCCTGAACGGAATGAGGGACCGGTAGGTCCTCCAACCCATAGTGTTACGTACCGCACTTACTAGCTCCTCAATATATTCTGAGGAGAAAAGGAATTTCCTTAATTCCGGGGTTTTATGAACTAAGGGATTTTCCCACTTGGATGATGATGACCCCTGGGATATGTCGGACTCAGAATCCGAATGTTCCGCCTGGATCTTTCTCATTTTTGGGACAGATGGACCAGGTGAGGGTGGTGGAGGCGGGGGTGTGGGAGTTAATGCGGCTAGTGAAGATTGCACTTCTTGTTTCACCAGGGTACGGATCTCATCTAGCCACGATGGATGCTCTGCACTGATCACTTTATCTGTGCACTTTTGGCAGAGTTTTTTCTCCCATTTGGGAGGTAATTTCAGGAAACAAATAGCGCATTTGCTCCTTGAAGGTCTCTGGGATGAACCTTCTCCCTGTAATAGAGGGAGAGAGGAGTAAAAGAAAATGGGGTTCCAGGAGCCTCTTAACAAGGGAGGGGGCCTATCAGTACTCACTGAGGCCAGAGAAGCGCTGGGCTCTGCAGTCGCAGGGCTGGACGTCTCCATAGCAGGTATTTCGGCCCATAGGCGCTTACCTGCTGACGTCTTCTGGCAGTTTTTATACCCTCGGTATAAGCGCTGCCCAGCGCTTGGATTCCCCCTCCCCCTCCGGTCCCGGCACAGGTGGATTCCGTGCGCCCGCGGTATCAGAAGCTCACAGGAGCCCTGCGTTCCACAGTGGAACGCGAGACCCGGAAGTGATGTCAGCTGCACTTCCGGGTTCCGCCGTGGAAGGGAAGATGCCGGAGAGCTCCAGGAGGCCTCCGGCGGGGAGAGAGCGGACCGCTTTATCCCCTCATGGGAACGCAGGGAGACCGCCTCAATGTGGTCCCAGCGTCGGGAGCAGCCACGGAGGAGGGAGACCGAGGACCCGACCACCGCTGCCCGGCAAGACGTATCGCACGCGGAGTGCGCCAGGTAATACTGCACAGCCGGCCACCAGCATACCCGGATCTCTCCGTGCCCCAAGGGGGACAGGAAAACACTGGTTAACGGGAGGTGGGAGGGGTTTTTAACCTCTCTGTATTCCTGTCCCCCAATAGGACAAGGAGACATCCTCCTATGCTGTTGTGGAAGGCTACTAGAGAAAAATCATATTTTTCCACAAAAATTATCTTTTTGCCCAAATTTTTTATTTTGACAAGGCTAACAGGGGAAATTGGACCCAAAAGTTGTTGTGAAATTTGTCCTGAGTATGCTGATACCCCACATATGGGGGTAAACCACTGCTTGGGTGAATGGCAGAGCTCGGAAGGGAAGGAGCGCCATTTGACTTTTTCCAACCAAAATTGGCTGGAATTGAGATTGGACGCCATGTCGCAATTGGAGAGGCCCTGATGTACCTAAACAGTGGAAACCCCACACAAGTGACCCCATTTTGGAAATAGATCCCTCATGGAATGTATTTAGATGCATGGTAAGCACCTTGACCCCAAGGTGCTTCACAGAAGTTTATAACGTAGAGCCGTGAAAATTAAAAATCACATTTTTTCCTCAAAAATCATCTTTTAGCACCATTTTTTATTTTAACAAAGATAGCAGGAGAAAATGGACCCCAAAAATTGTTATCCAATTTCTCCTGAATTCGCCTATACCCATGTGTAGAGGAACACCACTGTTTGGGCGCACGGCAGGACCTGGAAGGGAAGGAGAAAGGTTTGACTTTTTGAACACAAAATTGACTGCAATCGAGAGCAGATGCCATGTCACTTTTGGAGAGCCCCCGATGTGCCTAAACAGTGGAAACCTCCCACAAGTGATACCATTTTGGTAATTAGACCCCTCAAGGAACTTATCTAGATGTGTGGTGAGCATCTTGAGCAACCAGGTGTTTCAAAGAAGTTTATAACAGAGCTAAGAAAATAAAAAAAAACACATTTTTCCAGCAAAATTTTTCTTTTAGCCCCAAATTTTTTATTTTCTCAAGGGTAACTGGAGAAAATGGACCATAGAATGTGCAATTTCTCCTGAGTGTGCCAATACCCCATGTGTAGATGAAAACTACCGTATATACTCGTGTATAAGCCGAAGTGAGTATAAACCGGCCCCCTAATTTTGCCACAAAAAACTGGGAAAACTTATTGACTCGCGTATAAGCCTAGGGTGGAAAAAGCAGCAGCTACTGGTAAATTTCAAAAATAAAAATAGATACCAATAAAAGTAAAATTAATTGAGACATCAGTAGGTTAAATGTTTTTGAATATCCATATTGAATCAGGAGCCCCATATAATGCTCCTTACAGTTCATGATGGCCCCATAAGATGCTCCATACAAAATATGCCCCATATAATTCTGCACAAAGGTTAATAATGGCCCCATGAGATGCTCCATAGAATAATATGCCCCAAATGCTGCTCCATATAGGTTATGGCCCATAAAATGCTCCGTAGATTATGCCCCATGAGCTGCTCCATAGATTATACCCCATAAGATGCTCCATAGATTATTCCCCATAAGATGCTCCGTAGATTATGGGCCATAAAATTCTCCATAGATTATGCCCCATAAGATGCTCCATAGATTATGCCCCATAAGATGCTCCATTGATTATGCCCCATAAAATGCTCCATAGATTATGCCCCATAGATTATGCCCCATAAGATGCTCCATAGATTATGCCCTATAGATTATGCCCCATAAGATGCTCCATAGAATAGGCCCCATATGCTGCTGCTGCAAATAGAAAAAAATTACATACTCACCTCTCGTTGCTGGGGACCAGGTGCCGGTGTCCTGAGCAGGCGGGGACAACGGCATGCTTTGGGGGACAGGTGCCGGTGTCACCGCTGGCTCAGGGCCCCGGCACCTGAGATATTCACCTGTCCCCGGTCCACTGCTGCGCGCCGCTGTCTTCCGGGTCTTCCGTCAGTGAATGCTCAGGCAGAGGGTGCAGCGCGCACTAACTACGTCATTGCGCCCTCTGACCTGAACATCACAGCCAGAGGATGCAGAGGATAGAGCGGCACCCAGCAGTGGACTGGGGACAGGTGAGTATTGCTAATACTTATCCCCTCCTGGAATGTCTCTGCAGCCCCCCTGCTTCTCCCGCGGTCTCTGGCAGCTATTCCTTCCTCCAGCGGTCAAGTGGTACCACTCACACAATCCTTATTGAAAAAATGACTAAGTATGGAATGGACAAGGCAACTGTTAGGTGGATTCATAACTGGCTTAGTGATCGGACCCAAAGAGTGGTTGTAAATGGCTGCACATCCAGTTGGAAGAATGTCTCAAGTGGGGTACCACAAGGCTCTGTTTTGGGCCCTGTATTGTTCAACATCTTTATCAATGATTTAGATGAAGGAATTGAGGGTAAACTGATCAAATTTGCTGATGACACAAAGCTAGGAGGGGTAGCTAATACTAGAGAAGAGAGAGAGAGGATTCAAAAAGATATACATAAACTGGAGCAGTGGGCAGCAACTAACAGAATGGATTTTAACAGGGAAAAATGCAAAGTGCTACATCTGGGCAATAAAAATGAAAAAAGCATATACAAAATGGGAGGAATAGGGCTAAGTAACAGCACATGTGAAAAAGACTTGGGTATACTAATTGATCACAGACTTAACATGAGTCAACAGTGTGATGCAGCAGCAAAAAAGGCAAATGCAATTCTAGGATGTATCAACAGAAGCATACAGTCTAGATCACGTGAGGTCATTATTGCCCTCTACTACTCTTTGGTCAGACCTCATCTGGAATACTGTGTCCAGTTTTGGGCACCACATTTTAAAAAAGACATCAACAAACTGGAGCAAGTTCAGAGAAGAGCCACCAGAATGGTGACCGGTCTGCAAACCATGTCCTATGAGGAACGGTTGCAGGATTTGGGAATGTTTAGCTTGCAAAAAAGAAGACTGAGAGGAGACTTAATAGCTGTCTACAAATATCTCAAGGGCTGTCACATTGTAGAAGGATCATCTTTATTCTCATTTGCACAAGGAAAGACTAGAAGCAATGGGATGAAACTGAATGGGAGGAGACACAGATTAGATATTAGAAAAAACTTTTTGACAGTTAGGGTGATCAATGACTGGAACAGGCTGCCACAAGAGGTGGTGAGTTCTCCTTCAATGGAAGTCTTCAAACAGAGGCTGGATAGACATCTGTCTGGGATGATTTAGAGAATCCTGCTTTGAGCAGGGGGTTGGACCAGAAGGCCCAGGAGGTCCCTTCCAACTCTACCATTCTATGATTCTATGATTCTATGATTAAAGTCATGAATATGCGCATATTCATGACTTAAATCAGCGGTACCACGTGACCGCTGATGGATGGAGCCTGAGATCGTGGGAGAAGCAGGGGGCTGCAGAGATGCACCAGGGGGGTGAGCATGATCTGACACCCCGCTCCCCCTCCCCCGCCGACCCCCTGGCGTATATGACTCGCGTATAAGCCGAGAGGGACTTTCAGCCTTAAAAAATGGGCTGAAAATCTCGGCTTATGCGCGAGTATAAATGGTACTTTTGAGGCACAGTGCAAAGCATAAAAGAGAAGCAGTGCCATATTATAGTGCAGATTTTACTATTATGGTTTGAGGGTGCCATGACCCACTGGGAGAGCCCCTGAGGTGCCAGAACAGTAGAATGCCCCATAAGTGACCCCATTTCACAAACTGAACCTCTCAATGAATTAATCTAGTTGTGTAATGATCATATTGATAGCAAGGATGTGTCACAGAATTTTATACTATTGGGCAGTGAGGAAAAAATAATTACATTTTTTCCACAAAAAATTTGTTTTAACCCCAGATTTAACATTTTCACTTCATTTTCAGAAGTGGGTAAAATTGGCACCAGAATGTGTCCCACAATTTCTGCTGAATATAGAATTACACCATATGTGGCTATACACTACTGCTTAGCCATATTGGGAGTCTCGGTAGGGATGGAGCGCTATTTGCCTCCTGGAGCGCAGATTTTCCTAGAATAGTTTGCGGACTCCATATACATAGCGCCCATAGTGCTAGAGAGCAAAATCCCCCGTACCCCCCAAGTGACCCCATTTTGGAAACTATACCCCTGCCAAATATGAGTGCTAAAGGTGGTTTATGCACACTGGGGCTCAGAAGGGGAGGGGGTCATTTGGATTTGGGAGCGCAGAATTTGCTGAATTTCGCTTGGCTTTTCCAGAGCCTTTGTGCTACCAGTAACATGGAAGCCTCCTAATATGACAGACCTGAGTGGGGACTTTTTTTGTGGATTGAGTTGAAACTTTTATTGGGAACATTTTTCAAAACGTTTGTGATCACATTTATCTGGCGCTTTATGTTGAGTGGGGTTTCCATCTAAATCTTCGAGCTGCATGACAGATGAAACCCCTGAGGGATCCATTCACTATAATGAGGCAGCAGAGTTACTCTGGACTCCGTCTGGCCTCTGTTCAGTGTCGTCCTTCCTTTCAGAGGTGCACAAAACTATGGTGGACTGCGTTTTTATGCACGCCGAAAAAGATGGACACCGCCGGATCACAGGTCCTATGGCATTCACAGGGCCTCCATCTGCCTCATTATAGGGAATGTTCCTCCGGTGGTTCTGTCTGAATCACATATTTCAGAGATTTACATGGAAACCCCGATGCAAGCGCTCAGCGTAGAGCGCAGGATAAATGTGCGCCAAGCCTTACTGCAGGGTTCCCCAACTCCACTCTTCAAGGCCCACCAACAGGTCATGTTTTCAGGATTTCCTTAGTATTGCCCAGGTGATAATTGCATCACCTGTGCAATACAAAGGAAATCCTGAAAACATGACCTGTTGGTAAATCCTGAAAACATGACCTGTTGGTGGGCCTTGAGGACTGGAGTTGGGGAACACTGCCTTACTGCGATCTTTGGGATGCAGAATGAACAAATCCACAGCAGGAGAAGAATTGGTTTTATTTATTTTTTACACCGTTCCTCGTGCGGTATAAGTGATTAGGTGACTTTATCCTTTAGGTTGGTGCGATTACATCAATACCAGATTTATATCCTTTTTATGTTTAGCTTCTGTCACACACTAAAAGACGCTTTTTTTGCAAGAAGTTTTTGCATCGCCATATTTTGAGAGCTATAATTTTTCCATATTTCGGCACACAGAGTCATGAGAGGTCTTGTTTTTTGCGGGACAAGCTGACATTTTCATTGGTACCATTTTCGGGCACATGACATTTTTTGGTTGTTTTCTATTCTGATTTTTGTGGAGGCAGAATGAACAAAAACGAGCAATTCAGGAATTGTTTTTTTTTCTCCGTTCCGTGCTTGGTAAAATTGATAAGGCAGTTTTATTCTTTGGGTCAGTACAATTACAGCGATGCCACATTTATATTTTTTTTATGTTTTGGCGCTTTTACACAATAAAAACTTGTACAGAAAAAAATAGTTTTACATTGCTTTATTCTGAGAGCTATAACTTATTTATTTTTCTGCTGATGGAGCTGTATGGTGGGAGACAAGATGGCGCTTTCAGTGATACTACTTTTATTACCATTCATCTTTTTGATAGTGTTTTATTCTACTTTTTCCAAGCAGTATGATGATAAAGTATAATTTTAAACTTTTTTAGTGTTTTTTTTTTGCAGTGTTCATTGAAGGGGTTAACTAGTGTTACACTTTTATAGATCGGACTGTTCCAGATGCTGCGATACCAAACGTGTACTTTTTATGTTTCATTTTTTTTCTAGATAAAAATGTGGATTTATTAGTGGATTTATTATTATGTAATTTTTTTACGTATTTTTTAAATAATGTTTCCTTTTTTACTTAGTCCCTTTATGGGACTTTCACTTTTTTACTTTGATTGCAGGTATAATTCATTGCAATATACTAGCATTGCAGTGCATTATACCTATACTGAAAGCTTCTGACACCATGCTGTGAGCATGGTCTCAGAGACATTCCGTAGCTTGATGACCCTCAGATCACCATGGCAATGATTGGGTCCCGTGATTACGTCGCGGGGATGCCGATCTGAATACAGAGGGAGCTCCCCGTCCCTCTGCCTCACTCCTAAATGCTGCGATTACGCTCGATCGCAGCAATTAGGGGGTTAACAGACAAGGGCAGCGTGGACACCGCTCCTGGCTGTTAGTGCAGGAGTTCAGCCACTGGCAATGTTCTGCCCATCTGAGTACAGAGCAGTATGTTTTGTACTGTGTGCTGGATTGTTTGTTATAGCACCATCCAGTGGTGGCTGAATTTATAGAATGTGCCTTTAACAAGCAGATAGAGTATTGCATTGTGGGATTGAAGCAAGGTATGCTGGGAAGAAGAAGGTCCATTTTCTTCCATGTACTTCAGGGAATACATGTGTTCATGTGCTCTCCTGTAACCTCTCCAACTTGAGTTTGCTATCCTGGTAAAGCATATCTGGTAAGATCAATATCTTCTCTAGCAATGCAGTGTTTAGGAGGTTATTAACTGTATAGCAGCCAGTGCATAGGAGATGTTATTAGAATCCTGTGTAAAGTTTGCATCATACTGTATACTTTCCTGTAAATTGTAAAGTGTCAGCTGTGTGCCCAATACTTATCTATGTAATTTGTATTTTTATAGTTTTACCGCGCATGTTCTATACTGTTCACCAATAAACAAGTTAGACTACAGAGGACAGTCTGCTTATTTGGAGTACGGAACGGTGGTTTATGCTGTATGCCAGATTGCACACCGTGTCAATGTGTATGAAGGCAGAACAGGCAGCGCTGAGCTCCTGCACTGATCAGGCAGGAGGAGCTGATATTTTATCATCTCCTGTGCGATCGTGCTCTTATCGGTCAGTCAGATTGACTGACCGATCACAGCGATCTGCGTACGGGGACCGACGGCATGGGTCCCCACCTCTTCCCATGCCTCTCAGCTGTCACATCCCAGCCATGAAGGACTGTGTCTGTCAATGGACGTTAAGGGGTTAAAGGACACCATAAACATTTAAGAGATCCAGCTTCAAGAACTGGAGTTTGGGGATGCAACTGGTATCCATCATAAATGACATTTTTGCAGGAACATTGTCAGGCAATACATGTCTACATGTTAATGGAATGGTTCTGCCAACACCTACAGTACATTAGGTTATACAGCTGGTAAAGTAAGTATTGAACACTTCATCAATTTTCTAAGTAATTGTATTTCTAAAGGTGCTATTGACATATGGCACTGGCAAACTTCATATAATTTAAGGAAGGATGAATGGACAAAAGTACTGAGACATTATTGATAAAAATATGCTGCCATCTACCAGGATGATAAAGATGACACAAGGGTGGACATTTCAGCAAGAAAATGGTCCTAAACACACAGCCAAGCAAACTCTTAATTGGTTTCAGAGAAAGAAAATAAAGCTGCTAAAATGGCCCACCCAATCACCTGACCTGAATCCAACACAAAATTTATGGAAGGAACTAAAGCTCAGAGTTCATATTAGGAGACCTTAGGACCTTCAGGATATGAAGAGTATATCTGTGGAAGAATGGGCCAAAATCACACCTGAGCAATGCCTGCAACTAGTATCTCCATACAGGAGGCATCTTGAAGCTGTCATCACCAACAAAGGCTTTTGTACAAAGTATTAAATAAATTTCAGTAAGTGTGTTCAATACTTTTTCCCTGTGTAATTCTTATTATTACACCAAACTTACAACTATGGTTTGATTTCTTTGCCCGTGTGGATTGGATGGGATGTTGTGACATCTTGTGATAATATCATGTCGGTAACACCTTAAGAAATAGATTTACTTTGAAAGTTGGTGACGAGTTCAACATCTTTTTCACTCCCTGTGTGTGCACAAAGTCTTTTAAATGTGTGTGAACCTGGTGAGTTTTTCTGGAGGATGATATCTAGGATCTAGGACACGTCTCTGGTCCAAAGCATCTTTTTTGGCATCTTGTCGGTCATTTTCTTCTATGTCTCTGGCTTATGGCTTTTTTTAAAACTTGGATTGAGCAATGTGGGAGTATGGAGAATGGTCAACTCACTTCTTTTAACTGCTTTGCACCTTTAGAAATCTGAAGAGGTGCTTTTTCATGCAGGTTTTAGAAAAGATGCATTTGGAATAGATGTTGTGTGCACATAACCTAAGGGTTCCTATACATGGACCGAAAGGTGGAATGATATGACCACATATCATTAAACCTTTACCGATCTCTGAGTGCACATAGGCTGCCATGCTTGTCACTGCTGAGAACGATGAGCTTTTATGGTGCGCAAAATATGACTTCACTTGACAAATTTTGTTCGTTCATCGGATGATCGTCAGCCTGTTTACATGACAAGATAATTGTGAAACGAGTGTTTTTAAGAACACTTGTTCACAATTATCTTCCAGTGTAAATGTTTCTGATCAGTTTTAGATTCAGTAAGAAAGAATTGTAACCACATTATAGAAAGCAATTGAAATTACTGCTGGTAGAATATGGTGGCTGCAGTTGTATAATACAATGTATCATGCAGTATTGGAAGTTTTTAATGTATGATGCACAGACCGGCCGGGGAACTTTTTGAAGTGGCTCTGCCTTGTTTATAGCTATGGCACATTGACATGGGCCAATTTTAGGTCACCTGTCTCAGAACTCCTTTAACAATGAACAATATGACAATATGATTGTTTTGTCTCCATATAGAGTGCATGTTATCCGCTGCTCATTCCATTTACACGGGGTAATGTTCTGCCAATAAAAACTATTTTATGTAGGGATAACAATCAAATCATAAAGCATATCTAGAGCATGAACATACTATGAACTATACAAAAAAATGGCCACATATCCTTTCAACGTCATTGTTCGACAAGCACACGTGCTGGAATCCTCTTTGCCTTCATACATAAAAAAAGTGTTGAAAAATAAGAATTTTAACCATAATATAAAAAAAAAAATATTTATTAGCAATGGTTAAAAATATAAACAACATATAACAGCGGATTAGAATTTCAAATAAACCGCTCATTTCCAACTAACATTATTATGCTCTAAAACAGTAGCTTAGCTGCTGGGGGGACAGTCGCCCTGGGCCCCTCACTCTGAGGGGTCCCACCCGGAGCTATGCTGCTATAACTGTATTGACATGTACAGCCCGCCCATACAGTTACACTCTGCGGCAGAGCAGAGAGAACCGAACTCCCTGCTCTGCCTCCGGGCAGCTTTGGGGCCTCTGAGCAGGAGGGCTGGCCCGGTGCTACTAGTACCCCCCCTGCTCATCATCGCAAGTTCAACTACATGCCGATACAGTTAACCGCATTGATGAGAGTAGGAATGCTACACTCACTTTCCCATCATTCACCCTCTCAGCGCCTGATGTCACTGACGCAGACACTGACAGTGGGTGCGTTGACATCATTACTTGACGCTCACTGTCCAGAGACATGCAGGCGCTCGGAGCAGTGGGGGAAAGAGAAGGAGAGGTGAGTATTGTATTTTTTTTATGGCGGTGCTTTATATTATATAGAGTCTGCCTATGGGAGGTGCATTATACAATATAGAGTCTGTCTATGGGGGCTGCATTATCCAATATAGAGTCTGCCTGTGTGTGGGTGTGCATTATGCTATAGAGTCTACCTATGGGGAGTGCATTATACAATATTGAGTCTGTCTATTGGGGGTGCATTATACTATTGAGTCTGCCTTGTGGAGTGAATTATACTGTATAGAGTCTGCCTATGGGGAGTGCATTATGCTAAATAGAGTATGCCTATGAGGAATGCAGTATACAATATAGAGTCTGCCTATGGGGAGTGCATTATACTTACTATATGGATGCCTATGGGGAATGCATTATACTATAGAGGCCTATGAGGAGTGCATTATAATAAATGGAGGATTATGAGGAGTACATTATACTATATTCAGGACTATTTGGTGCATTATACTATATCGAGGCTATCTAGGGGGCCATCATACAGTGTGAAGATTACAGTGAGGGGGCCATCCTACAGTGTTGGAGCCATCAAGCAGTTTATGGGCTAATAAGGGGTCAGTATTAGAGTTGAGCGATACTTTCCGATATCCAAAAGTATCGGAATCGGAATGGTATCGCCGATACCCAAAAAATATCGGCGATACCCGATACCGATACCGGAAATCCAATGTAAGTCTATGGGAACAAAATATCGGAATTAAAAAAAAAACATTCTTGCCTTGTTGGTTAATTGTACATGAAGGAAAACAACAAAGAGTAATGTAGAATGTATTGGGGAAGGTTGAGGAGACATTAAAGGCATAGATGTTTAACCCAATCAAATGGAATAGCATAAATATTTTTTTTTTAAAGATGTTCGGATTGACGAAGAAATTGACAATGTTGTTAATGTTTTTTCTATTTTGGCAAATATGTATATTTCACAACTTCCATGCTCTTCACCTGTTTAACTTTTGACACACTTTCTCCTTCATAATCTTCAGCAGCATCATCTTTTTCATCAAATTATTCTTCATCTTCACCTTCTTTATCTTCTTCTTAAACTTCTTGCTATTCATCTTTTTGTTAACATTACTCATATTCTTCTTATTAAACTATTATTCTTATTCATATTGTACTTCATCTTCTTCATCATATTCTTATTTGTGACAGAGAATTCTGTACTTGTAATCTGTCAAAGTATGAATTTTTCATCCTTCCGTTCTTGCTGTCACAAAAGATTTAAATTACAACAGTATTTGTCCGTGTTCAGTTTAGCCTGCAGCAGCAGCAGGCATTTTCCAGGGGCACCACGAGGAGGAACGGACTCACCCCCATACACTGCTTAGTCTTCTTCTGCTTATAATTTAGAGCATATATTTTGCTCTTCATTTTGGTCTTATACTTCATGTTCTTCTGCTTTTAGATCTTCTGCTTATTGTTCTTGTGTCTCTTGTTCTGTATCTTGTATTTGTAGCACAAACTTGTACCAGCTGATGTTACTGGGACACGGTTACTAAGCAGGAGGTACCTGTGCTCCAAAGCACTACCAAGGACCAGCAGACGTTGCAGGAACTCGGATACCGAGATGGAGGCACCTAGGCCAAAGGCACTGTGGAGAACCAGTTGACGGTACTGGAACCCGGACGGGTAGCAGAAGGTACCCATGGAAATTTAAGTTGACAGGCCGCGAGCCGGCCGCAGTTACCGAATCCCACAGTACTACAGTGGGTGATTGTCCTATTGTCACAACGGAAACAGCCTTTATTTGCATATCCCGCAGCACACATAGGAAGCACCTAAACTACAAGCACCATAGAGTCGGCTAACCCGACCGCAACACGACAGGACAACTTATTGGAGGCTAAGTGACGTTTACACTGACAGGAAACAGATGGCGTGCTGTAACCAGTCTGGGCAGGAGTGAGTACCCGTGCCAATGACACTTCCGAGCAACAACTGGCGGTGTTGAAGCCCAGGGATGAGAAGACAACAGGGTGGAGGCAGCATGACTTTTTGCCGTTCACACAGCAGGGGAACAGCTGACATTACTGAACCACAGTAACACTATAGCTTGTGTATTGGTCTGTGGACACGACACTTCTGAGCAGCAACTGCCAGTGTTGTAGCCCAGGGAGTAGAGTTCAGGTGGTAGAAAGATGAACATAACAGGAGACATGGATAACGTTGCGAACCAGTTATTTAATCTGAAAACGGACAGACAAATTCTGGCGAGATCCATGCCTTGTTCATTTTCAGAAAAGTAAGCCGGTCTACATTATCGGAGGATAGTCGCATGCGACGGTCTGTTAGTACACCACCTGCAGCACTAAAGACGCGCTCCGATAATACACTGGCAGCAGGGCAAGCCAGCACCTCCAATGCATACTGGCTAAACTCTGGCCATGTATCCAGCTTAGAGATCCAAAACTTGAATGGGGAAGAGCCATCTGGGAGTACACTGAGAGGGAAAGACATGTAGTCTGTCACCATCTTACGGAAACGTTGCCTCCTGCTGACTGGAGCCGTCTCGGATGGTGTAGACATTTGTGGCGCTGCCACAAAACTTCGCAACATTTGGAACATACTGGTCTTGCCCTGTGCAGAGGCGCTGCTTGTGCTCCCTCTTGTTGCAGAGCTGTCTCCACTGCCTCGACGCACAGAGCTGCTTTGTAAAGCAGTAGCAGCAGCAGTGCTCTCGGCTGGAATGGAGAACATTATGGATTGCACCAGTGTGTCTTGGTACTCCCGCATTTTACGCTCCCGGTTCAACGGTGTGATGAGGCTTTGTAAGTTGTCCCGGTAGCGAGGGTCTAGGAGGGTGTACACCCAATAATCAGACGTGGTGAGAATGTGGGCGATGCGGCGGTCGTTTCTCAGGCACTGCAGCATGAAATCAACCATGTGCTGCAGACTCCCAACTGGCCAAGAAACGCTGTCCCCTGCAAGAGGCGTCATCTCTGCCTGCTCTGCATCACCCCACCCTCGCTCTACATACTGACTAGAGCGTTGTGTACCTCCCTCTGGAGCGATGTCTTCCTCCTCCATTGACTCCTCCTCATCCTCCTCACAAAGTGAGCCCTGCCCAGCCCTTTGTGAGGAACCACGTTGCGCTGACTGTCCAGAAGGTGATGGAATTTGTGACTCCTCATCCTCCACCTCTTCCAAAACCTCATCCCTTAGTGCTTGCAGTGTTTTTTGAAGCAGGCAGATAAGGGGGACAGTCAGGCTGACTAGTGCATCATCTGCACTCGCCATCCGCATTGACTCATCAAACGGACGCAAAACGTGGCAGATGTCCTTCATAGAGGCCCACTCAGTAGTGGTGAAGTGTGAACGGCGCAAATTGCGAGTTGATTGCGCCTGATGCAGCTGATACTCCATTACTGCTGGCTGCTGCTCACACAACCGCTCCAACATATGTAACGTGGAATTCCACCTGGTGGGTACGTCACATATGATGCGATGTTCAGGAAGGCGAAATCTGCATTGCAGAGCTGCAATGCGCGATCTGGCCATGCTGGAACGTCGCAAGTGAGCGCACTCTAGGCGGACCTTGTGCAGCAGTGCATCAAGATCCGGATAGTCCCTCAAAAAACTCTGCACGACCAAGTTGAGCACATGTGCCAGACATGATATGTGAGTGAGGTTGCCAAGGCCCAGAGCTGCCACCAGATTTCGGCCATTGTCACACACTACCAAGCCTGGCTGGAGATTCGCTGGCAAAAACCACACGTCGCTCTCCTGCTTGATGGCATTCCAGACCTCCTGTGCTGTGTGGCTTCGATTCCCCATGGAAATTAATTTCAGGACGGCCTGTTGACGTTTGGCCACGGCTGTGCTGATATCGGTCGCATCAGGTAAGCGTTCATGGGTCCATGTGGAGGTAGACCGTGACGGCTCCTGCAGCGATGATTCTGAGGAACTGGAGTAGGAGGAGGAGTCAATGACAGACTTGATTCCTGCAATCCTTGGAGTTGGCAGAACACGTACAGCGCCACTCGCAAGATCTGTACCCGGCTCCACAACATTGACCCAATGGGCAGTGAGGGAAAGGTATCGTCCCTGGCCATGGGTACTGGTCCACGCATCGGTGGTCAGGTGGACCTTGCTACTGACGGCGTTTAGTAGCGCATGTTTAATTTTTCCCTCAACATGCTTTTGCAGACCAGGGACGGCTTGCCTGCTGAAATAAAATCGGCTGGGCACATTGTATTGTGGGACTGCCAATGCCATTAAGTTACGGAAACTGTCAGTCTCCACCAGCCTGAATGACAGCATTTCAATGGACAGGAGTTTTGCAATGCCAGCATTCAGAGCCTGTGCTCGTGGATGGTTTGCCGAGTATGGCCGTCTTTTATCCCATGCCTGTGCTACCGATGGCTGTTTTGTGGCCTGGGAGTGTGAGGATGACAGGGAACTTGCAGCTGTGGGTGGAATAACACTGGGTCTCTGGACAACAGTGACAGAGGTTCTTCCATGGCGATCCTGTGAGGAAGACGAACCAGCTGTGTGTGAGCTGGAGGAAGAGGCTCCAACACGAGCTGAAGATGTAGGTGCTGCTGTAGGTTGGCCTACATCTCCAGTGTGTCTTTGGAACTCAACCACGTGCTTTGACCGCACATGTTTCCACATATTTGTGGTATTAAGGTTACTGACATTTTTACCTCTTTTTACTTTTTGATTACACAGCTTGCATTTGACATAGCAAATATCATCTGCAAGTGTGTCAAAAAAGGACCACGCAGTGCAAGTTCTGGGAGCGCCCGTTTTGGCTGTTGGAAGAGAACTGCTACAAACGGGTGCCAAACTGGAGGCTACAGGCAACCGAGTCTGCAGCCTACCTCTCCCTACTGTTTGGACCGTTGGGGCAATCTCTTCCTCAGAGCTGCTACCACCACCTTCCTGTTCCTCACGCCATGTTGGGTCTTGGACCTCATCATCTCCACTACCCTTTTCCAACACCTGCTGCTGTTGGGTGGTCTGGCCAGCACCATGCTCAACAGAAAATGGCACCTGAGTCTCATCATCATCAGATGCGTTCTGCGGTGTGCTGACCATCGGCACTGGCTCACCCGCCTCTTCACATTCAGAGAGACACAGCTGTTGCGAATCACTGCATACTGCCTCTTCTTCACATTCCAGAATGCTGCTTGGCTGGGCCCCTGTTTGCAAGCCAACAGATTCTGAGAACAGAAGCAGAGACTCAGCTGGCTCAAGTTCAGAACTCTCTGACTGCTTGGGCAATTTGGCAGGCGGTGAAGAGACAGATGGTTGTTCAACAGTGCTGTGGTCCTGAGAGGAGGTGGAAGGAATTGAAGTCGATGCATTGGCTGCCATCCAACCAACAACGGCTTCAATTTGTTCTTCCCGCAGCAGGGGGGTACGCTGAGCTCCTACAAAAGTGCGCATAAAGGAACGCTCACGGGGAAAACTGGTGGATGCTGTGTCACTGGGTGCGGCAGCAGCCACAGAATCCCCACGTCCTCTCCCTGCTGAAACTCCACGGCCTTACTCCCTGCCTTCTTCATCTTGGTATATTGATAAAGAAAGTCAGAAAAGTTATAAGTAGAGTTGAGCGATACTTTCCGATATCCTAAAGTATCGGAATCGGAATGGTATCGCCGATATCACTAAAATATCGGCGATACCCGATACCGATACCGGAAGTCCCATGTAAGTCTATGGGAACAAAATATCGCAACTAAAAAAACCCCATTCTTTCCTTGTAAACACTAAATATACACACATAGAATACATATATATATATATATATATATATATACATGTCATTGTGACATATATATATACATATATTTATAGTTTATACACTTCTACATAGTAAAATAGACTCTGATTCAATTGCCGGGTAAAGCCGGCTTCAGTGAAAAGACAGAAGCACCCGACATGAAATGACACTTGGTGTACATAGGGTTAACCATGTCTTTTCATTTCGTTTGCTATCTGATTTGCACAAACAATTAAATCAGACTATGTGTGCAAAATTTCACACCTGTAGGGGTTAATTAAAGGTGTAAATTCGTTGTAAAAAAAACGGACTTTTTTGCTACGAATTTACACCTTTAATTAACCCCTACAGGTGTGAAATTTTGCACACATAGTCTGATTTAATTGTTTGTGCAAATTAGATAGCAAAGGACATGAAAAGACATGGTTAACCCTATGTACACCAAGTGTCATTTCATGTCGGTTCACCCGACATGAAATGACACTTGGTGTACATAGGGTTAACCATGTCTTTTCATGTCCTTTGCTATCTAATTTGCACAAACAATTAAATCAGACTATGTGTGCAAAATTTCACACCTGTAGGGGTTAATTAAAGGTGTAAATTCGTTGTAAAAAAAAACGGACTTTTTTGCTACGAATTTACACCTTTAATTAACCCCTACAGGTGTGAAATTTTGCACACATAGTCTGATTTAATTGTTTGTGCAAATTAGATAGCAAAGGACATGAAAAGACACGGTTAACCCTATGTACACCAAGTGTCATTTCATGTCGGGTTCTGCATTTTCACAAAAGCCGGCAATTGAATTAGCGGCTATTATACTATGTAGAAGTGTATGAACTACAAATATAAATATATATATATATATATATGTGTCACAAATTCAATGACATGTATATATATATATGAGGTGTAAAATTGCTGAAAAAAAATGCGTGGGCTCCCGCCCTATTTTCGCAACCAGACAGACAAAGATAGTGAGTGGGGGCAGATAATAATAGCCCAGAGAGGGACCATTATTTTTGCCCCCCCCTCGGCTACTAACATCTGCCCCCAGACACCCCAGGAAAGACAAATCTATAATTAGATTCGCCCTTTCTGGCACTTTGCCCGTCTATTCCCATTGCCCTGTAGCGGTGGCGAATGGGTTAATATGGGGTTAAAGCCACCTTGCTATTGAAAGGTGACCTTAAGCCAGGTTAATAATTGAGAGCTGTCAATTAGACAACTATCAATTATTAATCCTGTTGCATGAAATAAAAATAAAACACACACACTTTAATTAAAAATCATTTTAATGAAATAAAGACACATGTTTTTGACCATCTTTTATTTTACTGCAAAAACCATTTCCTGTAATAAAAATAAAATAAAAAAGCAAAATTATTCTTACCTATCCCATGCACAGTCAGGTCCCACGGTGTAATCCTTCAGAAAGGGTTAATGTTTACTGCAGGGACCGCAGCTAATGCTGCAGCCTCACAGTAAACCCCAAATGAATGAGTTCCTCTCCTGCCTGACAGGAGAGTAAAGGCTGGGTGTCACATAACGATACACCAGCGATCCCGACAACGATATGCACTTGTCAGGATCGCTGGTGTATCGCTACATGATCGCTGCTGAGCTGCCAAACAGGCAGCTCAGGCAGCGATCTGGGACAGCGACACTGCGGGTAACATCGCTTAAGGGCCCGTCTCACATAGCGATATCGCTACCGAGATCGCTGCTGAGTCACTAGTTTTGTGACGCAGCAGCGAGCTCACCAGCGATATCGCTGTGTGTGACATTCAGCGACGATCAGCCCCCCTGCCGGGTATCGCTGATCGTCGCAGAAATGTCAGGACCTTTTTTTGATCGCTGGTTTCCCTCTGACAGGCACGCATCGCTGCGTGTGACAGGCGGGAGACCAGCGATCCGCTGGTAACCAAGGTACACAGCGGGTTTCCAGGCACCGCGCAGCGCTTGGAAACCCGCTGTGTACCTTGGATACCAGCTCCCTGCATCAGGGCGCTGGTATCCAAGGTACACAGCGGGTTTCTAGGCACAGCCCCGCGCCTGGAAACCCGCCGTGTACCTTGGTTACCAGCGGATCGCTGGTCTCCCGCCTGTCACACGCAGCGATGTGTGCCTGTCAGCGGGAAACCAGCGATCAAAAAAAGGTCCTGACATTTCAGCGACGATCAGCGATACCCGGCAGGGGGGCTGATCGTCGCTGAATGTCACACACAGCGATATCGCTGGTGAGCTCGCTGCTGCGTCACAAAACTAGTGACTCAGCAGCGATCTCGGTAGCGATATCGCTATGTGAGACGGGCCCTTAAGTGGAAAGCTTAATTGATTGCTTTCCACTTTCACTTCAGGTCAGCCAGGGACACAATCAGTGACGTCAGAGGGAACTGATTAACAAAAATAGGGGTTCCCTTTGAAAAAAAAATGGCGTGGGGTCCCGCCTATTTTTGTTAACCAGCCAGATGAAGCAGACCGCTGAGGCCTGGATTTTCAGGCTGTTAAGGAGCCAAGATCCATGGACCTTGCCAGCCTGATAATACTAGGCCACAGCAGTCTGCATATCTTGGCTGATTAACAAAAATAGGGGATCCCCTCGAAAAAAATTGGCGTGGGGTCCCCCCTATTTTTGTTAACCAGCCAGATGAAGCAGACCGCTGAGGCCTGGATTTTCAGGCTGTTAAGGAGCCAAGATCCATGGACCTTGCCAGCCTGATAATACCAGGCCACAGCAGTCTGCATATCTTGGCTGATTAACAAAAATAGGGGATCCCCTCGAAAAAAATTGGCGTGGGGTCCCCCCTATTTTTGTTAACCAGCCAGATGAAGCAGACCGCTGAGGCCTGGTTTTTCAGGCTGGTAAGGATCCAATATCCATGGACCTTGCCAGCCTGATAATTCCAGGCCACAGCAGTCTGCTTAGCTTGGCTGGTTAACAAAAATAGGGGATCCCCTCGAAAAAAAAACGGCGTGGGGATCCCCCCTATTTTTGTTAACCAGCCAAGTAAAATGCAGACTGCTGCGGCCTGGTATTAAAAGACTGTCAAGGCCCATGGATTTTGGCCCTCAACAGCCTGATAATACCAGGCTACAGCAGCCCCACATTTGGCGCATCAAAAGATGTGCCAATTGTGGCACTTTACCCGGCTCTTCCCACTTGCCCTGTAGCGGTGGCAAGCGGGGTAATAAGGGGTTAATGTCACCGTTGATTGCACGGTGACAATAAGCCCGGTTAATAATGGAGAGGTGTCAATAAGACACCGATCCATTATTAATCCCAAAGTTATTAAAATGTATAAAAAAAAGACAAAGCAAGAAAAAAGTATTTTAATGAAATAAAAGAGACAACACAGTTTTCATTAATTTTATTACTCTCTCATTCCTGCGACGCCATCGATCTCCTGTAAAAAAAGAAAAAAAACAAACCAACAGTATACCACCTGTCCGACGCAGTCCATAGTAACGACAGTCCCACGACGATCCAACTCTGCTACATCGCAATGACAGGCAAAGCCTGTCATTGCAACGCAGCACAGCTGATTACCTGCTTCCCCGGCGGTGACGTCATCGGACTGACTGCTTTACGGCCGGGATTACCCAGCAGTCACTGCAGTTATCGCGAGAAACTGCATGTGACCGCCGGGGAAAGAAGATTGCGGCCATGAAGCAGTCCAGGACGTGACTGCCGGAGATCTTCTGCCAGGTAAGTGCCGCTGACTCCTGACAGACCCGACCGACGGACACTGACACTGACAGTGACAATCCCGATTCCGGTATCCGATATGACAAAAATATCGGAACTCGGAATCGGAATTCCGATACAGCCAATATCGGCCGATACCCGATATTTGCAGTATCGGAATGCTCAACCCTAGTTATAAGGCCTAAGTGTGGTTATTCCTCAGAGACTGCAGTGAACACTGCAGACAACTGTTCACTATCTGTGAAAGGCTCCTTTCTGTACTTCTATAGTGTTTGCAACCAATGTATTGTATACGGATGGAAGCGGGTCACACTAATAGATTAGATTTTAAATGGAATGGAGCAGAACCAATTGGAGATAAATGAAAAGGATGAGGCACTGAGACACGCTCAGCAGAGTACAAGCAGCAGTGCTTGAACAAGTAACTGGAGCGTGATGTGCACTCAAAAAATAAAAAACACAGACTGAAGTGAACACTGAAACACAACTGTTCACAGTCTGTGAAAGGCTACTCCTTTGTCTACTTCTATAGTGTTTGCAACCAATGTATTGGATACGGATGGAAGCGCGTCACACTAATAGATTCGATTTTAAATGGAATGGAGCAGCACCAATTGGAGAAAAATGAAAAGGATGCGGCACTGAGACACGCTCAGCAGAGTACAAGCAGCAGTGCTTGAACAAGTAACTGGAGCGTGATGTGCACTCAAAAAATAAAAAACACAGACTGAAGTGAACACTGAAACACAACTGTTCACAGTCTGTGAAAGGCTACTCCTTTGTCTACTTCTATAGTGTTTGCAACCAATGTATTGGATACGGATGGAAGCGCGTCACACTAATAGATTAGATTGCATGGAGCAGCAAGAATTACACTGAAGAAAAAAAAAAGAGTCTGTGAGTGACACGTGCAGATGCCTACAGACAGCGTTGCATGCAGAGCAAACTGCAGCGTCACCTGCACTCTCACACACACCTTGCACAGAGCTGTTAAAACAACACTGGCAAAAGGAAGCTTTACACAGCGGTTGGTAAACTAGCCTGCCTAAAGCCCAGTACACAAAATCGCAATATCTAACTGTTCCTCAAAGTCAGCAGAACAGCGTTCTGTCCCTAACTGAGTTCACAGCACAGTGATGCTAAAATGGCGACGGCGCCTTTTATAGTGCATTCTGACATCATTTCAACAGCCAATCACAGCCATGCCATTAGTTAAGATGACCGCAGCATTACAGGATGTGCCCACACTTCATAAGATTCCTCATTGGCTGACTAAAATCACATTGCCTCTCAAAGAATTATGGGAACTTCCGATTCCGGTATACGATATATGGAAAATATCGGAACTAAGTATCGGAACTCCGATACAGCGAATATCGGCCGATACCCGATACTTGCGGTATCGGAATGCTCAACACTAGTCAGTATACTATGTGGGGGGTACAATACAGTGAGGAAACATTATACTATGTATAAGAGAGTATCATACTGTATAGAGGGGAGCTGTACAAGGAGGAGACTCGGGACATTATTACATGTAAAGTGGGCACTTATTATAGGGGAACTCAGGTTAGTGTGTCTGTCAAAGGAGCACACAGAGCATTATGGCTTTCTAGAGGGCAAAATGTGGGCACTGTTTTCTAGGGCACTTGCACACGACATTACTACATTCTACAGATTTGTTTTACCATCTACAGGGCACAGAGTACCACACAGTAAGTGCAGTGATAGGGACACATACAGCAGCATCGGGGACAGTCCTGAAAATATGAAAATATGAGAAGTGAAATGTGTCTTTGTTGTAATCTCTGCAGCTGAGTAGTATCTGTAAGAAGTTGTCATGTCAGTCTGGGCCAGATGTAAAAGAGGGGAAAAGTGAACGATTCCGTCAGAAATAACGTCAGTTGTAAGTCACCATCTGTAACTGTGCTGTAATCTCTTATATGTTCCATAGGACTGGTATCTACCACTGATCATATGGTGGTAATATCCAGGTTGGTCTTTATATAGAGGCTATTTTCAGCAACAGCACGGTCATCTGCTGAGGTTCTCCTACATCCACTATTAGGGTGCATCACCTAGTTGTAATCAAGGCTACTTGGTTAGGGGCAACTCAGAAGTTTCACCCCCCACGACCAAAACCCAAGTTACGCCTTTGGTCTAAAATATGTACCTGAATATTCAATACAGTTTTGAGTTATTGCTTATTTAGGATTATCTTTTATGGACCTTTTGTTCAGTGTTGTATCTTTTGTATTAAAATCATGTCTTACTAGATTAACTGTTTATTATCCTGCCATGGTTGCTTTCTGATTGTATAACTAGCATGTATATTACTAACATTAGATAGACCCCCTTTCATTGTTTAGTCTGTCAATTTTTCAAATTGTGTTACATGTTGTTTATATTGCCAATCACTGTTAATAAAGATTTTTGATCGTATAACTATCATGTATATGAAAAACTTTATATATATAAATATATACTGTATAAATATATATGTATATACAATATATGGCTGAGACCTGTCAATCACCTTTAGCAATGCTGGGAGAAGCCGGATGGGACAGAGCCAGACTAGTCTTGTTTCTGGCTGTTGTCCCCAGCTGGATCTTTAAAGTATATTTTCTCAGAAACACCAAAGGGTTTTAGAAAAAAATATATACCTGGCTGCAATCGTGCAGTCAAGCTCTGATTCATGCTGCCTGAGGTTTGCACAGCATAAGGCAGGTGATAGGTTCACTTTGATAAAGAATATTTTTGATATTATTTGGGTTATAATTTTTATTTTGGTTAACACTTTTTTGTATAAAAGAAGTAAAATATATCCGTGTACATCCATAAGATCCTTGACTACTCAACTGATGTTTAAATATTTAAGGGGCTTATGGCTCTTTCTTTTCGTCAAGGTGCCAAAAGTGGACAAGAGGTTTAAAGGAAGATTGCAAGACTAGTCATCAATACTCTATCTTTAGGAGAGACCATCAATGTTTGTTGATAGCCTTTTATAATGTACCTGTGTAACTCACTGGAGAACAGTGACCTCTCAAGTAATTATTTATCCAGTAACAGAGCCTCATCCATGCGTGTAATTGTGCTTGGTACTATAGATCGGCAAGTCTTTATTGTTCAACTACCACAACCCCTTTGTATACCAGACCAATGCCCTTCCCCATAACCTCACTCTCCAACATCACTGAAGGGGAGCTTAATAGTCTCCTCTCCAAATCATACCTCACCACTTGTGCACTCGACCCCATCTCATCCCATCTCCTCCCCAACATCACCACCACTCTTATCTCATCCCTAACCCATCTATTCAACCTATCAGTAACTTCTGGTACCTTACCTTCTGCAACCCATCTCTTCAGCCTATGAGTAACTTCTGGTACCTTACCTTCTGCTTTAAAACCTGCCACAATCACACCTATCCTTAAAAAGCCATCTCTCCACCCAAACGCTATGTCCAGCTATGGTCCCATATTGCTGCTTCCATTCACTTCCAGACTCGTTCAGCAGCATGTACATGCTGATCTTTCCTCCCATCTCTCATGTAACTTGCTATTTACAATCTACAATCTGGTTTCCGTCCTCATCATTCCACTGAAACTGCCCTGACCAAAACTACTAACGACTTGCTTACAGCCGAAACTAACAGATAATTCTCGATATATCCTCCTTCTAGACCTGTCCTCTGCCTTTGATGCAGTTGACCACTGCCTCCTACTACATATTCTCTCTTCCTTTGGCATCAAAGACCTTGCCCTATCCTGGATCTCCTCATACCTTTCCAACCACACATTCAGTGTCTCCCACTTTCACACTACCTCCTCATCCTGCCCTCTCTTTCTGTCAGTATCACTCAAGGCTCTGTCCTAGGACCGATACTCTTCTCAATCTATACCCTTGGCCTTGCAAAACTCATAAAGTCCAGTACCACCTATATGCTTGATGATACTCAGATCTATCTCTCTGGCCCAGATGTCACCTCTCTGCTGTCCAGAATCCCGGAGTGTCTATCAGCTATATCCTCCTTCTTCTCCTCTCGCTTCCTCATACTCAATGTGGACAAATCTGAACTCATCATCTTTCCTTCATCTCACAGATCTTCCTTACCTGATCTATCTATCACAATAAATTGCTTCATGCTTTCCCCCATACTGGAAATCTGCTGTCTTGGAGTAGCCCTTGACTCTGTCATGTCCTTCAAATCACAGATCCAAGCTCTTTCCACCTCCTGTTGCCTCCAGCTCAAGAATATTTCCAGAATCCGTCCTTTCCATAACCCCCAATCTACTAAAATGCCTCTGCATGCCCTCATCATCTCCCACCTGGACTACTGCAACATCCTCTTCTGTGGCCTCCCTGCTAACACTCTCGCATCTCTCCAGTCCGTCCTTAACTCCACTGCCTGACTAATTAATCTCTCTCCTCGCTACTTCCCCGCTTCTCTTCACTGGCTCCCAATTCCTCAGCGTATCCAGTTCAAATTGCCAATACTAACTTACAAAGCCATCCATAACCCGTCTCCTCCATATATCTCAGATCTAATCTCACAATATCTTCCCTCATGCAATCTCCGGTCCTCCCAAGACCTCCTTTTCTTCTCCATATTTATTATTTCCTCACCCATTCACCTCCAAGACTTTTCTGAATATCTTCATTCTCTGGAATTCTGTGCCCCAACACGTCCGATTATCAACCTCATTCGGATCCTTTAGATGGAACTTGAAAACTCACCTCTTCAAGAAAGCTTATAGCCTGCATTGAACCTGCTGCCTCGTCACCACTACCGGAGCTACCGACTCACCAACACCGGAGCTGCTGCATCCCCCCAATCTACTGTCTCCTTCCCCACCATTCTGTTGACTGTAAGCCTGCAATGGCAGGGTCCTCTCCCCTCTGTACCAGTCTGTCATTGTTAGTTTGTTTACTGTAATTGATATCTTTATTTTGTAAGTAACCCCTTCTCATGTACAGCACCATGGAATCAATAATGCTATATAAATAAATAATAATAATTTATTGAATAGGGCTGAGCTACTGTGCCAAATACAGCCACACATATTGATGAGAAAGTATGGCTATACAAATCAAATGGCCACAGCGATCTTGCATCTAATGAAAAATATGAAGTAACTTTTACATTTTCTGCATAGCTCTACAAATATTCTATATAGTCTTTTTTATTGGAAATTGAAAGCTACTTTTTTCCTAAGTTTATCCAGGTATGTAAATATTTCCATATGAAATATATAACACATCCCTATTATATATTAGAGCCCTTTGAGATTTTCGTGCAAGTAGTTTTCCTGACAAACTTATTTACTAACATCTTGAGAGTATCATAGTTTACACAAATGTAACAAGAAACATCAGTCTGCCTTCTTTCCACTAAAAAACAAAATCTACATGTCCCATGTACTTGGAAATAGAATGGTATATTAAGAGTTCCTAAATCTTTGGACTAGAGGTCTGAAAGAAAATGCAAATAGACTGCAAAGGAAAGCATTGCTCTTAAAGGATCTGCCCAGACAGTTTATTATCCTATGTGTTTGGTGCAGGGTATGTGCTTCATGCATATAAAAAATAAGGAAGAATATCTGTAAACGGGTTTTTACATACAGTGGGTGAAATAACTGAAAGAAATGAACTGCACTAGAAGTTGATATGCATGCAAAATATAGTTTACACTGGACATTAACCCCTTAGGGACAGCCAATTTGGAACTTAATGTCCAAGCCAATTTTTACAATTCTGACCACTGTCACTTTATGAGGTTATAGCTCTACAACGTGTCAACGTATCCCACTGATTCTGAGAATATTTTTCGGGACATATTGTACTTCATGTTAGTGGTAAAATTTCTTCAATACAACTTGTGTTTATTTATGAAAAAATTGGAAATTTGGCAAAAAATGTTCAAATTTTGCAATTTTCAAACTTTAAATTTTTGTACCCTGATGTCAGAGAGTGATGTTACACAAAATAGTTAATACATAATATTTCCTACATGTCAACTTCACATCAGCACAATTTTGGAAACATAATTTTTTTTTGTTAGGAAGTTATAAGGGTTAAAAGTTGACCAGCAATTTCTCATTTTTCCATCAAAATTTACAAAACCATTTTTTTTAGGGACCACCTCACATTTGAAATGAGTTTGGGGTGTCAATATAACAGAAAAAAAAACAAAAGTGACACCATTCTAAAAACTGCACCCATCAAATTGCTCAAAACCACATTCAAGAAGTTTGTTAACCCTTCAGATGCTTCACGAGAACTAAAGCAATGTGAAAGGAAAGAATTAACATTTTACTTTTTTCACCAAAAATTTACTTTGGAACCATTTTTTTATTTTCACAATTGTATCAGGAGAAAATGGACCACAATATTGGTTGTGCAATTCCTCCTGAGTACGCCGATACCCCGTATGTGAGGGAAAGCCACTGCTTGGGTGCATGGCAGGGCTCTGAAGGGAGGGAGCACCGTTTGACTTTTTGAACGCAAAAATTTGCTGGAATCAATGGTGGCGGCATGTCGCATTTGGAGACCCTCTGATGTACCTAAACAGTGGAACCCCAAACAATTCTAACTCCAACCCTAACCCCAACACACCCCTAACCCTGATCCCAAACCTAACCATAACTCTTACCACAAACCTAACCCTAACACACCCCTAACCATAATCCCAACCCTAATCATAATCCCAACCATAACCACAACCCTAACTTTAGCCCAGCCCTAACTTTAGCTCAAACCTAACTTTAGCCCAACCCTAAATTTAGCCCAATCCAAACTTAAGCCCAACCCTAACTTAAGCCCAACCCTAACTTTAGCCCAACCCTAACTTTAGCCCAACCCTAACCCTAGCCCCAACCCTAACCCTAGCTCAACCCTAACCCTAGCCCAACCCTAACCCTAGCCCAACCCTAATCCTAACTTTAGCCCAATGCTAACCCTAACTTTAGCCCAACACTAACTTTAGCCCAACCCTAACCCTAGCCCCAACCTTAACCCTAGCTCAACCCTAACCCTAGCCCAACCCTAACCCTAGCCCAACCCTAATCCTAACTTTAGCCCAACGCTAACCCTAACTTTAGCTCAACCCTAAATTTAGCCCAACCCTAACCATAATGGAAAAATGGAAATAAATACATTTTTTTTAAAATTTTATTATGTTTACCTAACTAAGGGGGTGATAAAGGGGCATTTGATTTACTATTTTTATTTTGACCCTATCACAGTGATCAAAATGAACCAATAGGGAAAATTTCCTATTGTTGCCAGGTGCCGGCCGGCAGATCTCGGCAGGCGCACTGCACATGCACCCGCCATTTTCTTCCCGGAAGAAGATGCCGGCGGCCTGGGAGACTTCACGGGGGGTTGCAGGGACCCTGGAGGTACCGGGGGAAATGGGGGAACCCATTTCTCTCTCGTCTAATGTGCAATCACATCAGAGGAGAGAGAAATTAAATGGGAAATCAGACTTTTTTTGCAGTCGCCGTTATTACGTTAATAACGGCGACTGCAACACTGGGGTTGGTAAAAACCGACCCGATTCATGTTCTCTGGGGTCTCAACTACCCCCGGTAGCCGAGACCATGCAGAAATTCCAACCCTAGGGGGCGCTATACACTTATTTCTCAGCACCATTAAAAAGCGGTGCTGAGGCATAAGTATACTTAACTGCCACCGTTAAAAGGCGTATCGGCGGTCATTAAGGGGTTAAACAGACAAAACTTAAGCTAGAAACAAATTAACATATACTCTGCTGTAAGTAAATAAGTAAAAGCCATAATGCATATAAATAGCATAACATTAAAAACACTGTTTTTGATTTTAAAAAAAAGCATAAAAGTCATCCCACCACAAATTGTACCCAAGTTGGGACTGTCTTAATATAGTATAGTATAAAAATCTTACCATGAGTCAAACTTTAAAGGCATGTTCTAGTGCATTTAAAGTTTGGTCAACAATATTTAGACAAGGCTGTGAAACACTGAGGGAATATAGTCTGGTAAGATGAGCCAAAAATTTAACTCTTTGGATGACATAATAAACACCATGTTTGGAGGCAAAAAGAACACCATACCCACAGTGAAGGTTGGAGGTGGGAACATCAAGGTGTGGAGCTGACTATTTTTCAGCATTCAGCACTGGCAAACTTCATATTACTGAAGGGATGAATGGACAAATATACAAAGACATTCTTGATGCTGCTCGGAGTTCATAGAAGGAACTCACGGAACCTTCAGGATTTGAAGAGTGTTTGTGTGGAAGAATGAGACAAAATCATGCCTGAGCAATGCATACGACTAGTTTCTCCATACAGGAGGCATCTGAAGCTGTCATCACCAACAAAGGTTTTTTGTGCTAAGAATTAAATATATTTCAGTAAGCGTGTTCAATACTTTTTTCTGTGCCATTTCTCATTATTACACAAAACTTAATTTATGGATTTCTATGGTTTGGAATGGTTGTTACCAACATCTGGTGAGAATATCATGTCAGTAGCATCTTTCGTTACTTAGAAAATTCAATGTATTTTTCACCCACTGTATATAGCAATTGCTAGCCACATAAAAGCTTGAATGGGAGCCAAAATCACCATTCTGCCTCTTACTGTCAGGCAAAAATAGACCTTATCTCAATACTCTAGACTGTTAAAAGTGAGAGAATAAAAACCTCTTTCCATTAATCTATGAGTTGATTGTAGGTGTTAAGTGTGTGAAATGTGAGCCTGTCAGACATAAAGGCCACTATATTGAAATATACTATATCCTTTCCTGAGAAACAGAATTTTCTAAAAAAAAAAAAATAGAACTAATCATTTATTTATTTATATTTGTATAATTATTTTTTTTATAATTTTATAAGTGCAGAGATGGTATATTAATTGGATAGTAACATGGGAGAGGGGAGTGGGAGAGTCAGCTCATCTTATTCATTCTATTCAGGGAAGTAGGTTCCACGCACGGAGCCGCCCCGGGTCAAAGCGTGCAATAGCAGGAAATATAGAAAAAAACATTTTCTCCAGCATGGTAAAGGAAACTTCACATTTATTCTTGAAGTATTAAAATGACATGTTGTGGACACACATAAAGATCCCAATAGATTAGTGACCAACGCGTTTCGACTGTAAAGTCTTAATCATGGTCTGACAATGATTAAGACTTTACAGTTGAAACGCGTCGGTCGCTAGCCTATTGGGATCTCTATATGTGTCCACATGTCCTTTTATTACATCAAGAATAAATGTAAAGTTTTACTTTACCATGCTGGAGAACATTTTTTTTCTATATTTCCTGATATTAATTGCATAGTTATATTGCAACTATGAATAAATATTATGCGCTGCTATAAATTCTTGTACAATGGCCTTTATCTATTAAAGCGAACCTGTCACCATGAAAATCCTGTCCTATCTGCAGGCACCATGTTATAGAGCAAGAGGAGCTGAGTTAACTGATATTCGGTTTGTGAGAAAAGATTCAATATAACCCATATTTTAATAATTTAAGTTGCTTCTCTTAATAGAATTTTCAACCCAGTGGGTGGTGCAACCAGTGACTGACAGCTATCTTTGTATGTAAAGGTATCTGTCACTGATGTGACCGCCCCATCCACTCGACTGAAAATCCCAGAAAGAGCAGAGGATTAAATGATCAAAACCCAAATTATATTGAATATTTTCTTTCAAAACTATACAGTGGGTATGAAAAGTATTCAGACCCCTTTAAATTTTTCACTCTATGTTTCATTGCAGCCAATTGGTAAATTCAACAAAGTTAATTTTTTTCCTCATTAATGTACACTCTGCACCCCATCTTGACTGAAAAAAACAGAAATGTAGAAATTTTTGCAAATTTATTAAAAAAGATTTAATAAAGAAAAACTGAAATATCACATGGTCATAAGTATTCAGATCCTTTGCTCAGACACTCATATTTAAGTCATATGCTGTCCATTTCCTTGTGATCCTCCTTGAGATGGTTCTATTCCTTCATTGGAGTCCAGCTGTGTTTAATTAAACTGATAGGACTTGATTTGTAAAGGCACACACCTGTCTATATAAGACCTCAGAGCTCACAGTGAATGTCAATCCAAATGAGAATCATGAAGTCAAAGGAACTGGCCAAGGAGCAAGCTGTATCTCCTAGCTCTGAACAATGGCTGTAAGTCAGAATTCGGTAAGAGTCATGATAGATGCCGGTTAATGAGGTGTAACTTGGGTCCCAAAAATTAAGTGATTCCTAATCTTATGGAATGCCATATTTCCTATCATGATTTTAGTTTTCTATAGATATGAAAAATGGCATATACACTAACAAGCAAAAGGATAACAATGTTTTGAACTTTTGACTTTCAGGCTCCATATCTCACCAACCATCTCATACCAACTTATCTCATACATAAATTTGACTTGCAACTATTAAGCATATGATTAGTTATACAGATTCTTGTCATGTCACTGCATTGTTACTGCTTTGCTTCTAGTTGTGGAAAAATCTTTTTCATCTTGTATACTACAAATTACAACCTATTCTCACATTCCCGAGAAAAGAGAAACGGCATCATCCAGCTAATCGATAGTGGCCTCTTGGCCAAGAAAATTGCCAGACTGCATCATGTCAGTGCCATGACAGTTGTAAGAATACAAAATGAAGTCTGTCCATCCATTCAAAATATCAGAATGGCCCTTCTTTCATTGGATAGAGAGAATACTAAACCCACTTGTAAACCTTTGTTAATCCATGTACTTCTAGTGCTTAAGAACTCAATCGCAGCCCTCTGTAAGAAATCAAATGTCCCTACAGTGTCAGAAATTATTAACAAGATTTCACTTCATAAAACTTATGAATTTTCCAATGCCTTAGCAAATAGTACTTTTTTTTAAAAAATGGGAATTATGGGACAATTCCTATTCATCGTCTGATTTGTTACAATTCTATTCTAGATGAAATGGAATCATAAATATTAAGTTACCATTAGAGATGAGCGACTTTGCCTCCGGGAGGGTCGAGTCCGGTTTCGGACCACCCGACTTTCCCAAAAGTCGAGTAGAACGAAATCGGCCGACTATCGGAAAAAGTTGAAGGTCCGACTGAAACTCGAACCGACCCCAATGCAAGTCAATGGGGAAGAAAAGTCGGCAGGGAGTGGAGCACAGTAAACACACCTACAGTGCCCATTTCAATGCCAACGACATCAATTCTTATTACTTAAGCTTGGCAATCTTAATTTACTTTATAATAATAGTAAGTAATGCATTGAAAACTGGGGGTTATTTGGCTAAAGTTGTGGGGGGGTACAGCCCAGTTAGGGAGGTGGGAAAACTGGCATATGTTGAGGTGTAGGCTGGACGTTCAGCAGCTGCAAATGGAGGAATTGGAGAAGTCGGAGGAAGAGGAGGACAAAGCGAGCCATTTTGCTGGCAACCTATGTGTCATCAGGGGAAGGTGGTACAAAATCCTTTGAAATCCAGGCATGGTTCATTTTAATGAAGTTGAGATCACCAACATTTTTGGTCGACAGCCGGGTCCTTCTTTCTGTCAGGATTGATCCAGCAGCACTACAGACTCTTTCTGATAGCACACTACCAGCAGGGCAAGCGAGCTCCTGTAAGGCATATTGTGCCAATTCAGGCCAGGTGTCCAGTTTACAGGCCCAGTAGTCAAAGGGGGATGAACTGTGAGGGAGAACATCGATAGGGGAGGAGAGGTAATATTGAACCATAGTTGACAACTGCTGTCTCCTGTCTGTTGCAATCGATTCAGTATTAACAGTCGTGTGAGCGGTACTCGAAAATCAGTCCACAACATGATCATGAAACCCCTGTCTCCAACGCCACTTCGGCTGTGTGCACCACGAACACCTCTTCCATGTTGTCCAGTATGGCTCGTGGTAGAACCTGCACCGCTGCTGTGTGCTGGGAATGCCTCTAACAAACGGTTTACCAGAGTTGCTTGTTTGTTCACCAATATTAGCTCTAGGTTTCCTGTGGCATGATGTTCTGTAATGTGCCTTTATAGCGTGGATTGAGGATGCTTGCCAACCAGTAGTCATCATCCTTCATAATTTTGGCAATGTGGGGTTCCCTTTTTAGGATCCGCAAGACATAATCACACATGTGGGCCAATGTTCCAGGTGTCAATGATTCACTGCCAGTGGTGGGTGGAGGAGCACTTTCTGGCAAATCCACATCCCTCCAGTCACGCACAAACCCTATACCTGACCTAGGCAAGTCAACAATTTCTCTTGCCCCTTGTGAAGCATCCTCCTCCCCAAAATAATCATCCCCCTCATCCTCCTCCTTTTCCTCTTCTTCCTCCACCTCGTCCAGGACAGTTCCCTGAGCAGACAATGGCTGACTGTCATCAAGGCTTCCCTCCTCCTCCTCCTCTTCCTCCTCCGCTGCAGACGCCTGATCCTTAATGTGTGTCAAAGCTTGCATGAGCAGATGCATAAGTGGGATGCTCATGCTTATGATGGCGTCGTCTGCGCTTACCAGCCGTGTGCATTCCTCAATGGACAATGCGGTCTTTCACATGCAGGTGGAGGGCAGGGATGACTTTTCTAGAAAAGAAGTCTGAGTAGGTCATAGCGTGGGACAGCGTAGGCCATGAGCTCTCGGAACGCTGCGCTTTCAACCAAACGGAAGGGCATCATCTCTAATGAGATCAGTTTGGCAATGTAGGCGTTCAAAGCCAGTGTACGCGGATGAGAGGATGAGTACTTTCTTGTCCTACTTAGAGTGTCTGGTAGGGTGAGCTGGACTTGAGAGCTGCATATGGGGAACTAGTCGTGGACATGGCGGACTGAGAGGGGGTTGGTGATGGTGGTGGTGGTGGTGATGGCCTAGATTCAGTCTTTCGTTGGAAAAGCATTGTGATTCCCTGACTGCTTTGGCCTTGCGATGACACCTCAACATTTCTTGCTGGTGGTGTGCTAACCGGTGAGCTTACAGTGGGGGAAGCGATGTAACGTTGCTGGCTACCTTCAGTCGGACCAGGTGCACATGTGCTACCTGAAGTTTTGCAGTCCGTCCACGCTTGCAAGTGCATGGTGTTTAAATGTCTAAGCATGCAACTGGTATTCAAATTTCGGAAATTATTCCCTCGGCTAAAGGTCCTTCCACACTTCTTACAGATAACCTGCACTCTTCCTACTATGGGCTAAATTTTCAGGGCTTGCACGCTGTGCTAATTTGACCGTCTGGCCAAGCTGTCCTGCAACTCTTTTTGTTTTTTTAACACATTTTTTGACTGCTACGGGTTTGCCAGATAACCGCAGCTGCGATGTCGATGCCTGCTGTAGGGTCAGATTCTGGCTCAGTAGACTGCGAGGGCAATGTAGTGCTCTTGGTGAATGTACCAGCAGAATCATATAGCAGTGGCTGTGCATCAGTGCACTCCATGTCATATTCATCTTGGACTGGGGAATTCAGGATTTAACTTGATAACCCAAGCATGGTATGTGAAAAGAGCTCCATTGAGTAATCTGAAGTGTGGCCTGCCGCATCCTTCACTTTTGGTGGGGGTGAAGGACACAAGGAAAGGTGTTGTTCCTGACCAGGAGCCTGCACTGACGACTCAGTGCTTGCAGTTTTTAAAACTTCAGAAGAGGAGGCGATAGAGCTGGAGTCTGCTTCGGCAATGTAAGCCAAAACCTGTTCCTGATGCTCCTGCTTTAAAAGCGGTTTACCTACTCCCAGAAAAGGGAGCCTTCCAGACCTTCTGGAGCCAGACGATGATGCAGGCTCAACACCTCCTGCCTTAGGTGCTATTGTGCTTTTGGCACTACCAGCAGATGCACCACCACCACCATCAGTACCAGCTGGCCCCCCGCCTATGTCCGCGTCCTCTTCCACCATACTTCCTCATGTTTGGGAAAATGTACCAAAAATACCAGCAGATATATGGTACTGTATCAGAAGCGTACAGCTGTATACAGTGTAGGGGAAATTTTAAATCTCCGTATATATTTCCGGAGTCACACACAGACGCTCACTCAGTATGGATTTGACCAGAATGCAAAAAGTAGAAAAACGGTACTGTATCAGAAGTGTACCGCTGTATACAGTGTAGGGGTATTTTTTAATCTCCTTAAATATTTCCGGAGTCACACACAGACGCTCACAGGCTCAGTATGGATTAGACCAGAATATAAGAAGCAGAGAAACGCTACTGTATCAGAAGCGTACAGCTGTATACAGTGTAGGGGAAATTTTAAATCTCCGTATATATTTCCGCAGTCACACACAGACGATCACTCAGTATGGATTAGACCAGAATACAAAAAGCTGAAAAATGATACTGTATCAGAAGCGTACAGCTGTATACAGTGTTGGGGAAAAGTTAAATGTCCGTATATATTTCCGGAGTCACACACAGACGCTCTCTCAGTATGGATTTGACCGTAGTACAAAAGACAGAAAAACGTTTCTGTATCAGAAGTGTACAGCTGTATACAGTGTAGGGGTAATTTTAAATCTCCGTATTTATTTCCGGAGTCACACACAGATGCTCACAGGCTCAGTATGGATTAGACCAGAATATAAAAAGCAGAAAAACGGTACTGTATCAGAAGCGTACCGCTGTATACAGTGTAGGGGAAAATTTAAATCTCCGACCGTATATATTTCCGGAGTCACACACAGACGCTCACAGGCTCAGTATGGATTAGACCAGAATATAAAAAGCAGAAAAACGGTGCTATATCAGAAGCCTACAGCTGTATACAGTGTAGGGGTAATTTTAAATCTCCGTATATATTTCCGGAGTTACACACAGACGCTCACAGCTCAGTATGGATTAGACCAGAATATAAGAAGCGAGAAACGCTACTGTATCAGAAGTGTACAGCTGTATACAGTGTAGGGGAAATTTTAAATCTCCGTATATATTTCCGCAGTCACACACAGACGATCACACAGTATGGATTAGACCAGAATACAAAAAGCTGAAAAATGATACTGTATCAGAAGCGTACAGCTGTATACAGTGTTGGGGAAAAGTTAAATGTCCGTATATATTTCCGGAGTCACACACAGACACTCTCTCAGTATGGATTTGACCGTAGTACAAAAGACAGAAAAACGTTTCTGTATCAGAAGCGTACAGCTGTATACAGTGTAGGGGTAATTTTAAATCTCCATATATATTTCCGGAGTTACACACAGACGCTCACATGCTCAGTATGGATTAGACCAGAATATAAAAAGCAGAAAACGGTGCTGTATCAGAAGCCTACAGCTGTATACAGTGTAGGGGTAATTTTAAATCTCCATATATATTTCCGGAGTTACACACAGACGCTCACATGCTCAGTATGGATTAGACCAGAATATAAAAAGCATTAAAATAGTACTGTATCAGAAGCGTACAGCTGTATACAGTGTAGGCAAAATTGTAAATCTCCATATATATTTCCGCAGTCACACACAGACGCTCACTCAGTATGGTTTTGACCAGAATACTAAATGCTGAAAAATGGTACTGTGGCAGAAGCGTACAGCTGTATACAGTGTAGGGGAAAATTTAAATGTCCGTATATATTTCCGGAGTCACACACAGACGCTCTCTCAGTATGGATTTGACTGTAATACAAAAGGAAGAAAAACGGTACTGTATCAGAAGCATACAGCTGTATACAGTGTAGTGGAAATTGAAAATCTTCGTATATACTGATAAACAGCAAGCAACCTCTCCCTACTGTTAAGATCGGCAGAAGTAAAATGGAGGTCGGCGGTCAGGGCTTTTATAGACGCTATGATGCCACACAAAGCAAGCCAATCACTGCAATGCCCTTCTCTAAGATGGTGGTGGAGGCTGCCCATGTCGTCTCGTTGCCCACAGTGTACGTCCTTGCTCATTGGATGAAAAAAGGCGCCTGCAAGCATTATGGGAAATCCGACTTTGGCGCTCGTTTTGCCGAATGCATGGCCGACTTCACGCTATGGTCGCTCTGCGAAACCCGACTTTGGCGAAAGTCGGCGACTTATGAATCTGACCGACCTGTTTCGCTCAACTCTAGTTACCATTAAATTATCTTATGAAAGTAAAAGATTTCTATTTGTTTTTATTGGTTATTTAGCACAAACCTATGTTTGTTAAAGTGTATTACGCATTTTATTATAACATATAAAGAAGAGCTATGCATTTAAGTTCTCCTTTCCCTTAATTATCCTTTCCTTTCCTACTATCCCAATTATGCCCTATTAAATAATTATTTATCTATCCTTCCTCCCTACCTTTTTGCTTCTTATTATATTTCTAATATTTAAAAATGTAATAAAAACTATTGAAGCACAAAACAAGAAGTCAGCTCATCACAACTTCTATTAGTTCTGGTATGCCAAACACATCAGTGGAGGTGGCTCGTATGCTTCGTAATAGTGAGATCACAGACGTCCATGCAAGCAACGTGCGATGCATGTTACAAGTCTGCAATGATGGCCCTAAAAAAGGTTAAGAAGCCTCGGACATTAGAAGATTGGAAACAGTGATTTGGAGCGATGAGACGAAAGTCAATAGACTAGGCTTTAATGGGTGCAAAAAGATCTGGAAGAAACAAGAGAAAAAGAGACTAAAAGATTCAGAAATTGAAGGAACTCTCATTTGATGGAGGAGGCCTGATGATATAGGATTGTTTCACATCCAAAGGCATTGAAAACTTGATCAGGATGAAGGTTGGTCTCAATGTTGAGTTATATGTGAGTACCCTACAAGACGAATTACTTTATACACTAGAGTACTATGGGTATGAAAAGGACAACATATTGTTCCATGAGGACAACAATCCGAAGCATATGTCAAGATTGGGGAAGAAATGGTTCAGTGATAATGAAGTAGAGATGCTGGCTTGGTCCCCACAGTCCAAAGACCTCAACCCAATCGAACACTTGTGAGCACAGTTGAAGAAAAACTGTATACATACCCAATTGAGTCCACAAGTATGCACCAACTTTGGGAATGTGTAGAAGAGACCTGGCATCAGAAAAATATGCCCTCACCCGACCCGAGATCACGAAAATGGAGAAGCTACAGTATCGGAAAATGTCGCAATTTTTTTTTTTACCAAAGTTTGACATTTTTTTCACCACCTAAATAAATATGAACCTAGACATATTTGGTGTCTGTTGTGAATAGGCTGGAAATGAGTTCTGAGCAGAAGCTCCCTCTGGTGGTTACAAACTGGACTGTCCAGTGAAGATTGTGAGGATTGGGAATCAGGTGTTACTGACTGGTCTTATATAAGGGAGTCGCCTTCCCATCAGGGTTGCCGGTGATCAATTGTTCTGGTCTCAATCCTTGATTCCTGTTTCCTTGGTAGCCTGCTGTGTCGTGTCTGAATCTCCTGCTAACAGATAAGACATTTTCTTCTTTTTGTTTTTATGCTTGATTTTTGCATTTTGTCCTGCACTTCTGTGGGGGCCTTCAGGGTCCCTTCTGGGGGCTTTTGCCCTCTCAGTTCAGTTCAGCCACTGATGTTTGTGCATTTGCTTTTTCCAGTTTTTTCAGTGTCTGCTGTTTTGTTTTTGGTTACACCAGAGAACTAATTTAGGTGGTAGAGGGCGTGTGATCTCAGGTGTTTTTGAAATTAGTAGAGTTGGTGCTTTTTCAGGGTTTTTTGGGATTGCAGTAAGTGCCCTTCCTATCCTTTTCTATTTAGTAAGTTTGGGCCCCAACGTTTGCTCATACTATTTTCTGTCTGTGTCAGTATTTCTTCTTGTCTAACCGCTATTACATGTTTGGGGGCTTTCTATGTTCTTTGGGGATCTGCTCCGGGGCAGATAGCTTTCCTCTTTCTATCTTTAGGTGTAGTTAGTTTCTCAGGCTCTGACGAGGCGTCTAGGACCAACGTAGGAACGCTCCACGGCTGCCTCTAGTTGTGGTGGTTAGTCAGGGTACTGCAATCTCATAGTTTCCAACTGCTCTGGTGTATTTCCTTTTTTGCCTGCTCTCCTCAGCTACCAAATAATAACAATATCACCGGCCAAAACTGAAAATTATATGGTACTCACAGAAGGGAAAAATATTGTGGAAAGAAAAAAGTTGTCAGAGTTGTCAGAGATTTTTTTTTTTCTGTTTGTTGCATTTTTTTTCCCTCTGTATCTCTGGGTGCTGAGAAGGATTTTTTTTCTCTCTCAATGGAGTTTGCACAGTTGTCTGGCCGTGTGGATCAGCTTGCCACTGAAGTTCGGAGTATTGCTACCTATCTTGCTAGGTTGCCTGTTGTGGAACCTAGGATCCCCATGCCAGATTTGTTTTTAGGGGATCGAGCTAAGTTTCTGAATTTCAAAAATAACTGTAAATTGTTTTTTGCCTTAAAATCTAAGTCCTCAGGGAACGTAGCGCAGCAGGTTCAAATTGTCATCTCTCTCCTGCGCGGCGACCCTCAGGATTGGGCTTTTTCCCTGACACCTGGGGATCCTGTTTTGAGTGATGTTGATGCGTTTTTTCAGGCTTTGGGGTTATTGTACGATGAGCCTAATGTCACTGATCAAGCTGAAAAAACTTTGTTGGCATTAAGTCTGGGGCTTGAGGACGCTGAGTTATACTGTCAGAGATTCCGTAAGTGGGCAGTCCTGACCAAATGGAATGACGACGCTTTGGCAGCTCTTTTTCGGAAGGGACTGTCAGATAATGTAAAGGATGTTATGGTGGGATTCCCTGTTCCCTCTGGTCTCAATGATTCTATGTCATTAGCGATTCAAATTGACAGACGTTTGCGTGAGCGGAAAGGTATGCGTGGAATAATGTTGCCTTGTGAACCTGCTTCTGAATCCATGCAGTGTGATAGAGTGGTTTCTGGGGCACAGCGTCATGAATTTCGAAAGCGCAATGGGTTATGTTTCTACTGTGGTGATGCCTCTCATGCTATTTCAGTCTGCCCTAAGCGGGGAAGACGTTTTGCACGCTCAGTTGTCTTGGGTAGTGTTCAGACTAAGTTTTTATTAACTGTTACCCTGATATGCTCTCTGTCCTCATTTTCTGCTCAGGCTTTTGTTGATTCTGGAGCAGCTATTAACCTGATGGATTTTGATTTTGCTAAACGTTGTGGGTTTCCCTTGATACCCCTACGGAAGTCTATTCCCCTACTGGGGATCGATTCTACCCCTTTGGCTGAGAATAAACCTCAGTTCTCTACTCAGGTGATAATGAGGGTAGAACCTGATCATCAGGAGAGTTGCAAATTTTTGGTTCTGTATAATCTGCATGACATTATCGTACTGGGTTTCCCTTGGTTACAGTCTCATAATCCTGTTTTGGATTGGAAATCTGTGTCTGTTACCAGTTGGGGCTGCCAATGTGTTAATACCAACACTCCTGTTTTTTCTGCCTCCCCCCAGGCTCAGGATGTTCCTGACTTTTTGATTGATTTTTCTGATGTGTTTAGCGAAAGTAAATCTGCATCCTTACCTCCCCATAGGAGCTATGACTGCGCTATTGAATTAGTGCCTGGTAGTAAATTCCCTAAAGGTCGCCTTTTTAACTTGTCTGTACCTGAACATGACGCTATGCGGTCTTATATCAAGGAGTCATTGGAGAAGGGTCATATCAGACCATCCTCTTCACCCTTAGGTGCCGGTTTTTTCTTTGTGGCCAAAAAGGATGGTTCATTAAGGCCGTGTATTGATTATCGTCTCTTGAACAATATTACTGTGAAATATCAATAAACGTTACCCTTGATCTCTGATCTGTTTTCCAGGGTGAAAAACGCTACTTGGTTTACCAAGCTTGACCTCAGGGGGGCATATAACCTTATTCGCATTAAGCACGGGGATGAATGGAAGACGGCATTTAATACCCCTGAAGGGCATTTTGAGTACCTTGTGATGCCCTTTGGGCTCACTAATGCTCCTTCGTCTTCCAGTCCTTCATGAATGACATTTTCAGGGATTTTGTGGATAAATTTCTGATTGTTTATTTGGATGATATCTTGATTTTTTCCAATGACTGGGACTCTCATGTAAAACATGTTCGGACTGTGTTCCAGATTTTGAGAGAGAATGCTCTGTATGTGAAGGGATCAAAGTGTCTTTTTGGCGTTCAGAGGATCTCATTTCTGGGATTCATTTTGTCCCCATCTGTTATTGAAATGGACCCGGTCAAAGTTCAGGCCATCTGTGATTGGGTCCAACCTACTTCAATAAAGGCTCTTCAAAGATTCTTGGGTTTTGCCAATTTTTATCGTAAATTTATTGGTAATTTCTCTGTTATTGTTAAACCATTAACTGATTTGACCAAGAAGGGTTCTGATGTGGTGAATTGGCCTCCTGAGGCAGTCTCTGCATTTCAGGAACTTAAGCAGAGATTCACTTCTGCTCCTGTTCTACGGCAGCCTGATGTTTCTCTACCATTTCAGGTGGAGGTGGATGCCTCTGAAATTGGGGCAGGTGCCATTTTGTCCCAAAGAGATCCAGAGACCTCTAAAAGTAACCCTTGTGCCTTTTTCTCTCGAAAATTTTCTCCCACTGAACGTAATTATGACGTGGGTAATCGGGAGTTATTAGCCATGAAGTGGGCTTTTGAAGAGTGGAGACATTGGCTGGAGGGAGCCAAACATCAGGTGGTGGTCCTTACGGACCATAAGAATCTAGTTTATCTGGAATCTGCCAAGCGACTTAATCCTAGACAGGCCAGGTGGGCCTTGTTTTTCACACGTTTTAATTTTGTGGTTTCATTTCTTCCTGGCACTAAAAATGTTAAGGCGGATGCCCTCTCGAGGAGTTTCCTGGCGGACTCTCCTGAGTTATCTGATCCTTCTGTTATTTTGAAAGAGGGTGTAGTTCTTTCCGCCATCTCGCCCAATTTGAGACTGGCTCTGGAGGGGTGTCAGGAGGATAAGCCCGAGCGCTTCCCTGTTGGGAAATTGTTTGTCCCGGACCAGTGGAAAAAGAGTGTAATGTCTGAGATTCATTGTTACGCGTTGGCCGGTCATCCCGGAATTTTTGCTACCAGAGACTTGGTTAGTCGGTCCTTTTGGTGGTCTACCTTGTCTCGTGATGTCAGGGAGTTTGTGCAGTCCTGCGGGACTTGCTCTCGCTCCAAGCCTTGCTCTCGTTCTAGTGGTTTGTTGATGCCATTACCTGTGCCCAAGAGACCATGGACCCATATCTCTATGGATTTCATTTCCGACCTCCCTGTTTCTCAGAGAATGACCGTCATCTGGGTGATTTGCGATAGGTTTTCCAAGATGATACATCTTGTGCCATTACCTAAGTTGCCTTCCTCCTCTGAATTGGTGCCTTTGTTCCTTCAGCACGTGGTTCGTTTACACGGCATTCCTGAGAACATTGTGTCTGACAGAGGAGTCCAGTTTGTTTCCAGATTTTGGAGGACCTTTTGTTCTAAAATTGGTGTTCAATTGTCTTTCTCCTCGGCGTTTCATCCTCAGACCAATGGTCAAACTGAGAGAACAAACCAGACATTGGAGACTTATCTAAGATGCTTTGTGTCTGCTGATCAGGATGACTGGGTCTCTTTTTTGCCTTTGGCTGAGTTTGCTCTTAATAATAGGGCTAGCTCTGCCACTTTGATGTCTCCATTTTTCTGTAATTCTGGGTTTCACCCTCGATTTTCTTCAGGACAGACGGAGGCTTCTGTCTGTCCAGGTGTTGACTCTGTTGTGGAGCGTATGCAACAGATTTGGGACCAGGTAGTGGAGAGGTTGTCCCTCTCTCAGGAGAGGGCCCAGCGGTTTGCTAACCGGCATAGGACTGATGGTCCTCGGTTTAAAGTGGGGGACTTGGTCTGGTTGTCCTCAAGAAATATTCCTATGAGAGTGGCATCTCCTAAATTTAAGCCTAGGTTCATTGGACCTTATAAGATCATGGAGATTCTTAATCCTGTTTCTTTTCGTTTGCTTCTTCCAGGGACATTTAAGATCCATAACGTGTTCCACAAGTCCTTGTTGAAGAGGTTTGTTGAGCCAGTGGTTCCTACTACTGTGCCTCCTGACCCTGTTTTGGTTGAGGGCAATCTGGAGTATGTGGTTGAGAAAATATTGAATTCTCGTTTTTCTAGACGGAAACTCCAGTATTTGGTTAAATGGAGAGGTTATGGTCAGGAAGACAATTCTTGGGTGTTTGCTTCGGACATCCATGCTAGGAGACTCATCCGTGCTTATCATAGAACTCATCCTGACCGACCTGGTTGCTCAAATGAGGGTTTGGTGACCCCTCCTCAAGGGGGGGGTACTGTTGTGAATAGGCTGGAAATGAGTTCTGAGCAGAAGCTCCCTCTGGTGGTTGCAAACGGTACTGGACTGTCCAGTGAAGATTGTGAGGATTGGGAATCAGGTGTTACTGACTGGTCTTATATAAGGGAGTCGCCTTCCCATCAGGGTTGCCGGTGATCAATTGTTCTGGTCTCAATCCTTGATTCCTGTTTCCTTGGTAGCCTGCTGTGTCGTGTCTGAATCTCCTGCTAACAGATAAGACATTTTCTTCTTTTTGTTTTTGTGCTTGATTTTTGCATTTTGTCCTGCACTTCTGTGGGGGCCTTCAGGGTCCCTTCTGGGGGGTTTTGCCCTCTCAGTTCAGTTCAGCCACTGATGTTTGTGCATTTGCTTTTTCCAGTTTTTTCAGTGTCTGCTGTTTTGTTTTTGGTTACACCAGAGAACTAATTTAGGTGGTAGAGGTCGTGTGATCTCAGGTGTTTTTGAAATTAGTAGAGTTGGTGCTTTTTCAGGGTTTTTTGGGATTGCAGTAAGTGCCCTTCCTATCCTTTTCTATTTAGTAAGTTTGGGCCCCAACGTTTGCTCATACTATTTTCTGTCTGTGTCAGTATTTCTTCTTGTCTAACCGCCATTACATGTTTGGGGGCTTTCTATGTTCTTTGGGGATCTGCTCCGGGGCAGATAGCTTTCCTCTTTCTATCTTTAGGTGTAGTTAGTTTCTCAGGCTGTGACGAGGCGTCTAGGACCAACGTAGGAACGCTCCACGGCTGCCTCTAGTTGTGGTGGTTAGTCAGGGTACTGCAATCTCATAGTTTCCAACTGCTCTGGTGTACTTCCTTTTTTGCCTGCTCTCCTCAGCTACCAAATCATAACAGTGTCTATGAACTTGTAATGAGAGAGAAACTCTGCACTCAACTTTGGGTAAATTGCAAAAAGGAGAATTTATTGTGATCCAGGAAAAGTAGTACACAGGGAGGACGTTTCGGTCTCACGACCTTCATCAGCTACTACAATAAACAATTCAATATACATGTAGACAATTTAGGAAATTGTAAAACTTAATAATAAACCAGGTATATACAAATAATGGAATGTTAGAAAATAACATGATTCCCACAAGTATCAAGGTAATAGACTATGCAAAAGAATAGCCAGGAGAGGTAGCAGGAGGTGAGAAACCAGGTATCTAGAGTGTTTCCAGGTGCATTACTGAGAGATTATATGCAAATATATGGACGCACATACCCCCATAAAAGTACTGCTTTCCAATGTGGACACATCTGAGGTGAAATTCATATGGTAGCTGTGAAATAGGAAATAGGATGATGATACATACATATCCTGTGAATATAGAGAAGTGCTCAGATATTTTATCGCCTACCAGTATTATTACATGGAGTGACCATATATAATGGATAGTGGTCTAGAACGGATATAGGCGACCTAAAAGACAGTGAACAGATCTAATAAGTATAAAAGACATAGTAGGTCACTATAAAGCTAAACGCCGTGCAGCAAACCTTGTGGAAGTAGAAATCCGTGTGGCACTGTAGTAGGGACGCGGTATCCACCGCTGGTCATGTGCTAACATGGCCATGATACTTCCTGTTTGATATAGGAAGGAGAAAAGACACCTGACGATTTCCAACCAATCAGGTATTAGGAGGCATGGTAAATGAACGGTGATGAAAGCGGAAGAACATGGCTGTACGTTCCACAGATGTAGTGCTTGTGTTCCAAGGCATTGCAGGCGGTGCTTAGTGACAAAAAGAGAAGGAGGAGACACATGCAGGCGGTGGAAAAGGGATCTCTATCGTGATATTGCAGAGATGTGCTTGTGCCCATATGTTTCTTTCAGTATAGCCGACTCTAGAGCAAAAAGAGACAAAATTAGTAAATGGAAAGCGGCAGAGAAACATAAAATATAGTAATGAGCATCGATCCTTATAAATTGGGCTGCATGTAATGTTTCACAATACTGTTAATATTGAACATAGTAAAGCATACATTTTCTTCATAGCTTTTTGAAGTGTCAAGATGTCTACAAATAAAAACGGTCAATAGTTGCACATTATTTATATAAACCAGAAGCATATTATAGAAAGGAAAGTAAATCATAGTCCTTATTTAACCCTTTTGGAGAAAGGGTGACAAGGGTATGTATCCAAAAGGCTTTGCGCCGTTTTAGCTGTTTAATATGCACAACTGAAATTTCAAATTCTGGAACATGTGCCCCAACCTAGGACAGCTAGGTTGGGGCACAAACGGCACGAAGCCTTTTGGATACATACCCTTGTCACCCTTGTAAAAGCAGTACTTTTATGGGGGTATGTGCGTCCATATATTTGCATATAATCTCTCAGTAATGCACCTGGAAACACTCTGGATACCTGGTTTCTCACCTCCTGCTACCTCTCCTGGCTATTCTTTTGCATAGTCTGTTACCTTGATACTTGTGGGAATCATGTTATTTTCTAACATTCCATTATTTGTATATACCTGGTTTATTATTAAGAGAAAAAAAGAAAAATCCAGCGTGGAGCAGAAATAGTTAAAAAATTTAATTCTTTAATAAATGTGATTAAAAATAAACAGCAATACTTAAGCAGTACAGGTCCACAAAAATGTAGCAGAGCGATCAACGCATTTCGACGTTAAGTCTTTCTCAGATCTTGAGAAAGACTTAACGTCGAAACGCGTTGATCGCTCTGCTACATTTTTGTGGACCTGTACTGCTTAAGTATTGCTGTTTATTTTTAATCACATTTATTAAAGAATTACATTTTTTAACTATTTCTGCTCCACGCTGGATTTTTCTTTTTTTCTCTTCATCTGCTCTGGTTGCTCTGCCACATCCGTGCGAGGAGTGAAGATATATGTGCAACGTGAACATTGGGGTAAGCTGACATCGTCTGTTTCTTTTTTGCCGTTGGTTTATTATTAAGTTTTATAATTTCCTAAATTGTCTACATGTATATTGAATTGTTTACTGTAGTAGCTGATGAAGGTCGTGAGACCGAAACGTCCTCCCTGTGTACTACTTTTCCTGGATCACAATAAATTCTCCTTTTTGCAATTTACCCAAAGTTGAGTGCAGAGTTTCTCTTTCTCTACCTATGGTTTGGGCACCTACTCTTGCACCTTCCTAAGGCTGTGCATACGAGTTTTGTATTATGAACTTGTAATGACCTGGAGAATCATAATGGCAGGTCAGTTTAAGCATTCAGTGAACCTAGTAGAAAAGCAAAACCAAAAACAACTGTGGGATTGCACTTTTTTTTTGCAATTTCACCGCACTTTGAAGTTTTTTCCCATTTTTCAGGATACAGTATGTTAAAACCAATGGTGTCATTCAAAAGCACAACTCCTACTGCAAAAAATAAGCCCTCACATGGCCATATTGACGGAAAAATAAAAAACATGACTCTGGGAAGAAGGGTAGCAAAAAACGAAAACGCAAAACCAAAAATACCTCCAGACATGAAGGGGTTAATAGGTTAGAAAGGTTAAATATGGTGGCATATTCCCTTTAACCCCTTCATGACTGAGCCCTTTTTCGTTTTTGCGTTTCTGTTTTTCGCTCAACGTCTTCCCAGAGCTATAACTTTTTTATTTTTCTTTCAATATGGCCATGTGAGGGCTTGACATTGCATGTCAGCTGTTCAAAACAGCTGATATGTGGTGGGAAAGATGTGAGATCAGCGCTGGAGCCCACATCAAAGGGAAAGAAGTGACCTGCACCTTATTAGTACGGCGTAGGTCGGAAAGGGGCTTTAAGATTACACTTTTTCTGTACTAATTCTATTCACGTTTCTATCTCTTACCTATTTTAGTTGATGAAGCTGCTGACTTGTCTTGTGTTTTTTTTTTCTGCTGACCTAGTACTCAACACCAGAACATGGAGACATGTTCAATTTTGATCCAAGTCACAGATCAAACTCACAAATGCAAGACTAGGGCACCATGAAAAAAAATCAGACGACACTATAATGCCACACATGTGCTGTCCTGTTTTCATGTTTATTTGATGGAAGAAGCTTGAGAAAACTTCTTGAACACAAAAAGTTGATGAAGTTCTGATCCAAAACGCACATATAAATCACTGAGATCTGAATGAGGCCTTACCCAGGTCTTTCTTGCTAAGCCACTTGCTCAGGAAAGGTGTGTGAATTATACTGAAATTCCTTCACCAGGCCTCTCGTAACGATAGGCTAATCTGGATGAACAAATACTGAAAGCACACAAATGTCTGCATGTAATTTACTAATTCTCCTTAGACAAAATATGAGACACAATGAAAGTCGATGGAAAAATAGGTTTGACTATACAAGAAAACATAACAACTTAATTATCAGTGAAAAATATCTCTTGAAGCTCCACATCTTTGAAGAATATTTGGCTGTTTTGAAAGGAACAATAAGGCAAAATTTAGAAAGTAATGCAGAGTAAAAATAAGGAATTTAAAGAAGTTTATGAGGTCTCCTACTGTAGTTTTGTATTAGAATCTGTTCTCTGATTTCATTTGGAGGCATTCTGAGTTTTTATTCTGATGGATTCCATATGAATCATTACGAAAAAAAGTAGCATTCAGATAGAATAACGAAAAGCTATTCATGCCTAGAAGCATTGTTCTTAGGGATAATATCTCGTTAATACAGCACTGTATGAAGTCACCACGTGGTGGCACGCAAAGTGTCTACATCTCCATAGATTGGAGCTCCAGGGGCTCTTTGTGCCTCCATATGCTCTGTGCTATCTTTTTTCCTCTGGCTCTCAAAGTTTTAAAGACATAGTAGGATTTATTTAGAATACATACAAAACAGGTCCAGCTTTGTAAGAGAACTTTACTATTGAGCTCTACTTTGAAGCAACACTTGTCATGACTGTATAGAGGATTATACACCAATAACGTATTCATTTCTCATGACCAGTACAGCAGCGACATTCAGAAGAGCTGCACAAAGATTGCATTCACTTCTTGTCCTTTATGTATTGAAGAACTGAAATAAATTACATTTTTGACGATATTCAAATTTTGTGAGAAACATCTGTAAATTAACGGTTAGCAAGGTGGTTAACTGGTTTGTTCTGTTGGCCCGCAATACTTTGGTCGTGGGTTCTAATATTACCAAGGGGAACATCTGTATTGAGTCTATATAATCATTCTGGGCTTGGATATGTGCATATATTACAGAGGCCATTAAGGGAGCTTTTTCTTGAGCACTGTCTTTTTGCGGCCACACAGCAGGAGATGATTCCAGTGATGTGCACTGCACAATTCTGATGCCTGGGCTGTTTCTAGCAGCTTTAGGTATCAACCACTGATCAGAGACCAATAAAGTTGCTCACCGATCATTTACCAGTTAGATAAACAACTGGTGCATCTATAGTATTTCACAGGGGAGGGTGCTCTTTCTCTCAGTCCATTTGCCCCCTGCAACATGATTATGGAGAACTAACGCTTTAATATGACCACTAGAGATCTAACATATAACCCTAAATTACCCCTTATGACTTCCAAAATCACGGACTAATAGACTGCTTGTCAGTGTAAAACTCAAAGGTAATAAAGCATTGATCGTTGGTTTAATTCAAACAATTAAGCTTGACATAGAATAAAAAAGTGGCACCTCACAACCCTCTCCCCCAAAAAAGCTTGTTTTAAATTTTTTTTCAAAGATTTCGCCATAAAAAAATATATGTATTGTATTGCTTCAACCATGATGACCCATAAAATAGATTTAAAGTGATATTTTTAACGTAAAGCACTAAAAGAAAACTAATAACACAATAAAATAAATGTATCAATTGTTTTGGGGTTAGTTTGCTACCCCCTTTAAAAAAAACTATTAAATATAAAAAATAATGTACTGGAAAGTAGTACCATAAAACAATGTATCCAGCAACAAACAAGAGCTTACACATCGTTATTGACTGAAAAATCAAAAAATGAGTGCAGCTCCTAAAAATGTCTTTTGTTTCATTGCACAAAGTGCAAATCTTTATACTACGGTATTTGGTATCATCATATTCCTACCAACCTATACAATAAAGTTTACTTGATATATTAACTTCAAAATAAACAGCAAAAAAAACAAAACAAAACAAAAAAACAACAAGAGTTAAATTGTTCTGGCTTTTTTTTCATTATTCCCTGAGGAGATTTGATAAAGGTAGAAAGTTAAATGCACCCCAACATGATACTAAGGGTAAATGGATAATGCTTAACAAAAAGGAAAAGTGGTAAAAAGGGGGTTAATGAGTAAAGACTGAAGCGAGTGGATTTTGGTTAACTCTACACAATACTTCATAAACTAGAAACATATAAGGGCTAACACAAAGGCAGAATAAAAGTCCTGTACAGAATCTGCATTTTATTTTACTTGCTTTATCTTGCCAGTTTTACTTTCACTGTACTTTGAAGATTTAGCTTCTCATTACATATAATTAGATTTCTGCTATCAGAGTTTAAAAGTATTGTTTTTGCCAAATTTTATGAAAATTAGACCAAAAAAACAGACATTGAATGTCATTTTTGTTGGACTAAATAGAAATTAATTTTTATGTTTGAATACTAATGTAGAGCGTGTGAATATGGCCTAAATGAGACAGGCAAATACCACCAAATTTATCAAAGTGGCGCATGCTGTGTAATTAATTTGGCAAATTATGTTAGCCCGTTTGATTGTACTCCAGAAGTTTTTTAGTAATGGTTTTTCAAATCCCATAATGGGATTTTCATTCATTAATTAAGAGATATAACACAATTACATGTACACATATTGTTAAGTACTTTAGCCTGTGTTCTTATAAGTACACAGAATGTTTTAGGGCCAACCTGAGTTTGCCCTAAAGACAGGCACATTCCCTGGCATCTCCTAATCAACCTGGTTTTCAACCCACTCAAGGTGTGGGTATATGGTACCTTGCATCAGGAATGGACATATTGTGATTGATGAGAAATCCACCTGCTTTAAATCTTAGATGCTATCAGCTTTAATTATGGCATAAAAAAGGCAAAATAACAGTGATCAGAGAAATGTGTGCATCTTAATACAGCCAGGTTCTGATTCATGCTACTCGTGGTTGTGCAGCATAAATTGAATGACATGTTCTCTTTAAGTGACATTTGAGGTGTCGAATGGTCATGGCAAGGTCAATACTGTATTATCTGCCAATATCTGTCATATTCAAAGATCTTGTCAGGGCCATTGTCAGGAATGTAACTTTTTTCCTGCCCTTCCCAATTTTTGGGACGAGGTATAGTACCTGGAATAAGAGGTGCAGGAAGTGTCACTAATTATATTATGCAGGTATCCTATGCACTGATTACCATTTACTGTATTTAACCTTTGCTCTCTTCTTTCTCTTTGTAGTCAGATTTTTTTGAGGTGTAAAAGGATTAGGAATTTTCTGGTAATCTGAAATGATGGATCAGGAAAGTGATGATGATTGGCTTCTGCACCGTAGCAGCGTCTTCCTGTGCTCTTACCAGCATGAGCCTCTGTAATCTTCAGTGACGCAGGAGCCCTTGTTTATCCCATCACCTCCTTACAAATGACAAGTCACTTTACTGTAGATGTATTGGGGGGCGATGCTGCTAGCTAGTTAGAAGTGGTATTTTGACTAACTGCAAAGTGGCAGCAAAACCCTATATGTGTCTGCCTGAAAAGATACATATCTATGTGTTTTTCTACATTTTAACCCTAAATAAACCCAAACCTTGAGTACAGTTGGAAAACAGAACAAGGTCTCAGTACTTTGCTGGGAAGTATTTTTCGTTTCTCCAAATATCATTTTATTATTATCATTTTGTGTTGTGTATTTTATTATGCTGATTTTGAAAAGAAAAAAATCATCTGCCTACAAGACCTTTTTTTATTGACATATGCATTGTTTTTTGTGTTGGGTTTGCATATTTATCAATATTCATGTGCAATAGGCTGATCTAAGAATTTCTAGGAACAAGACTACATATCAATTAAGCAATTTTTATGCACATATACAACTCTGTCCTTTACAGTAGCCATGCCTCTATGTCACGTCCATAAAACAGCTCCAACATAATACCCTTAAATCAGGAAGACCAAAAATTAGAGGGCATGTTCAGGAGTTAAAGGGGTCTTACACTTTTAGGCTGGAGTCACACACACCATCTAAAAAATCGGACCATTTTTGACGGCCGATAATCGCACAAATGTTTCATGAACATTGATCCGTCTCTCATCCGATTTGAATGCGAGGATGCGATTTTGTTGCATCTGAGCGTACGTTTCTCATCTGTTTGACATCCGTCTGGCGAGATTTTGTCGACGGCTAGCAAAACCGACATATAATGGATCCAAATGAACAGTTTTTAAATCACAAAAGAAAGAATAGATATATACACATAAAATACATATATATATGTATATATATATATGTTATTGAGACATATATATATACATATATTTATAGTTCATACACTTCTACATAGTATAATAGCGACTAATTCAATTGCCGGCTACTGTGAAATTACAGAACCCAACATGAAATGACACATGGTTTACATACAGTTAACCATGTCATTTCATGTAGTTTGATATATGGTTTTCACTAACAATTACATTAGTGTATGTGTGCAAAATTTCATACATGTAGGGCTTAATTAAATGTGTAAATTCATTGAAAAAAAATGCGTGGGCTCCCGCTGTATTTTCTAGACCAGATAGGCAAAGCCAGCGAGTGGGGGCAGATAATAATAGCCTAGGGAGATTGCATTTATTTTGTGACCCCCCATGGCTACTAACATCTGCCCCCAGCCACCCTAGAAAAGGCAAATCTATAATTAGATGCGCCCTTTCTGGCACTTAGCCCGTCTATTCCCATTGCCCTGTAGCGTTGGCTAATGGGTTAATAATGGGTTAAAGCCAACTTGCTATTGGAAGGTGACTTTAAGCCAGGTTAATAATTGAGAGCTGTCAATTTGACAACTCTCAATTATTAATCCTATTGTATGAAATTTTTTAAAAAAACACACACACATTAAATAAAAATCATTTTAATGAAATAAACACACAGTTCTTGACCATCTTTTATTGTAATGGTATTCCTTCGATTCCCTTGTTCTCCTGTAATAAAAAAAAAATAAATAAAACAACATTATTCTTACCTATCGGGCGCTCAGTCAGGTTCAACTCTGTAATCTTTACAAAGGGTTAACAGGTTTACATGGGGACGGAGCTAATGCTGCAGCCTCGCATAAACCCGAATGAATGAGCTCATCTCCCAGGCTGACAGGAGAGGAAGTGTTAGCAGGAAGCTAATTGATTGTTTCCAGGCTAATCAGTTCAGTTCAGGTCAGCCGGGACTCCTTCTGTCGTCACTGATGCTGTGCGTGTCCCGGCTGACCTGAACTGAACTGATAAAATCTAGCATTCAAATCAGTAATGACACATTACTGTAATAGGATCTGAGCTTCTACATCATCTGTTCTCAATTACATAACAAAAACTGCTGACATGTTCTATTTAAAAAGATTCTCTATTTCAATAAAAAATGTTAAAATTATCCCTAATTGGTATTTCCGTATTGAAAATGACCCATAGAAAAAATAAACAGAAAAATGTAGTAAAAAAGTGCTAAAAATGGTACCAATGAGAACTACAAGTTGCCCCACAAAGAAGCATTTACACAGCTCTATCCACAAAAAAATAAATATTTTATTGATTTGTGAATGCAATGACAACATTCTAAAATAGGGTAAGACAGGGTAAGACATAGAGGGAAAGTATGTCTCTCCTAGAAATCTGTGTCTTAGGCTTAGGCCGGGGTCACACTTGCGAGAAACTCTCACGAGTCTCGCACCTCAATACCCGGCACTGCCGCTGACACTCGGACCGGAGCGTTCAGCTGCATAGAAATACATGAAGCCGCACATTCCGGTCGCGAGTGCTGGCTGCAGTGCTGGGTATTGAGGTGTGAGACTCATCCGAGTTTCTCGCAAGTGTGACCCCCGGCCTTATAAAGAGTATTGTATTATGTGAGAAAAATACATATTTGATACGCTATGGAAAGGATTGCATTTATTATGGATGCATCCTGCGCTCTTTTATATACACATCCAGGTGCTTTTCACATTTTAAACAAATCAAGACAGGTTTTTACTTTAGAAAACCTGCAAAACACACACAATGTTTTTTTAAAAGTCACCATATGTCATCCAAGCATTTTTAGAAAAATAAAAATTCACTTCTTGTTTTGGAAGATTCTTTAATATAAAATAGCTCGGTGTAATGGCCGTTCATATGTCTACATGTCACACAGGAAACCTGCAGAAAATTAGAAATGCGTCACGTGCGAGCGTTACATTTGCTGCAACTTTCTATATTGATGAAATCCCATATGTTGTATACAAATAGACCGTGCAGGCGTTTGTAGGTAACGTAAGAAGTCGGCATCTACATCTGCTCCCCACACAGCCATGTGTTTATCCCTTCGTTATAAACATCGTTAGATCTATTACATGTAATGAGAAAATAATAGAAATCTCACACTCACTAACACCCGTATGTAAGGGAGTATGGACAGCACTGGAATATGGCACTTAAATTTATTGGCAATGTTTTACAATTTTTTTATACAATAAATCTTTAACATGATTTATTTTCTTTATTTTTCCTATAGTCTGTTACGTTTCTTATCCTATTATCCATTCCCATACCTTTCCTCTTGAAAGCCTTTTTCTGTGCATTGATTTTCCATAGAAAACTAACTCCTTTAACAATACGCAGTCATTTCTGTAAAATACCTGTCCCAATATTGTTATTGCTAGTAAGCTGTTTGATCGGCATCATTGTGGGTGCATGTTAGCATGTTGTAGTCCCTTGGCTATACAGTTATTTATAGTTCCCATTTACTACGTCTTATCTTCCCATAGCACTTGGAAATGTATTTCCCTCTAGTATCTAAGTTCTGATAACACACCCAGCGATCCATCCATTCCCATACTATACCATAGTTTGCGATGAACTAAATGTGACATCTTATTACTTTACGACCTGGACCCATTTTTACCAGTTCATTAAGCCAATGTGTCCCTGATGCATGTCACAAGCTTTATCTCAATCACATGTCACTCTACATATAGGGATGACTAATAGAATAAAGATATTGCTATTGAGATTAGTTTAGGATTACCATTTATTTACTTCTTTTATATAGTACCATTAATTCCTCAGCACTTTGCATACACTTTCATCACTGTCCCCAATGGGGCTCATAATCTGAATTCCCTATCAGTATGTCTTTGGAGTGTGGGAGGAAACCAGAGTACCAGGAGGAAATCCACGCAAATATGGGGAGAACATACAAACTCCTTGCAGATGTTGTCCTTGGTGGTATATAAACCCAGGACCTCAGCGTTGCAAGTCTATAGTGCTAACTAGAGATGAGCGACTTTGCCTGAGGGTCGAGTTGGGTTTCGGACCACCCGACTTTTCCAAAAGTTGAGTCGAATGAAATCGGCCGACTGTCGGAAAAAGTCGAAGGTCCGACTGAAACTCGAACCGACCCCAATGCAAATCAATGGGGAAGAAAAGTCGGCAGGGAGTGGAGGACAGTAAACACACTAACAGTGCCCATTTCAATGCCAACAACATCAATTCTTATTACTTAAGCTTGTCAACCTTAATTTACTTTATAATAGCAGTAACGCATTGAAAACTGGGGGTTATTTGGCTAAAGTTGTGGGGGGGGGCAGGGCTGGCTCCAGGTTTTCGTGGGCCCCGGGCGAAAGAGTCTCAGTGGGCCCCTTTAACACATACCACAATTCATGATGCTCCGATACGGCAGAGAAATATAGGTATAGTACAATGCCAAATACTTCACTTCTTACATTACATGAGTGATATCTATTGTAAATTCTACAATAGCTCAAAAACCGGACAGTATAGTCCTCCATACAGTATTATGGGCACCACATAGTGCGCCATACAGAATAATGAGCCCCATATATGATGCTCCATACAGAATAATGGGCCCCATATATTGCTCTATACAGAATAATGAGCCCCATATATTGCTCCATATAGAATAATGAGTCCCATATATGATGCTCCATACAGAATAATGGGCCCATTATAATGCTTCATACAGTATAATGAGCCATATATATTGCTTCATACAAAATAATGAGCCCCATATATTGCTCCATACATAATTGGTCCCATATAATGTTCCATACAGTATATGATGAGCTCCACATAATGCTCCAGTATATGATGGTCCCCATATAATGTGCCATACAGTATAGGATGGTCCCCATAGAGTACAATGAGCCCCACATATTGCTCCATACAGTATATTGAGTCGCATATAAAGCTCCATACAGTATATGATGGGCCCCATATATCGCTCCATACAGAATGGGCTCCATATAATGCTCCATACAGAATAGGCCCCATATGTGCTCCATGTGATGCTCAATATATAATGTGCTTCATATGATGCGCCATATATAATGGGCCCCATATGATGCTCCAGTATATGCTGGGCCCCATGGATGATGCTCCAGTGTATGATGGGCCTATATAATGCTCCAGTGTATAATGACCCTATCTATGATGCTCAAGTGTAATGATGGGCCCCATATATAATTCTCCAGTGTATAATGCTTCCCATATATTGCTCCAAACATTAAAAATAATACATCTCCTCAATGGGCACTGCTCAACTCTGGACTCCTCAGCGTCGCCATCTTCCAGCTCTCTGCACTGTGACTGTTCAGGCAGAGGGCACACAGATGTGACGTCATCGCGCTCTCTGACCTGAATGTCACTGTCAGGAAACGTGGAAGACGTCACAGAGGTGGAGCAGGGAGAGGTAAGTATTGCAAGTGCTGGGGCCCTGAGCAAGCAGGGGGGGGCCCACTCATGTGCGCCGGCAATGGCACAGGGCCCCTCATAATACGCCGGTGTCTCTGATGATGAGTGGGCCCCCCCACCTGCTCAGGGCCCCGTCACTTGCCAGGGTGCGCCACGTGCTGACGCCGGCCCTGGGGGGGTACAGTCCAGTTAGGGAGGTGGAAAAACTGGCATATGTTGAGGTGTAGGCTGGACGTTCAGCAGCTGCAAATGGAGGAATTGGAGAAGTCGGAGGAAGAGGAGGACAAAGCGAGCCATTTTGCTGGCAACCTATGTGTCATCAGGGGAAGGTGGTACAAAATCCTTTGAAAGCCAGGCATGGTTCATTTTAATGAAGGTGAGATCACCAACAGTTTTGGTCGACAGCCGAGTCCTTCTTTTTGTCAGGATTGATCCAGCAGCACTGAAGACTCTTTCTGATAGCACACTACCAGCAGGGCAAGCGAGCTCTTGTAAGGCATATTGTGCTAATTCAGGCCAGGTGTCCAGTTTACAGGCCCAGTAGTCAAAGGGGAATGAACTGTGAGGGAGAACATCGATAAGGGAGGAGAGGTAATTTTGAACCATAGTTGACAACTGCTGTCTCTTGTCTGTTGCAATCGATTCAGTATTAACAGTCGTGTGAGCGGTACTCGAGAAATCAGTCCAAAACATGGTCATGAAACCCTACTATGTGATACATTTTCAGGTCTTGCACGCTGGGCTAATTTGACCATCTGGCCAAGCTGTCCTGCAACTCTTTTTGTTTTTTTAACACATTTTAGGACTGCTACGGGCCTGCCAGATAATCGCAGCTGTGATGACGATGCCTGCTGCGGATCCTCCTCCTCTTCTGAGCTACTGCCAGCGGCACCCTCTTCCCTCAATGGATGCCAATCCGGGGTCATCCATCCCCTCCTCTTCAATTTCATCTGCACCTTCCTCTGTGTCACCGTGTAAGGTGGTATAGTATGCGGGAAGGGGCACCTGAGTTTCATCAGGGTCAGAATCTGGCTCAGTAGACTGCGAGGGCAATGCAATGCTCTGGGTGAATGTACCAGCAGAATCATATAGCAGTGGCTGTGCATCAGTGCACTCCATGTCATATTCATCTTGGACTGGGGAATTCAGGATTTCACTTGATAACCCAAGCATGCTATGTGAAAAGAGCTCCAGGGAGTAATCTGAAGTGTGGCCTGCCGCATCCTTCACTTTTGGTGGAGGTGAAGGACACAAGGAAAGGTGTTGTTCCTGACCAGGAGCCTGCACTGACGACTCAGTGCTTGCAGTTTTTGAAACTTCAGAAGAGGAGGCGATAGAGCTGGAGGCTGTTTCGGCAATGTAAGCCAAAACCTGTTCCTGATGCTCCGGCTTTAAAAGCAATTTACCTACTCTCAGAAAATGGAGCCTTCCAGGCCTTCTGAAGCCAGACGATGACGCAGACTCAACACCTCCTGTCTTAGGTGCTATTGTGCTTTTGGCACTACCAGCAGATGCACCACCACCACCATCAGTACCAGCTGGTCCCCCCGCCCACGTCCGTGGCCTCTTCCACCATACTTCCTCATGTTTGGGAAAATGTACCAAAAATACCAGCAGATATATGGTACTGTATCAGAAGCCTACAGCTGTATATGGTCCGTATATATTTCCGGAGTCACACACAGACGCTCACTCAGTATGAATTAGACCAGAATACAAAAAGCAGAAAAAGGGTACTGTATCAGAAGCGTACAGCTGTATACAGTGTAGGGGAAAATTTAAATCTCCGTATATATTTCCGGAGTCACACACAGACGCTCACTCAGTTTGGTCAGTTTGGATTTGACCACAATACAAAAAGCAGGAAAACAGTACTGTATCAGAAGCGTACAGCTGTATATGGTGAAGGGGAAATTTTAAATCTCCGTATATATTTCCGGAGTCACACACAGACGCTCACTCAGTATGGATTAGACCAGAATACAAAAAGCAGAAAAAGGGTACTGTATCAGAAGCGTACAGCTATATACAGTGTAGGGGAAAATTTAAATGTCCATATATATTTCCGGAGTCACACACAGACGCTCACTCAGTATGGATTTGACCAGAATACAAAAAGCAAAAAAACAGTACTGTATCAGAAGCGTACAGTTTTGTACAGTGTAGGGGAAATTTAAATCTCCGTATATATTTCCGGAGTCACACACAGACGCTCACTCAGTTTGGATTTGACCGTAATACAAAAGGCAGAAAAACGGTACTGTATCAGAAGCGTACAGCTGTATACGGTGAAGGGGAAAATTTAAATCTCCGTATATATTTCCGGAGTCACACACAGACTCTCACTCAGTATGGATTTGACCAGAATACAAAAAGCAGAAAAACGGTACTGTATCAGAAGCGTACAGCTGTATACAGTGTAGGAGAAAATTTAAATCTCCGTATATATTTCCGGAGTCACACACAGATAGTCAACATGTATTTGCCCGTGATACCAGCTGGTACACGGTAGTGTGTGAGGAGCGTACAACTCTATACGGTGTGGGAAAAAATGAACACACTGTGCAGAAAAAAAGAATAAAAGTATTAGTGCTGTTTAGAAACGCATACAGTGTTAATTGAGCCACTGTGATTGCCTGTGTTGTTTCTGTAGTGATATTATCATGTGTAAGAATGTTGGATGTGAGAGATCATTCATGGGGCTCTAATGGGTAAAGTTTCTCTCTGTGGAGAGCACCAAGTCGGCATAAGTACACGTATAGGCCATGCAATGCATCTCCTTAATAACTTCTTTGGAGAGGAAAAGAACTTAGTGTCACCTATGGGAAGTAGCAATCCTAACAGTTATTAACGACCCTTTAAACTGCAGTCTTCTTTCCCTGTGTAGTGGCTACTTGCACAGATCATGAATGGATATGCTAGTTAGTCACAACCAGATATAAGCAGTGATATTACAGTTACATTATTTTATACATATGTTTTGCCCAAATTCAGCATTAAAGTATTAGCAGCCTAATGTTTGATAGCTGTCTCCATGTCACTGACATCATTATTAGCTTCTACGATATCATTATCAATCACAATGCATGGCACAGATCAGTATAGTAGTCTGCAAGCCAATGTACATGGCATGTACTGTGCTCCTGCCTACCACTCTAATGCATTTCATGAAAAATTTGACAGTTTTTCTGAGCTAACTTAACTTTGCACATACTGTCTCATACTTATTATAATTTGAAATCAGGCCCAGGGCGAAAGAGTCTCAGTGAGCCCCTTCACCACATACCACGATTCAAAGAATTCACTTACTTCTTATATTACATGAGTGATATCTATTGAAAATTCTACAATAGTTCAGAAACTGGCGAATCCTCACAGCACACAGTGTGTGCCCTAGTTGGATTCAAAAGTTTTCATTTTAGACTGGAGAGTATAGTCCTAGACACAGTATCATTGGTATCACATAGTCCTCCATACAGTATTATGGGCACCACATAATCCTCCATACTGTATAATGAGCCCCATATATTGCTCCATACAGTGTATGGGTCCCATTTATTGTGCTATACAGAATAATGGGCCCCATATTGCGCTCCATACAGAATATTGGGCACCATATAATGTTCCATACAGAAAAATGGAGCCCATATATTGCTCCATACATTGAAACAGCTGTATGGAGGTTTGCTTTTTGTGGGACAAGTTGTGGTTTTGAATGACACCATTCATTTTGCCATGTAATGTAATAAAAAGTGGGAAGAACACAAGTGAAATAGTGAAAAAAAAACAGAATTTCACAATTTTTTTTTATTTGCTTTTATGGCATTCATTGTATGGTAAAAAATGACCTGGAAATATGATTTTCCAGGTCAGTAGGATTACGATGATACCAAACGTATACACTTTTGTATATTTTATTTAAAAAATTCAGAGCTTTGTAGAAAACACAAATTGGTTCATCACCATTTCTGAGTCTTTTTTTTAAATTTTACTGTGAATGGAGCTACGTGAGGGCTTGATTTTTATGAATACCATTTTGGGGTACATATGATGTTTTGGTTGCTTTTTATTGCATTTTGGGTGGAAATTCTGCAGCCTAAAAATGACAGTTCTGGTGTGACTAGATTATTATCTTGATAACTTTTTATTTTGATAACGCAGACTTTTTTGAAAATGACAATACAAAATGAATTTATTTTTATTTTGTTTCTTGATCTTTGATCTAGGAAAAGTGAGGCAATTGAATTTTTAACCTCTTAGTGATCGAGCCAATTTTGACCTTAATGACCAGGACAAAATTTTTAAATTTGACCACTGTCACTTTATGTGGTAATTAGTGATGAGCGAATGTGCTCGGTGATACTCGGATATCACTCGTATAGGGGTGCTCGGATATGCTCAACACTCGTCGAGCATTGGCTTGTGCTCAGATTGAATGCTCGATTCCTGGCCCCTCATTTTTGGTGACTGTTACACAGCCAATAGACATGTGGGGATTGCCTGCCAGTCACTGTAATGCTGTAGCCATCATGGTAGTAGCATTAGGCCAGGATCACACATGCGACAAAAACATCCGACGCTCGCATGTGAAATCCCAGCTTTGGCACCGGCACTCGGGAGTGGAGCGAGTGGCTGCATATAACTACATGCAGCCGCTCGCTCCACTCACGAGTGCCGGCGCCAGAGCTGGGATTTCACATGCGAGCATCGGACGATTTCCTCGCATGTGTGATCCCGGCCTTAGTGTGATTGGCTGGTCACTTTACCTCATCAGAGGTTCAAAAGGACTGACACCAGCATGCTTGGCTCACTGATGCCATTAAACAGCTCAGGGACTGTTGTGATTGGAGGGAGAGAGTAGTTGTCCAGGCCTGTGTGTGCATAGTTTCATTAATCAGAGTCCTCTAGTGGTGCTACTGGTGCTGATGCTGAACCATCATACTAAATGTCCTTCTAAGGGCTAATCTTTTTCTGTTTCTATTCTATGCATTCTATATTTATCCTAGGGTCAACTGCTGCAGCAAAGAGAGTGGCTGAATACAGTATCTAGGCAGGGTTTAGGGCTTTGCATTCTTTTTGATAAATATATAGCTGCTGCAGTCATGGGCGTACCCACCGTGGGGCAGCTGCCCCTCCCTAGAAGCAGGGGCACACAATGAAAGAGAGCGGAGAGAGCAGCACAATGCCGCTCCCTCTGCCACAGGTTGCAGAGCCTGTCTGTGTGTGCAGTGCACAGAGCTGCTGTCTCACCAGAGGAGCTTCTTCCTGGCTGGCAGCAGCTGTAGTTTCACTTTCTGCCTGCAGGCTCTGGTTGTCTCAGCCACACTGGGTCCTAGTACCTCTGTGTGCAGACACTGGACACTTCCTGGTCCTGCCTCAGCCAATGCCAGCAAGCTTCATGGTAATAGGGGATGGAATTTATTAAATTCATTCTGCTCAGGCATGTCATGGTCACTGTGGGGGAATGTGAGAGGATGGGGGTATTGTGGGGGCTGAAGTGCGGGAAGGGCAACAGGGCACAGAGAGTGAATGTGAGAGGATGGGGTATTGTGGGGAGGGGATACAGGGCACTGGTTGTTGAATGTGAGAGGATGGATTGTGGGGGCTGGAGCACAGGGGTTGATGTGAGAGGATGGGTATTGTTAGGGAGGGTGGACAGGTCACTGGGGTTGAATGTAAGAGGATGGGGGTATTGTGGGGCTAGGGCACTGGGGGTTTACTGTGAGAGGATGGGGTATTGTGGGGACTGAAGTGGGGAGGGGCAAAAGAGCACTGAGGGGTGCATGTGAGAGGATGGGGTATTGTGGGGTCAGTGGGACAGAACACTAAGGGGTGCATGTGAGACGATGGGCTGTTGGGGTGTGGGTGGGGGACGGGAGGTAGGGGGCTTTTTTTACTTGTGAGCTCCTTAATACTTTAATAATAGATTAATATTTCAGTATTATTATAACAAGGGCATAGACAGACGGCCGTATAACTCATGCGAGGATCGCACTGCAATCCTCGGACTTGCTGGTACCGCTCCTGACATGAGCGCGACTGCCATGTATAATATATGGTATATACAGCGTAGTGTCGCATACACTGCTGTATTATACAATATACAACAGTTCTAATGCTCCATACCTAATATGCAGGATAATGTACAGTGTATATGATGTAACCTGTATAAGATGCGGGCATTGGCTTGCCCCCCTAGTTTTGATCCTGGGTACGTCCATGGCTGCAATTGACCACAGTGGTTTAAAATTTTAAAAATCGCTTGGCCTGCTACAGCTAACATTTTTTGTTCCAAAAATTCATCCATACAGTTTAACGCATTATTACGATGATTTAAGATGATTTAAAATTTTTAAAAACCGCTTAACCTGCTACAGTTCACAAATTTTTTTGTTCAAAAAATTGACTGTTGTCATTCATACAGTTTAATGTGCTTTGTGTAAAATGACGGTGGTTTGAAGTTTTTAAAAACCGCTTGGCCTGCCAAAGGTGACCAAATTTTTTGTTCCAAAAATTGATTATTGTCATCCATACAGTTTAATGTGCTTTGTGTAAAATTAAGGTGGTTTAAAAATTTTTAAAACCTCTTGCCCTGCTACAGTTCACAACATTTTGGTTTAAAAAATTAGTGCTGTCATCTATACAGTTCAACATGGTTTGTGTAAAATTACAGTGGTTTAAAATGTTTAAAACAGCTTGGCCTGTTACAGTTCACAACGTTTTTTATTCCAAAAATTGACTATTGTCATCCATACAGTTTAATGTGCTTTGTGTGAAATTACAGTGGTTTGAATTTTTAAAAAAACCTTGGCCTGCTACAGGTGACCACATTTTTTGGTTCCAAAAATTGACTATTGTCATTCATAGTTTAATGTGCTTTGTGTAAAATTACGGTGGTTTGAAATTTTTGAAAACCACTTGGCGTGCTATAGATAATATATATATATAATAAATATATATATATATATATATATATAGACATAAAAATTTTTCAATTAATCAAGGAAACTTGGTTTCCAGAGACCTAGCCTGCGGTAAGAGACTGGGAAGTGGATGTGTTGATGATGGTGCACACAGACGCTGAGTACGTGGGACAGGTATGACTGTGTCTGCTTCTGGAGCACAAACAACAAACTCATCAATGACGCATACATTCCTGTCACACTTTCAGGGATTCACGGGACACAACTTATGAAGTCACGCTAGTGCAAACAGGTGGTCGGTTGGATAGCAGATAATACTTTCAGCATGCTTACCAGCACCACCCAGTCTTCCATATGGTCCAATTTCCCTCACAAGAGTCTTGATCACTTAATCCTCACCCAGATCCTCCTTCCTCCCACCATGATGAGTCCCAGGAAACCAGTGATCCTACACTAGGACACTCAGAGGAGCTCTTTACATCACCATTTCTTGATTGTGGTCTCTCACCCTTTATGTTCCAAGAGGGACAGGAGGACATGCTATTTAGTGATGAATAAAATGTACAGTAGCCAAGGCCACAAGAAGAAGATGGTGGGGAATGGCAAATTTTGTCTAAGGAGATAGATGATAATGAGCCACAGTTGCCGATAAGTCTGGTTGTTGTTAAGTGATCAAGTTAGGATGACCAGGGAGCGTCGGTGGAAGCCGAGGTGGTGGGTGACAGAGTTACTGACCCAACCTGGGAAGTTAGCATGCAGAGTGAGGAAGCAAGCAGCGCTAAGGTGGAGGGATACAGAGCACCGAAAGAGTCAGGAAGAGGTAGTGGAGTGACCAGAAAGGGTGGGCAATTGTTCCGTAGAGCACCGACACTCCTGAATTTCTTCATCAAAAAGTTAGGTGTTACTCAGTCTGGGAATTTTTTAAAGAGAGATTTGAGACAAAAAAAATGGTAATTTGCAACCTCTGCAGTGCCAAGATCAGCAGGGGCCTAACCACTAAGAGCATAACCACCACCAGCATGATCCGGAACATGTGATCTAAGCAGCCGACTTGGTGGACCAAACACATGGATGCACAGTTAGTGCCAGCAGGTGACACCACTGCCTTTTCCCCAGTGCTAGGTGCTTGCCAATCCTCTGTCCATGACACTCGCGCAGATGCCTCCTGCCCTTCACTTTTCCATCCTCATTCTGAGGCACCATCATCAGGCACGTTCAAATCCTGTTAACAGCACAGCGTTCAGCTGTCCCTACCCCATGCCTTGGAACAAAAAAGAAATTTCCCAGCCATCCATCTACAGGTCCTAAGCTAAACAGGCACTTTTCCACAGACTGCTTGCCATGGAAATGTTGCCTATTAGGCCTGTAGACAGGCAGGATTTCCACCGACTCATGATGGCAGAATTTTTTGCCGTACTTGCCACTATTTCTCCCGGTGTGGTGTCCCCGCTTTGTACCAGCACATTTACCAGCACAACATGTCATCATGCATGCCCTTACCAACGCACTTACTGGACTTGTCCACTTAATGACCGACATGTAGACAAGCGCTTGTGGCCAGGAATGCTACATTTCCCTGACGGCGCACTGGTTGAACATTGTGGATGCTGGGGCTGAGTCCCACCCTGGCACTATACATGCTAATGACACCAAGGATTGCTTGCCCTACTTCTATCAGGGCTTCCTTCACCTCTTACAGCAGTTCCTGCACACCCTCCTGCTCCTCTACATCTTCCATCTCCAATGTGTTATCTCAGACCACATCGTCCACATCAGCCAGAAGCTGGAAGCTCTACAGCACTGCCTAAGCAAAGCGGCAACAGGCTCTGCTGAAGCTAATTTGTCTAGGAGATAATCCGCACACCGTGGCAAAGTTATTGAAAAGAATAATAGACCAGACAGATCTGTGGCTCTTGCCACTGAACTTCCAACCAGGCATGGTCGTGTGTGATAATGGCCGTAACTTGGTGGTGACTATGAGGCTTGGCAAGCTCACACATGTTTCTTGTTTGGCTCACATGCCCAACTTTATAGTTAGTGGTTTCTGAAAACCTACCCAGATTTGCCAGAGCCTTACGCCACGTCAGCGCCCATTTTCGCAAGTCAGTTACAGTTCCAGCCACTCTGGCAGTGCTGCAGCAGCTCATTCAGGAACCAGCTCACCGACTGGTGTGTGACATCATCAAGAACTGGAACTCCACACTGCACATTAGGGCAAGGCTTTGTGAGCAGCAGAGGCTAGTTGTGGAATACCAGCTCCAAAACGCCAATGAGTATTCTGGTCAGCCCCTGCACATAACAACTAAAGAGTAGGCATGGATGTCTGACATTTGTGTGGTTTTCCAAGACTTTCAGGACTCCACAAAGATGGTGAGTGATCCTGCTTCTGTGCCTACCTAAACAGTCGCTGCTGACAATTAAGCGAGAAGATTGCATGTGGACCAGATGGAGATGGGGGAAGACATGTGACAGGAAGATACTACCCAATCCAGCCTCATCTCTTCTGCTCAGCGCAGATTGGGTAACAGGCAGTGAAAGTTGACGAGGAGGAACAGGAGCTGGTTGCTAGTGCAACAGGGGCTTGTACCCACACAAGCTTTATCCTGTCTCTCCTACATAGATGGGAGGGGAATGAGGAGTAAGAGAGGGAGGAGGAAATGGAGAGTCATAATCATGGTGGAGACCCTCACGTTAAATTCATCTTTGCCAAAATAGGAGTACTGATTGGTCAGTCTGCTAGACCCACACTACAAGGATAACCTTGTATCTCTCCTTTCTGAAGCGGAGAGGTCTGCTAAAATTAAGCTATACCAGTAGACCATTGTGGAAAATATGTTGGAAAAATTTCCATCAGACAACGCTAGAGGCAGAGGCCAAGCTTCCCTTCCCAACTAAGGAGGGGAGGCGAGGGAGACACACCCCAGGTACAGCAGAGGCAGAGGTTCACTGTCAGTAGCCTGGCAAATCTCATGACACCCTACCAGAGTCCAGGCCCTGATGACTGGGTATTTTTGACAAAGAGGGAAAAGTTTTTAAATATGGTCAAGCAATACCTAGCCGACAAATCCAGCGTACTCCCTTATTCCTCTGTAACCTTCAACTGTTAGGTATCAAAGCTGGACACCAGGTATAAGCTTTCCCTCTATGCCTTGGAGGTGTTGTGCTGCCCTGCCGCTAGCATCTTGTCTGAGTGTAAGGGTCTGAGCAGGATCGCGGGATGCAGTGTTGGGACACAGGCAGAACAAGGGTTAAAGTATTTATTAAATAGGCAATATATTCCACGCAGGGAGTGAGGGATTGTAGGGTGATGGTAAGGAATGGGGCGGAAGAGTGAGAGTGTCAGGGTAGGTCAGGGATGAACGAAAGTTCAGTAATAAAGAGGTGAAACTTATCAGTCTGTAGTCTTCTTGGGTGCAGCTCCTTTTGGTTCCAACGGTGGCACCGACAACAGAGGCACGTGTCGTCTCGTCGAAGTCTCTGGGTAACAGAGGGATTTCCCATGCTTCAACATGGCTAGTACAGTACTGAGTCCAAGGGGATGAACCACCGGAATGAGACTTCGCTCCGCGGTGTGCGCAAGTCCTTAGTAGTCAGGCTCTGGCCTAGCCGTCTGTCTCTCTCTCTGACTCACACACTCAGTGCCGTCTCTGGCGTCAACTGGGGTCACCTCCTAATGTGGAAGGTAGCTGGGGGCTGACAGATGGTCATCCACAAACGGTGGACCTATATGCAGGGTCTCTCGCATCAATACCTGGCACTGCAGCCAGCACTCGGGACCGGAGTGTTCAGCTGCATGTATTTCTATGCAGCTGAACACTCCGGTCCGAGTGCCGGTGGCAGTGCCGGGTATTGATGCGAGAGACTCGCTCAAGTTTCTCGCATTGCACTTATAAGTGTGACCACGGCCTTATGTCTAATATTGGGTATATCTGAGTCCCTCTTCCATCAAATTTTGGCAGTTCTTGCGTCCTTCATAAATTACACTGAAATTTCCAATTTTTTAATAAAAAAAACTTCAATTTTGGTTTACTTACATTATTATTTTTTTTAACCCTTTTTAAACTCTTTCTGAACTTGGACGTACCCACTACTTTATGGTTGGGAAGTGCTTCATGACCTTGGACGTACTGAGTGTGTCATGGTGAGTTTGCACGCACAGAATCTGTGCCCGCGCAATAGCCGCCTGTGATCAGCTGATATCACAGGTGACACTCGACTCTCACTGCCAGGATGCTCCTACATTGCAATGGATTATAACAATGATCAGGCTGATGAAAGTGAAAGTATCATAGTGGGACAAAGTAAAAAAAAAAGTAAAACAAAAAATATATATATATATATATATATTTAAAAAAAAGTCAGAAAATAATCAAAATTGTATATTGTACTGATAAATTTCTATTTTTATGCAAAAAAATAAACAAGAAAAGTACAGTTTGGTATCACCGCATTCCAGACAACCTGCCTCATAATTTGTACCCCTTTAGTGAACATCGTAAAAGAAATGGTTCAAAAACTGATGCTTTTTCATCATGACACCAAACAAAATCCAGAAATAATGCTGCCTTATTAATTTTACCACGCCCAGAATGACATAACAAAAAATGGCAGTTTGAAATTTACTCACTAACATCCATTGCTGTTTGTTTCTGAAAACACTCATGGAGTCAAAATCGCCACTACACCTCTAGATAAATTCCCAAAGGGGTATAATTTGCAAAATGGGGTCACTTGAGGGGGAATTCTGCTCTTCTAGCACTTAGGGGCTCTGTGTATGGAGTCTGCAAATTATTCTAGGAAAATCTGTGCCCCAGTGGGCTAAGAAGTACTGTACAGCCACATATGGAACTATGGGACAAATTTTTGTGCTATTTTTACCCATTTCTCCTAGTGAAAATGTAAAATCTGGGTGAAAACAAAATTTTGGGGGCAAAAATATAATAATTTTTCTTCACTGCCCAATGGTATAAAATTCTGTGACACCAATATAATCACTACAACCCTAGATTAAGAGGTGTAGCTTGTAAAATGAGGTCACTTATGAGGAGTTCTGCTGTGCTGGCACCTAAGGAGCTCTCTCAGTGGGTCATGCCACCCGCAAACCATAACTGTAAAATCTGCAATATAACATGGCGCTCCTTCCCTTCTCAGCTTTGCAATGTGTCTGAAAAGTATTTCTTGATTACATGTAGGGTGTTGGCGCACTCATGAGAAATTTTTACAATAAACTGAGGTCCATTTTATCATATTACTTAAAATTAAAAACTTGGGGCTAAAAACATTTCAGTAGTAAAAATGTAACTATTCTTTCTTCACCTCCCAATAGTATATAGTTCTGTGAGGCACACATGGTGTCAATATGATCACTGCACCCCTAGATTAACTAATTTAGAAGTGTAGCTTGTAAAATTAGGTCACACATGGGTGGTTTCTGTTGTTCTCGCACCTCAGGGGCTCTGAGTGTAGCAATACGCCACATGTAGTCAAAAAGTTCTGTTTGAACACACAGGAGAGCTAGGAAGAGAAGAAGCAACAATTGGTATTTGGAATGTAAATTTGACTGGTGGTTTGAAATTTTTGAAAACCACTTGGCCTGCTATAGATAATATATATATATTTTTTAATATATTAATTTTTTCAATTAATCAAGGAAACTTGGTTTCCAGAGACCTAGCCTGCGGTAAGAGACTGGGAAGTGGATGTGTTGATGATGGTGCACACAGACGCTGAGTACGTGGGACAGGTATGACTGTGTCTGCTTCTGGAGCACAAACAACAAACTCATCAATGACGCATACATTCCTGTCCCACTTTCAGGGATTCACGGGACACAACTTATGAAGTCACGCTAGTGCAAACAGGTGGTCGGTTGGATAGCAGATAATACTTTCAGCATGCTTACCAGCACCACCCAGTCTTCCATATGGTCCAATTTCACCTCACAAGAGTCTTGATCACTTAATCCTCACCCAGATCCTCCTTCCCCCACCATGACGAGTCCCAGGAAACCAGTGATCCTACACTAGGACACTCAGAGGAGCTCTTTACATCACCATTTCTTGATTGTGGTCTCTCACCCTTTATGTTCCAAGAGGGACAGGAGGACATGCTATTTAGTGATGAATAAAATGTACAGTAGCCAAGGCCACAAGAAGAAGATGGTGGGGAATGGCAAATTTTGTCTAAGGAGATAGATGATAATGAGCCACAGTTGCCGATAAGTCAGGTTGTTGTTAAGTGATCAAGTTAGGATGACCAGGGAGCGTCGGTGGAAGCCGAGGTGGTGGGTGACAGAGTTACTGACCCAACCTGGGAAGTTAGCATGCAGAGTGAGGAAGCAAGCAGCGCTAAGGTGGAAGGATACAGAGCACCGAAAGAGTCAGGAAGAGGTAGTGGAGTGACCAGAAAGGATGGGCAATTGTTCCGTAGAGCACCGACACTAAAAATGGTAATTTGCAACCTCTGCAGTGCCAAGATCAGCAGGGGCCTAACCACTAAGAGCATAACCACCACCAGCATGATCCGGAACATGTGATCTAAGCAGTCGACTTGGTGGACCAAACACAAGGATGCACAGTTAGTGCCAGCAGGTGACACCACTGCCTTTTCCCCAGTGCTAGGTGCTTGCCAATCCTCTGTTCATGACACTCGTGCAGATGCCTCCTGCCCTTCACTTTTCCATCCTCATTCTGAGGCACCATCATCAGGCACGTTCAAATCCTGTTAACAGCACAGCGTTCAGCTGTCCCTACCCCATGCCTTGGAACAAAAAAGAAATTTCCCAGCCATCCATCTACAGGTCCTAAGCTAAACAGGCACTTTTCCACAGACTGCTTGCCATGGAAATGTTGCCTATTAGGCCTGTAGACAGGCAGGATTTCCACCGACTCATGATGGCAGAATTTTTTGCCGTACTTGCCACTATTTCTCCCGGTGTGGTGTCCCCGCTTTGTACCAGCACATTTACCAGCACAACATGTCATCATGCATGCCCTTACCAACGCACTTACTGGACTTGTCCACTTAATGACCGACATGTAGACAAGCGCTTGTGGCCAGGAATGCTACATTTCCCTGACGGCGCACTGGTTGAACATTGTGGATGCTGGGGCTGAGTCCCACCCTGGCACTATACATTCTAATGACACCAAGGATTGCTTGCCCTACTTCTATCAGGGCTTCCTTCACCTCTTACAGCAGTTCCCGCACACCCTCCTGCTCCTCTACATCTTCCATCTCCAATGTGTTATCTCAGACCACATCGTCCACATCAGCCAGAAGCTGGAAGCTCTACAGCACTGCCTAAGCAAAGCGGCAACAGGCTCTGCTGAAGCTAATTTGTCTAGGAGATAATCCGCACACCGTGGCAAAGTTATTGAAAAGAATAATAGACCAGACAGATCTGTGGCTCTTGCCACTGAACTTTCAACCAGGCATGGTCGTGTGTGATAATGGCCGTAACTTGGTGGTGACTATGAGGCTTGGCAAGCTCACACATGTTTCTTGTTTGGCTCACATGCCCAACTTTATAGTTCAGTGGTTTCTGAAAACCTACCCAGATTTGCCAGAGCCTTACGCCACGTCAGCGCCCATTTTCGCAAGTCAGTTACAGTTCCAGCCACTCTGGCAGTGCTGCAGCAGCTCATTCAGGAACCAGCTCACCGACTGGTGTGTGACATCATCAAGAACTGGAACTCCACACTACACATTAGGGCAAGGCTTTGTGAGCAGCAGAGGCTAGTTGTGGAATACCAGCTCCAAAACGCCAATGAGTATTCTGGTCAGCCCCTGCACATAACAACTAAAGAGTAGGCATGGATGTCTGACATTTGTGTGGTTTTCCAAGACTTTCAGGACTCCACAAAGATGGTGAGTGATCCTGCTTCTGTGCCTACCTAAACAGTCGCTGCTGACAATTAAGCGAGAAGATTGGCATGTGGACCAGATGGAGATGGGGGAAGACATGTGACAGGAAGATACTACCCAATCCAGCCTCATCTCTTCTGCTCAGCGCAGATTGGGTAACAGGCAGTGAAAGTTGACGAGGAGGAACAGGAGCTGGTTGCTAGTGCAACAGGGGCTTGTACCCACACAAGCTTTATCCTGTCTCTCCTACATAGATGGGAGGGGAATGAGAAGTAAGAGAGGGAGGAGGAAATGGAGAGTCATAATCATGGTGGAGACCCTCACGTTAAATTCATCTTTGCCAAAATAGGAGTACTGATTGGTCAGTCTGCTAGACCCACACTACAAGGATAACCTTGTATCTCTCCTTTCTGAAGCGGAGAGGTCTGCTAAAATTAAGCTATACCAGTAGACCATTGTGGAAAATATGTTGGAAAAATTTCCATCAGACAACGCTAGAGGCAGAGGCCAAGCTTCCCTTCCCAACTAAGGAGGGGAGGCGAGGGAGACACACCCCAGGTACAGCAGAGACAGAGGTTCACTGTCAGTAGCCTGGCAAATCTCATGACACCCTACCAGAGTCCAGGCCCTGATGACTGGGTATTTTTGACAAAGAGGGAAAAGTTTTTAAGTATGGTCAAGCAATACCTAGCCGACAAATCCAGCGTACTCCCTTATTCCTCTGTAACCTTCAACTGTTAGGTATCAAAGCTGGACACCAGGTATAAGCTTTCCCTCTATGCCTTGGAGGTGTTGTGCTGCCCTACCGCTAGCATCTTGTCTGAGTGTAAGGGTCTGAGCAGGATCGCGGGATGCAGTGTTGGGACACAGGCAGAACAAGGGTTAAAGTATTTATTAAATAGGCAATATATTCCACGCAGGGAGTGAGGGATTGTAGGGTGATGGTAAGGAATGGGGCGGAAGAGTGAGAGTGGCAGGGTAGATCAGGGATGAACGAAAGTTCAGTAATAAAGAGGTGAAACTTATCAGTCTGTAGTCTTCTTGGGTGCAGCTCCTTTTGGTTCCAACGGTGGCACCGACAACAGAGGCACGTGTCGTCTCGTCGAAGTCTCTGGGTAACAGAGGGATTTCCCATGCTTCAACATGGCTAGTACAGTACTGAGTCCAAGGGGATGAACCACCGGAATGAGACTTCGCTCCGCGGTGTGCGCAAGTCCTTAGTAGTCAGGCTCTGGCCTAGCCGTCTGTCTCTCTCTCTCTGACTCACACACTCAGTGCCGTCTCTGGCGTCAACTGGGGTCACCTCCTAATGTGGAAGGTAGCTGGGGGCTGACAGATGGTCATCCACAAACGGTGGACCTATATGCAGGGTCTCTCGCATCAATACCTGGCACTGCAGCCAGCACTCGGGACCGGAGTGTTCAGCTGCATGTATTTCTATGCAGCTGAACACTCCGGTCCGAGTGCCGGTGGCAGTGCCGGGTATTGATGCGAGAGATTCGCTCGAGTTTCTCGCATTGCACTTATAAGTGTGACCACGGCCTTATGTCTAATATTGGGTATATCTGAGTCCCTCTTCCATCAAATTTTGGCAGTTCTTGCGTCCTTCATAAATTACACTGAAATTTCCAATTTTTTAATAAAAAAACTTCAATTTTGGTTTACTTACATTATTATTTTTTTTAACCCTTTTTAAACTCTTTCTGAACTTGGACGTACCCACTACTTTATGGTTGGGAAGTGCTTCATGACCTTGGACGTACTGAGTGTGTCATGGTGAGTTTGCACGCACAGAATCTGTGCCCGCGCAATAGCCGCCTGTGATCAGCTGATATCACAGGTGACACTCGACTCTCACTGCCAGGATGCTCCTACATTGCAATGGATTATAACAATGATCAGGCTGATGAAAGTGAAAGTATCATAGTGGGACAAAGTAAAAAAAAAAGTATAACAAAAAAAAAAAAATATATATATATATATATTTAAAAAAAAGTCAGAAAATAATCAAAATTCTATATTGTACTGATAAATTTCTATTTTTATGCAAAAAAATAAACAAGAAAAGTAGTTTGGTATCACCGCATTCCAGACAACCTGCCTCATAATTTGTACCCCTTTAGTGAACATCGTAAAAAAAATGGTTCAAAAACTGATGCTTTTTCATCATGACACCAAACAAAATCCAGAAATAATGCTGCCTTATTAATTTTACCACGCCCAGAATGACATAACAAAAAATGGCAGTTTGAAATTTACTCACTAACATCCATTGCTGTTTGTTTCTGAAAACACTCATGGAGTCAAAATCGCCACTACACCTCTAGATAAATTCCCAAAGGGTATAATTTGCAAAATGGGGTCACTTGAGGGGGAATTCTGCTCTTCTAGCACTTAGGGGCTCTGTGTATGGAGTCTGCAAATTATTCTAGGAAAATCTGTGCCCCAGTGGCTAAGAAGTACTGTACAGCCACATATGGAACTATGGGACAAATTTTTGTGCTATTTTTACCCATTTCTCCTAGTGAAAATGTAAAATCTGGGGTGAAAACAAAATTTTGGGGGCAAAAATATAATAATTTTTCTTCACTGCCCAATGGTATAAAATTCTGTGACACCAATATAATCACTACAACCCTAGATTAATTCATCAAGAGGTGTAGCTTGTAAAATGAGGTCACTTATGAGGAGTTCTGCTGTGCTGGCACCTCAGGAGCTCTCTCAGTGGGTCATGCCACCCGCAAACCATAACTGTAAAATCTGCAATATAACATGGCGCTCCTTCCCTTCTCAGCTTTGCAATGTGTCTGAAAAGTATTTCTTGATTACATGTAGGGTGCTGGCGCACTCATGAGAAATTTTTACAATAAACTGAGGTCCATTTTATCATATTACTTAAAATTAAAAACTTGGGGCTAAAAACATTTCAATAGTAAAACTGTAACTATTCTTTCTTCACCTCCCAATAGTATATAGTTCTGTGAGGCACACATGGTGTCAATATGATCACTACACCCCTAGATTAACTAATTTAGAAGTGTAGCTTGTAAAATTAGGTCATACATGGGTGGTTTCTGTTGTTCTGGCACCTCAGGGGCTCTGAGTGTAGCAATACGCCACATGTAGTCAAAAAGTTCTGTTTGAACACACAGGAGAGCTAGGAAGAGAAGAAGCAACAATTGGTATTTGGAATGTAAATTTGACTGGAATAGATTACAGACACTATGCCTCATTTGCAGAGCAACTTATGTACCAAAACGGCAGAAACATGATTCCACCTTTCTGTGTGTCTAGATGCAGTGAATTAGTGTCTGCCATCCAATCTAGAGAAGGGGCATGCTAAACTGTCTGTATTTGATGGCTAGCTCAGCCACCCAATCGGATGCTGTCAGTGTCTTGATGGATAGTTTAACTGTCCAAATGGAGTTAGGATGTTGCCTGTGCTTCATCTATGTGTCTGTTTTGATAATTACCCAGATTTTTAGCCAGCTCTCTGCATTCAGACTAGTACCAACTGTAGCTTCTTGCTCACTGGTGCATGTTTGTCTTATTTCTCTATGCTCTGATCTACTGCTGCCTGACCTAGGACCATGCTATGACCATCTATTTGCTTTGATCCTTTGCTTGATCCACTATCTTCCTTGTATTTTTCCCCTGGACTGTCACCTGACACCTGATTATTCTTTTGTATCACCCCTCTGTCTATGACACACCCTTCTGGCTTCTGACCTTGGACCTTTTAATTACCCAGGCTCGCGGCTTCCCCATGAGCAGTGAATGGCGTTACTCCTCCCACAAGTTACCCAGTTTTGGAAACTAGAGTCGTCCTGAAATTCATCTACAGATATGCTGAGCTTCTTGAGCCCGTAGGTGCGTCACAGAACTTTTTATAATGTGAATGTGAAAACAAAAATTATGTTTTTCCTGTTAAAATTTTGTTTCCGTCCCAAATTTGTAATTTTCCCAATTGATAATAGGTTAAAATGGACCCCGCAATATGTTATACAATTATACACCTAATGTGGTAAAAAAAACTGCTGTTTTGGCAGAGCTCTGAAATTATTTGATTTTTAGAGTGTAAAAATGTCTTGATTGTGAATGCCATGTTGCATTTGCAGAACCCCTGACATGCCAAAATAGCAGAAACCCCTCACGAGTAACCCCATTTTGGAACCTAGACCCCTCAAGGAATTTGTCTAGTGGTGTACTGAACATTTTTAACCTACGTGTGATTCCCAAAACTTTATAAAATTTAGATGTGAAATTTAGATGTGAAATTTAGATGTAAATTACATTTTTTCCATTAAAATCCTGTTTAGCACCAAATTTATAATTTACACAAGGAGTAATAGGAGAAAATTTATCCCATAATTTGTTATGCAATGTTTACTGAAAAGTGGCAGTACCTAATATGTGGGTGTACACTACTGTTTGAGTACACGGCAGCTACCAGATGAGAAGGAGCATTACTTGACTTTTAGAACGTAGATTCCATTTGAATAGTTTGTGGGCTCCATTAGTCGAGCCAATGAGAAGCCATATCAGCAGAAACTCCCACATGTTATCCCATATTGAAGACTTCACTGCTTACTAATTACTAATTACTTACTAATTTTATAACATTGGGAAGTGGAAATAAAACATTTTAGTAAAAATATATATACCGTATATACTTATGTATAAGCCGACCCGTGTATAAGCTGACCCCCCTAATTTTGCAACAAAAAACTTGGAAAACTTATTGACTCGCGTATAAGCCGGGTGTATAAGTTGCCGTCCTGCTCTGTGCTCCCCCATCCAGCTCTGTGCGCCCCCATTCTCCTCTGTGCTCCCATCCTCCTGCTCCATTATCCTGTCCTGCTCGTGCTTTCCATCCTCCCCGTCCTGCTCTGTGCTCCCCCATCCAGCTCTGCACTCCCCCATTCTCCTCTGTGCCCACCCCCGTCCTGCTCCGTGCTCTCCGTCCTCCCCCGTTCTGTTCCGTGCTCTCCGTCCTCCCCCCGTCCTGCTCCGTGCTCTCCGTCCTCCCCCGTCCTGCTCCGTGCTCTCCGTCCTCCCCCGTTCTGTTCCGTGCTCTCCGTCCTCCCCTCGTCCAGCTCCGTGCTCTCCGTCCTTCCCCCCGTCCTGCTCCGTGCTCTCCTTTCCTCCCCAGTTCTGCTCCGTGCTCTCCGTCCTCCCCCCGTTCTGCTCCGTGCTCTCCGTCCTCCCCCCATCCTGCTCCATGCTCCTTGTCCTCCTCCATGCTCCCCCCATTCTCCTCCATCATACTCACCCTCCCCGTGCCATCGCTGAACGTCTCCATGCTCCTTGTCCTCCTCCATGCTCCCCCCATTCTCCTCCATCATACTCACCCTCCCCGTGCCATCGCTGAACGTCCCGGCCGGCAATCCTGCGTTCTCCCCTGCTTCCTGCAGCTCTCCCCGGCTTCCTGCAGCTCTCCAGCGCTGAGCGGTGACGTAATACCGCTCATTAAGGTCATGAATATGGAGGCCACGCCCATGGGAGTGGCGTCGCGTCCATATTACATGACCTTAATGAGCGGGTATTACGTCACCGCTCAGCGCTGGAGAGCTGCAGGAAGCCGGGGAGAACGCAGGATTGCAGGGACGTTCAGCGATGGCACGGGGAGGGTGAGTATGATGTCCCAGCCACTGGCTCCTGCCGCCACATCCCCTCCCCCCTGGTTTCTGCCCTATGACTCATGTATAAGCCGAGGGGGGCATTTTCAGCACAAAAAAAGTGCTGAAAATCTCGGCTTATACATGAGTATACACGGTATTTTTATTTATCGCAAATTTGTCAGTTACACTAGGATTAATAGGTGAAACTGAACACCACAAATTGTTGCACAATTTCTCCCGAATGCAGTCATACCCTATATGTTGTCAGAAACTATTGTTTGGTAACGCATCAGAGCTGAGAAGGAAGGAGCGCTATTTAGCTTATAGAAAAAAATCTCCAGCGCAAAAATGGATAAAAATTCAATTTTTATTGGATAAAATTTAAATCCATCTTGATAGAAAATTGGATTGCAATTGAATTAAAATTTATTCCAGGTATACTTAGATATTTTTAAAAAAAATTTTTTTTTTCTCATGTTTTTTCGTTAGTCCCAATTAATTCTGGTTTCTTTCAAAAATATTTTTTCATCTGGTATATTATCTTAGAGTACATGTTATACACGTTTATATTTGCGGTTTTGTGTATCATTATACAGTTTTTATTTTGTCCTATCTGTTTTCTCCAACAAGGGGTTAATTTTTTAGGGTGTTACCTTGTGTTACCAATTTGTGTTACGTTCACCTGTGTTTCACATGTCTATATTGTATTTAATTCTGCAGTATAGGGCATTTTGTAAACCATGAATAAGACCTGCTAGGTCGAAACGCATCGGTTTCAGACCACCAGGGACTAGTGTTGAGCGATATTGCTCGATATCTAAAATATCGTATCGAAATTGTATCGCCGATAGCACTAAATATCGTCGATATCCGATTTCGATACCGGAAGTCCCATGTAAGTCTATGGGAACAAAATATCGCAACAAAAAAAAACCTTTCTTTCGTTGTAAACACAAAATATACACACATAGAATACATTATATATATATATACATGTCATTGTGACATATATATACATATATTTATAGTTTATACACTTCTACATAGTAAAATCGACTCTAATTCAATTGCCGGGTAAAGACGTGACATACCCCATAGAAGTCGACGGGCTCGGTGCCGAGTACCCCGAAAACCTCTGGCTCTGTGCGACTCAACTTGGGCGTCACGAACAGGATTCTGTAGCTCGCTATAAGCGAGTCCTGTGTGCCTGAATTGCACTGGTTTTGTGCTTGAGAATTGCTAAAATCATCAGAGAATGTATTTGCCATTTTTCCGCCATATCTGCGTCACGACGAGGCACTGGTAAAGAAGAAGGGCGTGCTCTTCGTGGGTGTCACTCACTCAGTGGCGTGAAAACGATGGCCGCCCACTGTAAATGGTACTGCAATGTAACATCGTGCCCCACAGCTCTGGAGTTCCGCCTCCTCATCCTCCTCAGTGTGCGGAAACTAACACGAAGGTCCCGCCTCCCTACAAAAGAGGGGCCCTCTCCAGATATGACACATGTGACTTGGCAGAGATGGCTAATGGACACGACGAGCAGAAGTGGGAAGGGATGGAGCAGTCAGAGCTCTCCCCCCACGGAAGCGACCCGATCGCCACAGAATCATCATTGGGCACCCGGCCTGTAAACCCTCCTACGCTGCAAGAAGCGGCGGATACCCTAAGAGGCCTGGCCCGGCACCGGGAGGAGGTCGCCAGGATGGAAGCCAGCTGGCGTGCCCTAAAAATAAACTTGGAGCGGCGCCAATCCCTCTTACCTGAAGTGTCTGTACCGGAAGGTGAGGCACCCGTTCTAGTAGAGGAGTCCTTGCAATGTGATCCGGTTGACGTTGTCGCAGTGGAGGCACCCGTTCCTGCAAAAACCGCAGCACCGTCAGCAGCACCCCAGATCCCGCTGTCTGCCCCGGTCGCTGAGACAGAAGAAGCGACACCCGTCCTCATGGAGGAGGCCGCGCAGGCACCAGAGCACTACCTGCCTGTACCGGAGCCCCGACTGTCATCTGATTTAGAGCCGTCTGCTTCCTCCGCAGGGGAGCGCTGCCAGGACTGGGGGGCGACAGGAGAGCTGCCGCAAACCGGACACTGTAAGCTGCAGTGGAGTGGTGGAGACATGGAGCAGCTGGTGGAGGAGAATTTCAACCGGCGTCAGGAGGAAGAGTGGAGACGTTGGGAGCGGGAAGCAGAGCGACAAAGGGAGCAGCGATAAACCCTAAAACTTCGCCAACGTCACCTGGAGAAGGACCGGGCAGATAAGGACCGGATGAGAAAGGATAAAGGAACCCTGAGTGAGCCGCGGCGTAAGGGTGCAGTACGGAGCTTTAAATTGAAAGGTGGTTGGGGCTTCATCAAGGAGCCTGGACTTTATTTAGAAGTCTTTGTGACCCGGCGGGACGTGGAGGCTCACCTCCCAGAAGGACACCCGGGGAGGGACCTGTTGCCAGGAGACTTGGTGACTTACACCCGACACTGGGGTTACAATGGGTGGTACGCCCTAAATGTTACCAGGTGCGACCCCTACTCCCCAGTGTGTCAGGAACCTGTGAGACCCTCGAAGCCTTCAGCCTCCCACATCCAGGCCTCTGCAAAAGTGCCCACCCCACGCCGTAAATCTCCCCAGCCTCCCTCAGTGGTCTCCTCAGCAGCCCCAGCTATGGACATGATAAGTATAGCTGGCCCGTACCCGGCGCCTGTTAGGCACCCTGGGGTTCGTACAGTCCGGGACATAGGGCTCCAGACCAGGAGGGAGATGAAAGAGGTGGCCACACAGACCCAGATAGCGGGTCACGACGTCACTGTACAGGCCACACGACGTCATCAGGTCCTGGTGGTCCTTGGTGCCTCGGATGTTTGGCAATCTCAAGAAGAGTACCAGGTGGTACCTGGAAGAGGCCAGCCAAAGAAGTCTAAATAACCCGGACAGGGTCCCTGTATGTAAATAGTTAACTTGTTTATGTACCCGGACGGGTGAATGTTCCTAAAAAAGTTTTTTAATTTATAAAAATAAAAAAAAAAACACAGTTTTCATTTCTTTTATTACTGTCTCATCCTGCGACGCCATCGATCTCCTGTAAAAAAATGAAGAAAAAAAAAAAAAAAAAAGTATACCACCTGACCGACGCAGTCCATAGTAACGAGTGTCCCACGACGATCCAGCTCTGCTACATCAGAATGACAGGCAGAGCCTGTCATCCCGGCGCAGCACAGCTGATTACCTGCTTCCCCGGCGGTGACGTCATCGGACTGACTGCTTTACGGCCGGGATTACCCTGCAGTCACTGCAGTTATCGCGAAAAACTGCATGTGACCGCCAGGGAGAAGATAATGGCGGCCATCAAGCAGTCCAGGACGTGACCGCCGGAGATCTTCTGCCAGGTAAGTGCCGCTGACTCCTGACAGACCCGACCGACGGACACTCACAGTGACAGTGACAAATCCGATTCCGGTATTCGATAAGACGAAAATATCGAAACGAATTATCGAAAGGCCGATAGAGCTAATATCGGCCGATAGCCGATATTTGCATTATCGTATCGCTCAACACTACCAGGGACCCCACTTGTATATGTCTTTTTTTTTTTTTTTCTATCAAGATGGATTTTAATTTTATCCAATAAAAATTGAATTTTTATCCATTTTTGCGCTGGAGATTTTTTTCTACATGTTTTGCTGCAGCCAAAGCCTCTAATCAAGGTGGCTCCGTGCGCATGAGGATTCTGATCTACTGCTGAGATTGAAAATCTTCTGGACTACTGCTGAGACTGGTGAGCTGACTATTTTCCTGCTTTTTCCCTTTTTTTCCCTGCTTACATCTATTTAGCTTATGGAGTACAGATTTTGCCAGAATCGTTTGCAGGTGACATTGGGTGGAGCCTCTAAGTGGCCAGAACAGCAGAACCCCCCCCCCAAGTGACTCCAATGTAGAAATTGCATCTCTCAATGAATACATCTATGGTTGCACAGTGACTATTTTGTATCATCCCTCAAACCATTTTTTGCTGGAGAATTGCATATATGCCAGTTTAATACCCATACATTGTGCCCTCATACATTGTACCCAGCTTGTGCTTCTGGAGACAAGCACCTCACTACAATAATGCCAAGTCTGTGGCCACTTACTGCGGTTTAAGTACAGTGGGGCTCAGAAGGATGGGAACTTGGATTTGGAAGCACAGATTTAATTTGAAAGGATTGGAGCCATGTCAGTTTTTCGGAGCCTTTGTTCTACTAGTAACATGGGAACCCTTTATATTTCCAGTGACAGATCACGGATCTGAGTGGGAGCTGGTTTTGTGTGGGATAAGTTAGGGTTTTTATTGGTAACATTTTGGGGTACTTAACATTTTTTGATTGCTTTTAGTGTAAGGCTGGGATCACATTCTTATGTTCTACACCAAGAACTTAACATCAGGGTTTCAGGGTAAACTCCCCACAAATGTGATTCAGATGAAATCCCCAGCAGAACCGCTCACTTTAATGAGGAATCTTTTTAGGCGAGCACAGAACTGTGGTCAACCACTCTTGTGTGCTAAAAAGACAGCTAAGTAATGGAACACCACCGGAACAGCAACCAGACGCAATCCAAAGTGACTACATCTGTCTCGTTATAGTGAGAATTTCTGTTGGAGGATTTATCGGAAACCCCCGACATAAGCGTACAGCGGAGAGTACAGGATAAATGTGAACCGAGCCTTATTATTTAGGGAGGCAGAATTAACAGACAGCAGTACAAGAACAATTCTTTTTATTTTTGCACTGTTCATTGTGCGGTATAAATGATAAGGCGACTTTATTCTCCGAGTTGATGCAATTACAGCGATACCAGATTTATATTGCTTTTTCATGTTTTGATAACATCACACAGTTAAAATGTTTCTTTATACAAAAAAAATCTTTTTCATCTCCATATTCTGAGAGCTGCAATTTCTTTATTTTTTGTCTAACAGAACTGTATGAAAGCTTATTTTTTGAATGGCGAGTTGGTGATTTTTTGGTACCATTTTGGGATAGAAATCATTTTTTGATCTCTTTTCATTCAGATTTTTCAGATGCAGAATTTATTTTTTTCTGCAATTCACCATGCAGTAAAACTAATAATACAAATTTGTTTCATCAGCTCAGTACGATTAAAGCGATACCAAATTAGTATAAGTTTTGGTTTTGCATCGCCATATTCTGAGAACTGTAACTTTTTTATTTTGGGGCTTGTTTTTTGCAGGACAGTTTGACATTTTATTTCTGCAATTTTTTTGCATATGACTTTTTTGATCTCTTTTTATTATTTTTTTATGTTGGTATGATGAAAAAGCGACATTTTTGGCCTGTTTGTTATTATTTTGTTACAGTATTCGCCATACAGAATAAATAAAATGACAGTTTTTTAGTTTGGGTAGTTCCTGATGTGGTTATATTAATTATGCATAAATTTTTTTGTTTATTTTTGTTTTAATGCAAACACTGCATCTTATTTAACTTTTGTTTTACATTTTTACTTATTCCCACTGTGGGATATGAATATCTTTTACGTTGATCGCTGGTCTCATGCATTGCAGTACTCGTGTACTTCAGTACATGAGATCTGACAGTATCTCACTGACTCAGCCTGTTAGACCCTGGTTATAGGATGATCTATCAGACTACTGTGCCCTGGAATAATCAGAATACTTCCGGTTACCATGGCAATGATTGGCACTCGCAACTAAGATCACGGAGAGCTGTTGTTGTCAAAGGGTTGTCCTTTACGCAGTGTGGGGTGCAGCACGCAAGCGTCCCAGAAGCAAAGCATCGCAGAAGATAAGCATTGTGTAAACGGCAGTTATCCATGGCAAGGAATTAACATTCATCTTCTCTCTTCACACAGGTATGCACTCTATTCATTGGAAGCAAACAGCTGAATGATTCAATCCCCATCTCTGCTATCTGTCTTGTATGCTGCTATATACACTATTGGTATGCACTCTATTCATTGGAAGTAAACAGCTGAATGATTCAATCCCCATCTCTGCTATCTGTCTTGTATGCTGCTATATATACTACTGGTATGCACTCTATTCATTGGAAGCAAACAGCTGAATGATTCAATCCCCATCTCTGCTATCTGTCTTGTATGCTGCTATATATACTATTTGTATGTACTCCATACTTCTGCTTGCTGCCAACCACTGCTTTACCATCTTGCAACATAGTTTAATGTGCCTGGTAAAGCTTTGGTATAATTCATTTTTGCACTGTGTTTAATACTTACTGCTTCATATCCTGTGACTTGGGCCTCTCTAGATCTTATCAGGTGGAAGGTGCTAAAGCATATAGATGTTGCCAGGTCTAGTGCCTTTGATGATCTAACCACCTCCTGGTGTGCTGGCCCCAGCTGCCAAATTATCCCAAACCAGCTCCACAATCCCACTCTCCTAACCCTGTAGTGTGGGCTATATATTTAGGACTAGTCTAAGTGGTGCACGCAGTGTGGGGTGCAGCACGCAAGCATCCCAGAAGCAAAGCATCACAGAAGATAAGCATCGTGTAAACGGCAGTTATCCATGGCAGTTAATCAGGGCTGGAATCAGGTACCCCACACTTTGCTTTCTTTTTAATTATGTACTTTATCTCTATCCTCCTGTGTTCCCTTGCCATCCACACTCACCGCCCATCCCCCTTCCATCACGACTCATACACATCAGCCCCTCCATACCTCCCTCTCCCATGTACAGCTCCCATGCACTCCTCGCCCTCATGAGAAACCTCAGCCCATCTTGCCCAAACACATCACAGAAAAAACCTACTTACAACTCCAACAACTACCTGCTCTTTATCTTCCTACTCCTACTGATTTCAGGGGACATCTCCCCCAAACCTGGTCCATCATCCCCCAACCTCAATCCCTACCCTGTTGTGAATGGGTTTGAGATGAGTTCTGAGCAGAGGCTTCCTCTGGTGGTTACAAGCGGTGCTGGTCTGTCCAGTGAAGATTGTGAGGACTGGGAATCAGGTGTTACTGACTGGTCTTATATAAGGGAGTCACCTTCCCATCAGGGTTGCCGGTGATCAATTGTTCGGGTCTGAATCCTTCATTCCTGTTTCCCTTGTAGCCTGCTGTGTCGTGTCTGCATCTCCTGCTAACAGATAAGACATTTTCTTCTTTTTGTTTTTGTGCTATATTTTTGCATTTTGTCCTGTACTTCTGTGGGGGCCTTCAGGGTCCCCTCCGGGGGCTTTTGCCCTCTCAGTTTAGTTCAGCCACTGATGTTTGTACTTTTGCTTTTTCCAGTTTTTTCAGTGGCTGCTGTTTTGATTTTGTTACACCAGAGAACTAATTTAGGTGGTAGAGGTCGTGTGATCTCAGGTGTTTTTGAAATTAGTAGAGTTGGTGCTTTTCAGGGTTTTCTGGGATTGCAGTAAGTGCCCTTCCTATCCTTTTCTATTTAGTTAGTTTGTGCCCCAGCGTTTGCTCATACTATTTTCTTTCTGTGTCTGTATTTCATCTTGTCTAACCACCATTACATGTTTGGGGGCTTTCTATGTTCTTTGGGGTTCTGCTCCGGGCAGATAGCTTTCCTATTTCTATCTTTAGGTGTAGTTAGTTTCTCAGGCTGTGACGAGGCGTCTAGGACCAACGTAGGAACGCTCCACGGCTGCCTCTAGTTGTGGTGGTTAGTCAGGGTACTGCAATCCCATAGATTCCAACTGCTCTGGTGTATTGCCTTTTTTACCTGCACTCCTCAGCTACCGAAACATAACAGTATCACCGGCCTAAAAATTGAAAATTGTATGGTACTCACAGAAGGGAAAAAATATTGTGATAGAAAAAAGGTTGTCAGAGTTGTCAGAGATATTTTTCTGTTTGTTGCATTTTTTTTTTTTTCCCTCTGTATCTCTGGGTGCTGGGGAGGATCTTTTCTCCCAATGGAGTTTGCACAGTTGTCTGGCCGTGTGGATCAGCTTGCCACTGAGGTTCGGAGTATTGCTATCTATCTTGCTGGGTTGCCTGTTGTGGAACCTAGGATCCCCATGCCAGATTTGTTTTTAGGGGATCGAGCTAAGTTTCAGAATTTCAAAAATAATTGTAAATTGTTTTTTGCCTTAAAATCTAAGTCCTCAGGAAACGCAGCGCAGCAGGTTCAAATTATCATCTCTCTCCTGCGCGGCGATCCTCAGGATTGGGCTTTTTCCCTGATACCTGGGGATCCTGTTTTGAGTGATGTTGATGCGTTTTTTCAGGCTTTGGGGTTATTGTACGATGAGCCTAATGTCACTGATCAAGCTGAAAAAGCCTTGTTGGCATTAAATCAGGGGCTTGATGACGCTGAGTTATACTGTCAGAGATTCCGTAGGTGGGCAGTCCTGACCAAATGGAATGACGACGCTTTGGCGGCCCTTTTCCGGAAGGGTCTGTCGGATAATGTAAAGGATGTTATGGTGGGATTCCCTGTCCCCTCTGGTCTCAATGATTCTATGTCATTAGCGATTCAAATTGACAGACGTTTGCGTGAGCGGAGAAGTATGCGTGGAGTGGTGTTGCCTTGTGAGCCAGCTTCTGAGCCCATGCAGTGTGATGGAGTGGTGTCTGGGGCACAGCGTCATGAGTTTCGAAAGCGCAATAGGTTATGTTTCTACTGTGGTGATGCCTCTCATGCTATTTCAGTCTGCCCTAAGCGGGGAAGACGTTTTGCACGCTCAGTTGTCTTGGGTAGTGTTCAGACTAAGTTTTTATTAACTGTCACTCTGATATGCTCTCTGTCCTCATTTTCTGCTCAGGCTTTCGTTGATTCTGGAGCAGCTATTAACCTGATGGATTATGATTTTGCTAAACGTTGTGGGTTTCCCTTGATACCCCTACAGAAGTCTATTCCCCTACTGGGGATCGATTCTACCCCTTTGGCTGAGAATAAACCCCAGTTTTCTACTCAGGTGATAATGAGGGTTGAACCTGATCACCAGGAGTGCTGCAAATTTTTGGTTCTATATAATCTGCATGACATTATCGTGCTGGGTTTCCCTTGGTTACAGTCTCATAATCCTGTTTTGGATTGGAAATCTGTGTCTGTAACCAGTTGGGGCTGCCAATGTGTTAATACCAACACTCCTGTTTTTTCTGCCTCCCCCCAGGCTCAGGATGTTCCTGACTTTTTGTTTGATTTTTCTGATGTGTTTAGCGAAAGTAAATCTGCATCCTTACCTCCCCATAGGAGCTATGACTGCGCTATTGAATTAGTGCCGGGTAGTAAATTCCCTAAAGGTCGCCTTTTTAACTTGTCTGTACCTGAACATGACGCTATGCGGTCTTATATCAAGGAATCATTGGAGAAGGGTCATATCAGACCATCCTCTTCACCCTTAGGTGCCGGTTTTTTCTTTGTGGCCAAAAAAGATGGTTCATTAAGGCCGTGTATTGATTATCGTCTCTTGAACAATATTACTGTGAAATATCAATACCCGTTACCCTTGATTTCTGACCTGTTTTCCAGGGTGAAAAACGCTACTTGGTTTACCAAGCTTGACCTCAGGGGGGCGTATAACCTTATTCGCATTAAGCACGGGGATGAATGGAAGACGGCATTCAATACCCCTGAAGGGGATTTTGAGT
>JARQOD010000001.1:178204215-178320678 GCA_033576555.1 Oophaga sylvatica | reverse complement strand
ATGTGGTTGAAAACTACTTTTTTTGGCACAGTGCAAAGCTCAGAAGGGAATAAGCGCCATATTAGAGTTCAGATTTTGAAGGACTGGTTTGAGGGTGCCATGTCACATTGGCAGAGACACGGAGGTGCCAGAACAGCCCCCGTAAGTGGCATCATTTTACAAACTACACCTCTCAATGAATTCATCTAAGGGTGCAATGATCATATTGACACTACAGGTGGGTCACAGAATTTTATACCATTGGGCAATGAAGAAAAAACTAATTACATTTTTACCACCAAAATTTTGTTTTAGCCACACATTTTACAATTACATGTGGAAAGGTGTAAAAATGTCACCAAACTTTGTTCCACAATTTCTGCTGAATTTACAAATATTCCATATATGGCTGTATATGTGAGGGAAAATAACACTTATTCGTTGGCATACCTGTGTCTTCTCTCACTGCACCATCAGGGACTCTTCTGCGGTGCTAGGGACCTTCTGTGGTTGGTTTCACAAGAATTGAGACACAGTCCGATTCAAACGCAAAATGGTGAACTTTACTTGAAATACTCTGCAGCACATACTTGTCAGTAACAGTATACGCATCAGGTTCCATACAGTTCACATCATGCACTTTTTCTGTACTTCTTTACATGTCCTCCAGTACATTACAGGGTAATAGCGCCTTAGGCAGTATCGCAGCATTCTCCTTGTCCAGACTCACTACTTCTGGGGATTCCATCGTCCGTCTCACCCCGGACCTTAGAGTATTGGCCCATGTAATGACCTGCCACATGTTGAACAATCTGCACCCTGTACTCTTCCAGACCGCTTTCTCTCTTCCACTCCAAGCTGCTTTCACTCTGCTGCTGAACACTGTCCTTCTGTCCCTATAGGCTCTGAATGGCTGGGTTCTGTTCTTAATAAACGTTGCATGGCTACTGTCGTGTCCAGGGTTTGGAGCCCATGTGGACACTTCGGGCGCATGTGCCCTTCTGACTAAACTCAGGAAACGTTCCTAACTTACCACACAGCAGCCCCTCCTATGTTTAACTGTTTCCTATACTAAATCCTAACTGACAGCTCTACATACTAGAATGCCCCATCTAGTGGCCAAACATGAACACTACATTTTCCCTATGATAAGCACAAATACAATACACTAGCTATTAGTGTTGAGCGATACGATACTGCAAATATCGGGTATCGGCCGATATTAGCTGTATCGGGCTTTCGATTCCGAGTACCGATATTTTCGTCATATTGGATACCGGAATCGGATTTGTCACTGTCACTGTGAGTGTCCGTCGGTCGGGTCTGTCAGGAGTCAGCGGCACTTACCTGGCAGAAGATCTCCGGCGGTCACGTCCTGGACTGCTTGATGGCCGCCATTATCTTCTCCCTGGCGGTCACATGCAGTTTTTCGCGATAACTGCAGTGACTGCAGGGTAATCCCGGCCGTAAAGCAGTCCGATGACGTCACCGCCGGGGAAGCAGGTAATCAGCTGTGCTGCGCCGGGATGACAGGCTCTGTCTGTCATTCTGATGTAGCAGAGCTGGATCGTCGTGGGACACTCGTTACTATGGACTGCGTCGGACAGGTGGTATACTGCTGTTTTTTTTTTTTTCATTTTTTTACAGGAGATCGATGGCGTCGCAGGATGAGACTGTAATAAAAGTAATGAAAACTGTGTTGTGTTTTTTATTAAATTAAAATTTTTTTTTATGAACATTCACCCGTCCGGGTACATCAACAATTTAGCTATTTACATACAGGGACCCTGTCCGGGTTATTTATAATTCTTTGGCAGGGGTGTTCCAGGTACCACCTGGTACTCTTCTGATGCTTGCCAAACATCCGAGACACCAAGGACCACCAGGACCTGATGACGTCATGTGGCCTGTACAGTCAAGTCGTGACCCGCTATCTGTGTCTGTGTGGCCACCTCTTTCATTCCCTCCGGGTCTGGAGCCCTATGTCCCGGACTGAACGAACCCCAGGGGGCCTAACAGGCGCCGGGTACGGGCCAGCTATAGTTATCATGTCCATAGCTGGGGCTGCTGAGGAGACCACTGAGGGAGGCTGGGGAGATTTACGGCGTGGGGTGGGCACTTGTGCAGAGGCCTGGATGTGGGAGGCTGAAGGCTCCGAGGGTCTCACAGGTTCCTGACACTCTGGGGAGTAGGGGTCGCACCTGGTAACATTTAGGGCGTACCATCCATTGTAACCCCAGTGTCGGGTGTAAGTCACCAAGTCTCCTGGCAACAGGTCCCTCCCCGGGTGTCCTTCTGGGAGGTGAGTCTCCACGTTCCGCCGGGTCACAAACACTTCTAAATAAAGTCCAGGCTCCTGGATGAAGCCCCAACCACCTTTCAATTTAAAGCTCCGTACTGCACCCTTACGCCGCGGCTCCCACAGGGTTCCTTTATCTTTTCTCATCCGGTCCTTATCTGCCCGGTCCTTCTCGATGTGACGTTGGCGAAGCTTCTGGGATTCGCGCTGCTCCCTTTGTCGCTCTGCTTCCCGCTCCCAACGTCTCCACTCTTCCTCCTGACGCCGGTTGTAATTCTCCTCCACCAGCATCTCCATGTCTCCACCATCAAACTGCAGCTTACGATGTCCGGTTTGCGGCAGCTCTCCTGGCGCCCCCCAGTCCTGGCGGCGCTCACCTGCGGAGGAAGCAGCCGGCTCTGGAACAGATGACAGTCGGGGCTCCGGTACAGACAGGTAGACCTCTGGTGCCTGCGCGGCCTCCTCCATGAGGACGGGTGTCGCTTCTTCTGTCTCAGCGACGGGGGCAGACAGCGGGATCTGGGGTGCTGCCGGTGCAGAGTTTTTTGCAGGAACGGGTGCCTCCACTGCGACAACGTCAACCGGATCACATTGCAAGGGCTGGGATGCCCGCACGGACTCCTCTACTAGAACGGGTGCCTCACCTTCCGGTACAGACACTTCAGGTAAGAGGGATTGGCGCCGCTCCAAGTTTAGTTTTAGGGCACGCCAGCTGGCTTCCATCCTGGCGACCTCCTCCCGGTGCCGGGCCAGGCCTCTTAGGGTATCCTCCGCTTCTTGCAGCGTAGGAGGGTTTCCAGGCCGGGTGCCCAACGGTGGTTCCGTGGCGATCGGGTCGCTTCTGTGGGGGGAGAGCTCTGACTGCTCCATCCCTTCACACTTCTGCTCGTGTCCATTAGCCATCTCTGCCAAGTCACATGTGTCATTAGCATCTGGAGAGGGCCCCTCTTTTGTAGTGAGGCGGGACCTTCGTGTTAGTTTCCGCACACTGAGGAGGATGAGGAGGCGGAACTGAAGAGCTGTGGGGCACGATCTTACATTGCAGTACCATTTAGAGTGGTCGGCCATCGTTTTTGCGCCACTGAGTGAGTGTACACCCACGAAGAGCACGCCCTTCTTCTTCACCAGTGCCTCGTCGTGACGCAGATATGGCGGAAAAATGGCAAATACATTCTCTGATGATTTTAGCAATTCTCAAGCACAAAACCAGTTCAATTCAGGCACACAGGACTCGCTTATAGCGAGCTACAGAATCCTGTTCGTGACGCCCAAGTTGAGTCGCACAGAGCCAGAGGTTTTGGGGGTACTCGGCACCGAGCCCGTCGACTTCTATGGGGTATGTCACGGCTTTACCCGGCAATTGAATCAGAGTCTATTTTACTATGTAGAAGTGATTAAACTATAAATATATGTATATATATATATATGTCACAATGACATGTATATATATATATGTATTCTATGTGTGTATATTTTGTGTTTACAACGAAAGAAAGGGTTTTTTTTGTTGCGATATTTTGTTCCCATAGACTTACATGGGACTTCCAGTATCGGAATCGGATATCGACGATATTTAGTGATATCGGCGATACCATTCCGATACGATATTTTTAGATATTGAGCAGTATCGCTCAACACTACTAGCTATACATTACAGTGCAAAAGGCAATATAGGCGGTAATACATATATTCATGTAACAGTACCATAATCTAGCAACAAGTACACATTAACTTTTATTATACTAGAACATACGGTACCGGGACGAACTAAGGAGGAAAGGTAAGGCAACAACGTTATTCAATCCCCTTACATTTAGTACATTTAACCATACGGCGAGACTCGAGAGGGATCGAGCGCTATTAGCAAATAGCGCTCATCCCTCCTGAGTCTCTCACCGTAGGCTAAGCAGTACTGTTATACAGTAGAAAAATATTTAGACTTGAGAGTCCTCAGTGGTTGATACTTTTAATGGCTAACTGAAAAGATGGTAACAAATTGCAAGCTTTCGAGACTACTCAGGTCTCTTCATCAAGTCTAAATATTTTTCTATCTACTGGCTAACACGGTACGAAGATACACATCTTTCCTATGTTATACAGTAGGCATCCTGGAGCACAGAATTTTTTATAATAGTTTGCGGACTTCATATACAGAGCCCCTAAGGGCTAGAAGATTGTATTCCCCCCTCAAGTGGCCTCATTTTGGAAATTATACCCCATTGGTAATTTATCTACAGGTCTCATGACGATTTTTACTCCATGGGTGTTTTCCAGAAACATGCAGTAGTGGATGTTGCTGAGTGAAAATCGCAAACTGCCGCTGTAGTGACCAGTACGTTGCAGTGATCACTACATTGTAGTGACTATACATTGTGCCCAGATCATGCACTCATAAATTAGGTGGGCTCTCATCGCTACAGAAATGAGAAACATGTGGACACTAACGGCATTTTAGGCACACTAGGTTTCAGAAGTGATGGGGGCACTTGTATTTGGGAGCACAGACTTTGCTGAATTACTTTTGGGAGGCGAGGGCCATTTTGCCTTTCCAGAGTCTTTGTGGTACCAGTAAAAGAGCTTTTTTGTGGATTGAGTTGAAGCTTTTATTTGGAACATTTTACATAACATTTTGGATCACATTTGTCCAGTGCTCTATGCTGAGCACTTACAGCAGGGTCTCCCTTTAAATCTCTGAGTGACATAATTCAGATGAAACTCCACAAGGGATCAATTCACTATAATGTGGCAGCAGAGTTACTTTGGGCTCTGTCTGACCTCTGTTCAGCGGTGTCCTTTTTTTCAGAGGTGCACAAAACTGGAGCCGATGGAACTTTTATGCACTCCTAATAAAAAACAACGGACACCGCAGGCTCGCACACCAGACTGTGTTCACAGTGCCTCCATCTGCCTCATTATAGGGGATCTTCTGCCATGGCTTTTGTCTGAATCACATATTTCAGAGATTTACACGGAAACCACTGTGTAAGCGCTCAGCGCAGAGTGCAGGATAATGTGAGCCGAGCCTTAATGCGATCTTTGGGAGACAGAATTAAAAAAATCAACATCAACTGAATAATTGGTTCTGTTTATTTTTTGCGCCATTCCTCGTGCGGTACAAGTGATTAGATGACTTTATTCTTCGGGTCGGTGCGATACCAGATTTACATAGTTTCTTTTGTTTGGCTAAAAAACGCTTTTTATAGCAATCACCATATTTTCAGAGCTATGTTTCCATATTTCTGCTGACAAATTCATGCGAGGGCTTGTTTTTGTGGGATGAGTTGACATTTTTTTGGTGCCATTTTTCAGCTAATCACATATTTTTATCGCTTTCTATTCCAATTTTTGGGAGGCAGAATAAACAGAAACCAACAATTCAGGAATTTTTTATTTTTTTCATGCCGTTCCATTTTTGGTAAAATAGAAAAGACAGCTTTATTCTTTGAGTCAGTAGGATTGCAGCGATATCACATTTACTTTTTTATGTTTTGTCGCTTTTACATAATAAAAACTATTTTATAAAATTTTATAAAAAAATAATCATTTTTGCATCACTTTATTTTGAGAGCTATAACTTTTTTATTTTTCCGCTGATGGAGCTGTGTCATAGCTTTTGCGGGACAAGATGCTTTCAGCAATACCATTTTTATTTACATTAGTCTTTTTGATCACGTTTTATTCTCCTTTTTGTTCGGCGGTATGATAATAAAGCATCATTCTTTACCTTTTTATTTTTTTTTTTTACGGTGAACTCTAAAGGGGTTAACTAGCAGGACAGTTTTGTAGGTCGGGTTGTTTCGGACGTGGCGATACCAAATATGTGTACTTTCATTGTTTTTTTGTTTTTTTTTTTCATAATAATATTTATTCATGGGTACAATATAAATACGATATATATTTTTTAATTAGTTTGTGATTTTTTTTACATTTTTTTAAACTTTTTATTTAACTTATTCCCCCTTTAGGACTTTCACTTTCTGCAGTCTGATCACTGTTATAAGGTATAACAATGCAGTGTAATTGCTATACCTTATAGACTGTCAGCCCTGCAGACACAAGTTAGTTAGATCATGATTCATGAACGCATGATCTAACTAACTTGCTAGTGCTTGGTGACCCAGATGTCATGACGACATAGGGTCACCATGACAACAATCGGGACCCCGCGATGAAGTCGCAGGGTCTCCAGTCCAAGGGCAGAGGGGCTTTCTTCCCTCTGCTTGCTAAATGCTGTGATTGTAGCGATCGCAGCATTTATAGCAGAGGTCTCAAACTGCATTCCTCAAGGGCTGCAAACAGGTCATGTTTTCAGGATTTCCTTGTATTGCACAGGTGATAATTTAATCACCTGCACAGATATTCCAGCACCTAGTGCAATGCTAAGGAAATCTTGAAAACACGCACGGTTTGCAGCCCTCGAGGAATGCAGTTTAAGACCCCTGATTTATAGGATTAAAGTGCCAGGAGCCGTGTGGGCACCCCTCCTGACACTGAGAGACAGGTGTCAGCTATCAGAATCACAGCCTGTGTGCTCGCAAAATCGCCAGGACATATCCATACTTCCAAGGTCGGTAAGTATCATCCCACCTGGATGTATGGATATATCTAAGATCATGAAGTGGTTAAATGAAGGTCTTTATTAGTGATGAGTGAGCGTGCTTGTCACTGCTCGTTACTCGCTCGAGCATCAGTGTGCTCAAGATGCTCGTTACTCAGCGAGTAATTTTTTATTGCTCGAGCGGAAGTTTGAGACCCCGCCCTGAATGTTTGCCGCTTTTTAGACAGCCAGTAAACATACGGGGATTGCCTGCCAGTTACTGTAATGTCTTAGCTACTGTGTCTTGGTTGTGGCATTACTGTGATTGGCTGACCGCATAGCTTTTTCGGTTTTTATAAGACCCGTGACGCCATACTAGGCACACTGTAATCAGGAAACAGGCAGAGCAGAGATATGTGCTGGTGAATTAGGGAGGGAATTTTAGCTGCTTATATGCAGGGATTATACAACAGTCATATTTCTTTCAACTGCAACAAGAACCCTTATTAGGGATAATTATAATCAATATTCATAATGCTGTTAGCAGCACTTAGGGAGAGATTGTGCTGAAGGGATAATTTAGACATGATAGAGTTAATTTCACTTCTTTTCTGCTGCAGCTCATACCAAAACCCCTTCTCAGGGATAATAATATTCTTTTTGCTCTTAAACCTGCAAATTGTTCTAAGCAGGGAAATATTATTTGCTATTTATACTGTGCCATTTGTGTGTCAAAAGCATACAGCCAGACTTTTTTGGTTATCATTAGCATCGCTATATTGCTCCTGCACTGTAACAAGTCCATCTGAGGTAGGCAAATTTTCCTGTGCTAGGATTCCTGCCATTTTTTCAGCAGAGAAATATTATGCATCATTTATACTGTGGAAGTTCTGCATCAAAATAAAAAAGCCAGATTTGGTTGGTTAGATATAACATCTCTATATTGCTCCAGCACTGTAACAAGTCCATCTGGGGTGAGCACATTTTCCTGTGATACCAATCTTGCAAAGTTTTCTCAACACGGATATATCATATGTAATTTAAAATGCGCAAGGGTGCGTGATTCTTGTCTCACTTTGTAGTGGTGACCGGAACACCACTCTTGAAGTCAGACCACCCTGTCTTCCGCAGGGTCCAGTCTCACTAGCCATTATTCTGGACCACATAATCCTCACCCTGATCCTCCTTCCTCCCACCATACCGTGTGCACGGAGACAAGTGATCCCACACTTGGACACTCTGAAGAACTGTTCACATATCCATTTATAGATTCTGGCCTCTTGTCCTACCTGTTTCAAGCAGGACAGGAGGAGATCACATGCAGCAATACCCAAATATTTAAGCAGCCATGCTCACAAGAAAGCGATGGTGGGAAAGTGGAAGACGAGGTGGTGGACGATGAAGTCACTGACCCAATCTGGGAAGGTAACATGCAGAGCGAGGGCAGCAGCGCACAGGTGGAGGGATCCACAGAAACGCAACAGAGAGGAAGAGGCAGTGGGGAGGCCAGAGACACAAGATGGGCAACTGTTCTGAGCACCAATATGGGTGAAGTTGCCAGGCCAAGGGTTAGATGTTCGTGAGTCTGACGCTTTTTTAAAGACAGCCCAGTTAACCTAAAAAAAAAATTTGCAACATCTGCCATGCCAGCATCAGCAAGGGCAGCACAACTACCACCACCAGCATGCTCAGGCACATGACAGCAAAGCATCCAACTACTTGGGCTGAACACCAGTGCCCAGAAACTGTCTGTGGGTGACACCACTGCCTCGTCCCCTGTTCTACGTGCACGCCAATCCCCTGTCCATGATGCAGGCTGCAGGCGAAGATGCTTCCCACCATGTACTTGTCGTTGCACACTTGCAACCACCATCAGCAACCACGTCCACGTCCTTGTCCAAACGCAACGGTCAGTTGTCCCTACTTCAGTCCTTGGAATGCAATCATAAATACGCAGCCACCCATCCACAGGTCACAATACTAAACGGCTACATTTCCAGACTGCACTACATTTCTTGCCCTGGAAATGTTGCTGATAAGGCTTGTGGAGACAGAAGCTGTCCGCAACCTCATGGCGGCGGGCATCGCTCGGTACTCGGTCCAAGCTGCCATTATTTGTCCTGATGTGTCATCCCCGCCTTGCACAAGCAGGTGTACCATAACATCAGCCGTACCCTGCTCAACGATGTTTCTGGGAAGATCCATGTAACCATGGACACGTGGACAATTGCTTGTGTCTTGGGACACTACATTTCCCTGATGGCACACTGGGTTAATATTGTGGAAGCCGGAATGCACTTGGACCCTGGGACGGAACATGTGCTTCCCACACCGAGGATTGTGGGCCCTGGTTCAATCAGGGTTTCCCTCACTTTCCACAACAGTTCCTGCAGCTCCTACTCACTCCATCAATATCAGCTGCAAGCTGGAAGCACTGCAGCACTGCTTTGGCCAAGCGGCAACACTCTGCTGAACCTAATCTGCTTAGGTGACAAAACGTACAGTGCCGCAGTGTTGTTGAAAGGTCTAACAGGCCAGACTGATCTGTGGGTCTCACCCCTGAAACTACAACCAGGCATGGTCATGTGTGATAGTGGCCGCAACCTGGTGGCAGCAGTGAAGCTTTGCAACCTCGCACATGAACCATGCCTGGCTCACGTGCTCAACTTAATGGTTTAGCGGTTTCTCAAAACCTGCCCAGATCTGCCTGCACTACTGGTTAAAGCACGCCACGTGTGTGCCCATTTCCGCACGTAGGGTACAGCTGCCGCCACCCTGGTAGGTAATGTTCCTCTGCCTTTCCAGTGGCGTTCTTGTACGCATTTTGGTCAACACTAATTACTGGTTGGTCACCCTTCTAGACCAACTCTACATGGAAACTTAACAGCTCACCTTCCCGTGGTGGAGAGGTCTAATAAAATGTTGCAGTACCAGAAGGTCCTAGTTGAATTATTAAAAAAATTCCCATCTGACAATGCTGGCAGCAGAGGTCTCAGTTCCTTGAACAACCAAGAAGTAGAGATGAGGGAGGAATACACCTGATGTAGCAGAGGAAGGGGAACACTATCAAAGGCCTGGGACTGTTTTGTCAGACCCTCCCATCGCCCAGGCCCTGATGCATGGGGTGCTCTGACAAGGAGGGAATATTTTGGGAAGATGCTGAAGGAGTACTTGCTGACCATACCAGTGTCCTCCATGATTCCTCTGTGACTGACTTGCAACTATTGGTTATCCAAGCTAGACAGGTGGCATGAGCTGTCTCTCTACACCTTGGAGGACCTGGCCTGCCCTGCCCTAGCATTTTGTCAGAGCAAGTCTTTAGTGCTGCCAAGGGTATTATAACCGATGGGTAAAAATCCGCCTGTCAGCTGAAAATGCTGACAACCTGACTCTTATTTAAATGAACAAAGGCTGGATTGGCCCAGACTTCTCAACACCACCGGGAACATAAACTCAACTCCAATTTTTATTTTTTTGGTTTATTCCCATGCAGCCCTTCACACTCAAACATGGGTATACACTTCAGGATTTCATCTTTTTTTCTGTCATCCTCCTCCACCACCACCACCATATAAACAGGGTGATCATGCTACCCTTGCTATAACTTTTTTAAAGGTGTTTATGATGCCCTCGTTAAGAATTTTTAGAGGTCTACCTTAAACATTCTTTGATATATATGTATAACCCCATGCACTTAGAGCATGCGTATTACCAGTCTAGGCTACCCACTCCTTAATAAAAAATGTTTTCTGAGACCTTCCACAACGTATCTTCAAGGGGGTTTTTCATACCTTGCACTTAGTGCATAAGCTTTACCAGTGTAGGAGACCCACTCCTTAGTAATGGGAAAAAAATGCTTTTCTGAGGCTCCATCTTCTAGTTGAGGGAACATTTTTGAAAACCAAAAGAGACGGTGGGTTCTATTAGTATATGATCCAGTGCCTCGTTGTGGGCTGTCAGGTTGTCGTTACATAGGGAGTTCTCACACTGCATACAGGATTTTACAGAAGAGACAGGAGAGTTGTACAGTAAGTACAGAAGATCCTGGTCTCCTCCATATCAGGCTGAGTAGTTGCCAAACGCTCAACTATATTCCCCAGCAGGGTTGATGAAATAGTCCTTGATGCTGCTACATTAAACTAATAGCTCTTTTCAGGGCTAATTCAAATAGATACTATTGTCTAATAATATCACTCATCTGCAATTTGTATAGGGTGAGCTGTCGCAGTAGGGATAGTGTATTACAGGCATCTAGTCAGGGATTATTGCCTTATAAATTGTAATTCTTGCTGCTGATTTTTTCCATACACTCATTGACAGATTCAGGCTTTTTTCGGTTAACTAAATTCAGAAATTCATCAACGCAGGGAGTCTTGCTTGCGTTCCCCCAGAGTTTGTTGCTCCAGCGTACAAGAAAAAATCTTTTAGGACTGATTCAAATCCCATCTATATCCTACAATAATACTGCTCTAATCTGCAATTCATCTAGGGTTAGATGTGGCAGTAGGAATAGCGTGCTACAAGCATCTAGTCAGGAATTATTACCTTCTAAATTAGAATTCTTTCTGCTGCTTTTTTTCCATGGACTCATTGACAGATTCATATTTTTTATGGTGATCTGCTACATTACCCGTACTCGAAGATATTATTGTTATCTCCCCCCTCATCTCTTCTTCCCACAACCGCATACAAGACTTCTCCCGGGCTTCCCCCATACTCTGGAACTCCCTGCCGCAAAACATCAGACTTTCACCAACAACGGAGACCTTCAAGAAAAACCTGAAGACCCACCTGTTCCGACAAGCCTACAACCTGCAATAATCCTCAGTCTACTGAACCATCGCACGACCAGCTCTACCCTCTCCTAGTGTATCTCACATCCTGTAGACTGTGAGCCCTCGGGGCAGGGTCTCTCTCCTTCTGTACTTGTGTGTCCTTGTCTAGCACATTGATTTTGTTCTGTCTATATTTTCCTTTTCATATGTAAAGCGCCATGGAATAAATGGCGCTATATAAATGTATAATAATAATAATATAATTAATCTGTGGTGTTACATTTTTTGTTTGACTGGGGTGGTAGGTTGCAAAATACAGTTATATGAAAAAGTTTGGACAACCCTATACATCTTAAGCTTAATGTTTTATAAAAATTGGTCTTTTTGCAACAGCTATTTCAGTTTGATATATCTAATAACTATTGGACACAGTAATGTTTCTGCCTTGAAATGAGGTTTATTGTACTAGCAGAACACGTGCAATCTGCATTCAAACAAAATTTGACAGGTGCATAAGTATGGCCACCCTTATCATTTTCTTGTTTTAAATACTCCTACCTACTTTTTACTGACTTATTAAAGCACTTTTTTTGGTTTTGTAACCTCATTGAGCTTTGAACTTCATAGCCAGGTGTATGCAATCATGAGAAAAGCTACTTAAAGTGGCCACTTGCAAGTTGTTCTCCTGTTTGAATCTCCTCTGAAGAGTGGCATCATGGGCTCCTCAAAACAACTGTCAAATGATCTGAAAGCAAAGATTATTCAACATAGTTGTTCAGGGGAAGGATACAAAAAGCTGTCTCATAGATTTAACCTGTCAGTTTCCACTGTGAGGAACATAGTAAGGAAATGGAAGAACACAGGGACAGTTCTTGTTAAGGCCAGAAGTGGCAGGCCAAGAAAAACATCAGAAAGGCAGAGAAGAAGAATAGTGAGATCAGTCAAGGACAATCCTCAGACCACCTCCAGAGAGCTGCTGCATCAACTTGCTGCAGATGGTGTCACTGTGCATCGGTCAACTATACAACGCATTTTTCACAAGGAAAAGCTGTATGGGAGAGTGATGCGAAAGAAGCCGTTTCTGCAAGCACGCCACAAACAGAGTCGGCTGAGGTATTCAAAAGCACATTTCGAGAAGCCAATTTCTTTTTGGAAGAAGGTCCTGTGGACTGATGAAACCAAGATTGAGTTGTTTGGTCATACAAAAGGCGTTATGCATGGCGTCAAAAAACCACAGCATTCCAAGAAAAACACTTGCTACCCACAGTAAAATTTGGTGGAGGTTCCATCATGCTTTGGGGCTGTGTGGCCAATGCCGGCACCGGGAATCTTGTTAAAGTTGAGGGACGCATGGATTCCACTCAGTATCAGCAGATTCTTGACAATAATGTTCAAGAATCAGTGACAAAGTTGAAGTTACGCAGGGGATGGATCTTTCAGCAAGACAATGATCCAAAACACCGCTCCAAATCTACTCAGGCATTCATGTAGAGGAACAATTACAATGTTCTGGAATGGCCATCCCAGTCCCCAGACCTGAATATCATTGAACATCTGTGGGATCATTTGAAGAGGGCTGTCCATGCTCGGCGACCATCAAACTTAACTGAACTGGAATTGTTTTGTAAAGAAGAATGGTCAAAAATACCTTCATCCAGGATCCAGGACTCATTAAAAGCTACAGGAAGCGACTAGAGGCTGTTATTTTTGCAAAAGGAGGATCTACTAAATATTAATGTCACTTTTCTGGTGAGGTGCCCATACTTATGCACCTGTCAAATTTTGTTTGGATGCAGATTGCACATTTTCTGTTAGTACAATAAACCTCATTTCAAGGCAGAAATATTACTGTGTCCAATAGTTATTAGAAATATCAAACTGAAATAGCTGTTGCAAAAACAACAATTTTTATAAAACATTAAGCTTAAGATTAATAGGGGTGCCCAAACTTTTTCATATAACTGTATATGCCTCGGTGCCTGGCGCTCTGATATTTTTTGACCCTAGCAATGCCCCTGGCTGAAATCATGCTGATTGACAGCCAGCTTTCCACAGTCAGTCAGCGGAAAGCAGGCTGTCAATCAGTATGACATTGGCAGTCATGCCCCATCAACACAGCAGAGTGGAAGAGAAGCAGTTGCTCTGTCAGTGTTATGTCAGGGGAAGCTATAGAATCACAGTTAGGAGCAGTCAGTGACTGGGCAGAACAAGCAGGTAGTTAGCAACCACCTCCCTTTTAGCTTTTAGGCCCACAGAAAAAATTAATATAGTCCTGGATAACCCCTTTACTAGTTTATTTTTTCATTTACCAACATAAAATATGAATGAACAAAAGAGAAATCTAAAGCAAATCAATATTTGGTATGCCCAATAGAGATGAGCAGCTTCATTCTAAGGGGGGTTGAGTTTGAGTAGAATTTCCAAGATTTCGAGGTTTCACGCAAATTCGAACATTTTGAGATTTGATTCACAGGTCACAAAACATAAAAAATAAAAACTTGTCAGACACAATCCCCCACAGTGTTGAATCATCAGAGAGCGTGCTGATGTAATTTTGCATTGTCACATGGGGTTACCCATAATGCCTTGCAGCTATCAAATCTAGTGATTATCATACCTTGTACAGTGGCGGTCAATACCTGGGCCATCACAGATCATCAGTTCCCAGTGGACCACAGTATGTACAGCAGAGTTCTTTTCCATCTCCAGATTCACTTGGTATGTCTTTCTCTTCTGTAGAGTGTAAACTTTTATGGTCGCTCTCCATTATTAAGTGTCAGCTCATATGATCAGCAGGGTCCTTTTTCTCTCATGTAGACTGTAAGCTCTTATGTTCAGCAGGGTTTTCTTTCTCTTTCCTCTCTCCATGTGTATTTTCCGAGTAATCGCAAGCTTTCCAGTATTGAGATTCACACAAACTTATTCTCTACAAGTCAAATTTTTGTGGAGAATTTCAAAAGATCTGCTCATCTATAAGGACAACCAACAACATTAAAGCATCAATTTTTGTAGACACACTTGCCTACAATTTTTGAAGGAACTTAGCAGGGAGGTTGTCAAAAACATCTTGAAGAGCTGACCACAGATCTGTGTATGTAGGCTTCTTTCTTTTCATGTAATTCCAGACAGACTCAATGCTGCTGAAATTAGGGCTCTATGTGGCCATATAATTACTTCCAGAAATCCTTATTATTCTTTATACTGAAGATAATGACATTGGCCGTATTTTAGAGGTCATTGTCCTGCTGCAGAATAAAGTTGGAGTCAATCAGACGCCTCCCTGATGGTATTGCATGAGTTTGTCTGGGATTACATGAAGAGAGGAAAGGATCTGCAGAAGCCTATATAAGGGCTATAGCTAGTTGTTCAAGATGTCTGGAACAAACTCCTAAGATATGGCTCTTATCTTGCCTCTTAGAGTGCACATATTGACCATCTATGAACTGAACTAAATTAAATGGAGAAAGATAACAAGAGCATATGTTGCAACGATTTCATTTGATCCAAAGTGAACTCTAATTTGGCTTTGCTTGTGTGCTTTTGTATAATTACGTCCTCTTGATTGTATGTTCTTGCCAAGCACCGTGAGGTCATTATACTCTCACCACAACAGTAGGACAACAGCACAACAGAAACTAAAAAAAATCCTAAAGAAATGAACTGGGATACAAACTGGTGTGCATGCAGCATAAATGCACATGTTCACATTGGCCACTCAACAAAAAAAAATAAAGACATAAACATAAAAAGCAAATAACCTGCAGTAAATAAATATAGGGTACTTGGTTAACACACTTTTGATCAAAAACATGCTAACATCATGTAACCACTTCACGGTGATCCTAGTTGGGAGTCTTACTCTAATATTAAAACTCTGGCAAATGGTAAGGTTTTAATATTAGAGTAGGACCATCCCAATTAGGGTCACCATTAACTGGCGGGATTGTTTTTGCATGTTTTCTTATCAAAATTATGTCAACTAAGTACCCTATATTATTTTCATGCACTATTGCTGCTTATTTACTGCAGGATATTTACTTATTATGTTTCTGGCTTTGTTTTTTTCAAGACAAAAGAGACTTATCAGTATTGAAGGGTGATAGCACGTTTATGCTTAATATTAAATCTGGGATGCAGACATCATGAAATGATAGATAAAACATTATCGACAGATGATCAAGTTGATTTCCATTTTTATAGTTATGTTATCATATTAGTGTTGGAGTGATAGATTTGTTTAATCTTTTATATATTTATCTGTCAACTAATGAAGACACTTATGCTAAAAGATATTTGTGATCATCAAGTCAGCAGTTGGAGTTAATTAGTATAGAAATACAAAATCAAAATCATTTCCATACTGCAGTGCTCTTTTATCCTTGTGGAGACATTTTATCAGATGTTCATGAGATCCGCTATCCTCATTTACAGTTACACAGTTTTATTTTTTCAGGTCGCAGCTGTTCGACAGCAGCAACACATGCAGCGATTGCCTGTTTCTTAGTCCCTGCTTATCCAACCACGTTCGCTCATCAATAATCAGTGGACATGCCAGGTGTCGCACCCCACAACAATTAGATATTGGTCTCCTATTCTAAGGAGAGGCCATCAATGTAAAACTCCAAATCCAATAAATATTTTTTTTTTATTATTTAGATATCTCAACATTAGAGTGCAAATCAAAGTTTGCTCTAGAAAACCTTCTCCACTGTAAGTAAACGCTCTTGTGACTTTATAGATGATTGCTACAGTGTGGAATGGCTTGCCTCAGCATGAAATACACTTGGTTTTCATTAGTATGAGATGACATTTTCTTCTACCATTATTTTACACTTCCTTTCTTTTCTTCTTGTTACACAATTATTTCAAAAGTGGTTCGTGCAGTATGTCTGGAGAACAGGTTGTTTCAAGTATAAAAGTCTAGAGGAGCATGCAGCCGCTACAAAAGACACATATAACTATAAAATAAACAAATGAATAAAAGGTTACATAAGAATTTATAGGCCCAACCTGAGGAACTCTATAAGTCTTCACATCTTAATACACCAGAGGAGAATCATTAATACTGAATCATGTGTTCATCAACACAGAGCAAATTGATGCTCTTACCAAAGTTTCAAAAATCATTTCAGTGTATTCTTTAATATATATATAAGACTACATGTTATAGAGCAGAAAAATCAACCATATATTATGTTAAAAGTGATGACGGAAAGTTTACCTGGGAACTGGAATTTCAGTGTCATCACTATGGAAACACGACATCATCAGTCTAAAATCTGACTAGTTACATTTATTTTAAATGAACATGTTTAAAGTAATAAGAAACATAAAATGTAAACTTCTATACACAAACTATAAATCATAATAATAATTATTATTATAAATACTGTAGATATAATATCTATTTTGGGTCACATCATATTTCTTCTTTTTCTCCCAAAATACTTTATTCATCTCTGGTTGAAATTCATTTCAATTTAGTAGCTTAACATAGTTAGCCATAGTATAAATGTTCTATAGCGATAATCTGTTTGCGATGGTACCGCTGCTTGAAGATGTTGAAAAGTGACTGCGTCATCAAGATTTTGCAATTTTCCATATCATGATTGATATTAAAGGGAACCTGTCATCTGATTCACCCTGTCCAAACCACAATGAGGGAGTTGCAGCCTCAATCCCTTGAAGAAGCCAGTTAACTGGCAAAACATGTTGGGGAGGCTTAGGAGCAAGTTTTTATAACACTTGCCAGTGATTGTGGAGTGGGAATGAGTGGATATAGGTAGCGGCCACATCATATTCCATACCCCTGAATACTGTCACTATATAGGATTAGGACCGTCAGTTATCTAAAAGACTGTTGTCTTTAGAGCAGTATATGGTTATCCTATTGATACACACTGACAAGTGGAAGTTTGAAATATGATTCACCTTTTAATACTATCATTAAAAGTTATATTTTAGAGTCCTTAGGGTATGTGCACACATTGCGGATTCGTCTATGGATCCGCAGCGGATTTGGCCCTGGGGATACGCAGCAGTTTTCCAAGGGATATACAGTACCATGTTATCCTATGGAAAACAAAAAACGCTGTGCACATGCTGCGGAAACGCAGCGGTTTATTTTCTGCAGCATGTCAATTCTTTGTGCGGATTCCGCAGCGTTTTTACACCTATTCCATTATAGGAATCCGCAGGTGTAAAAACGCAGGGCAAATCCGCACGAAAAAAACTGCAAAAAATCAGCAGGTAAAACGCAGATCTGCAGATTCGCACACGAATACGCAATGTGTGCACATACCCTTAGTTAGGTTTTTTGCCTTTGGCAATTTGTAAATTATGCATACAAGTATGGGGATAAAGAGCCATGCATACAAGGATAGGGATGAGGAGCCAGCATACCAGGATAGGGATGAGGAGCCAGCATACCAGGATAGGGATGAGGAACCATGCATACAAGGACAGGGGTGAGGAGCCATGCAGACAAGGATGGGGATAAGGAGCCATGCAGACAAGGATGGCGATAAGGAGCCATGCAGACAAGGATGGGGATGAGGAACCATGAATACCAGAATAGGGATGAGGAACCATGCATACAAGGATAGGGATGAGGAACCATGTATACCAAGACTGGGATGAGGAGCCATGCAGACAAGGATGGGGATGAGGAACCACGCATACAAGGATGGCGATAAGGAGCTATGCAGACAAGGATTGGGATGAGGAACCATGCATACCAGAATAGGCACTACCCAGAATCTGTAGTTATTCCCTAAATGTATAGCCCTACCTTGAATGGAGTGAAGGTGTGCTTACTCATCCTCTGCTACATTCATTGTCTATGGGACTGCCTTACAAAGCTGAGTCCAGCGCCTAGAGACAATGAATTAGGCAGGGGTCACAAGAGCGTGTGTTCTCTCATGTGACAGAATCGGGCTGATTATGCAAGTGACACTCGGCTCAAACTCTGTTGGAGTTTGAGCTGAGAATCATTGCACTGTGCTCCCATTCTCTCACATGAGAAAATCACAGCACAGGTACAGAGGAGACGGAGAACTTAATTCCTCCATCTCCTCCATTGCCAGCGTCCACAGTAATCAGTCTGCACTCGGATGACATCCAATGTTTCATATGTAATGCAGGTGTCTGGATGTAATGCGCAGAGAACACGAGGCGGGAACAGTCAGGGATCAATATAGTTTTATTTATATACAAAATAACTTTAGAGTGATTTAAAGTAACTCTAAACAATTAGTGTTAGTAACTATGAAAATCAAAATTAAAATGAATTTGGAATAGCAAAGAAAGTCTCTCACTATATAACATTAATGTTCTTTTCACAAAGGTGGTATGCCTAGTCGTGGGAGTCATCACGTAAGTTCTCTCTGCAGTTCTGGCCCTATCGGGGGTCACCAGGTTTTCCTGCTATGCCGCAAGTTTCTCTTAGATGTGGTTTATTAACACACATTGAGCCTCCCTTTCACCAACCGGCCCACTCCCAAACTGTTGTCGTAATCCCAGCCGACTCCGATACTGTAGGTTTTAGCTGGAAGTGACAGCCATGCTCACTTGTGTTATTCCTCCACAATCACAGGCATGCCTGTCCTATCACAGTCTCCTTGTGGATCTCCTCAGCTTGACCATTGGCAGAAGTCTCTTAGGCTCGGGGCGGAGAGGACTAGGCCTCTGCTCTTGACAAGTGACGTTGCGTCTCAGAGGCTTAACCAGCATAGGGCGCGGATCCTGGTTCTGACCAGCATAGGCAAAACTTGGAATTCTTCTTAGGGGAATCCGGGCCTTGCCAGGTGATGATCGGCACATTGGTGGTGTAGACTTCCTGCTGTGGCCTGTCACGCTGGTCTCAGTGGTGTCTTTGAAGAACATCTGCTCCTGTCTACCCGGGTGCCAAATCTTCCTGCACAGGGCTTTTATATCAAGGAAGTCCTTCCTGTGGGTCACCTGATCAGGTCCAGCACACAAAGTCGCTCCCCCTGCAAATCTTGCAGCACAATTTGGTTCCGCTTGATTTTGCCTGGCCAGCAGATGGCAGTCTCTGCTCATTAACGGCACATCTTGCAAGGGCTCTTCAGGGATATCACTGCTTCTTATTACACATAAGTACCAATACACTTGTATGGGTGAGTGGGATACAATTCTCAGATACAGTTGCAGCATGCTGTGATTGTTTTTTCATGCCAAATTGGCACGAGAAAATAATTGCAGGTCGGAGCTGCCCCATAGTTTAACACTGGTCCGAGAGCTGTGCGATGGTTTATCCCATAGCATTATATGTTATACGCTCATGTGAGCGAGCCCATGGGTGGAGGCTCAGTTTGGAGGTAATGCTTGTCCCCAACATCTAGCATACTTATAGATGGAGAGGTCGGCCAGATGAATGGAGAACTCAGTGTTCTGATAAAAGATGTTATGAAACAATTATGAATGTATTTCTTTATTCTAGTCCTAAAAATAACAGGAAGGCAAACAAACAATACACTCGCATTCAGTAGTGATTCACATTGTGACTTGGATGTAAAAAGTGCAATGTTTTCATGTCTAAAATATTTTTCATTATTCCTTTTAAAGCACTAAGGAGACAGATCCATTAGAAAGAGTTTACATCTTTAGAACTGTGCTACAAAACTCTTCATGGTGTACATCAATTGTCAGGACTTTGGCAGTCATGACTGATGGACATCCAAAGCCAATGTAAATTATATTGCTGTAGAAGATAAGAATGCAGGAAATGCAGGAAGAGAACGTTGTATCATCCACAGCAACCTTTTATCTTGTTTACTATTATTATACTAGCGCGTCATTAACTATCGATTCATCATCCATTGTTTATATCGTACTAAAGCAATGAAGATTTTTAATAGTAACCCCTTCTGATAAAGCTCAAGCACTTCAGACCTGAGTAATATCCCCATTAAGATCCCAATCAGAGTACAATAAACTAAGTATTGAGTGCATTTACTGAACATTTCAGTAGGCCAACATTTTGGATTTTAAAATCATTTTTCAAGCTGGTGTTATAGTATTCTAATTTACTGAGATAATGACTTTTGGGTTTTCATTGTCTGTAAGCCATAATCATCAACATTAATAGAAATAAACACTTGAAATAGATCACTCTGTTTGTAATGACTCTATAGAATTATATGAGTTTCACGTTTTGTATTGAAGAACTGAAATAAATTAACTTTTTGATGATATTCTAATTTTGTGAGAAGCACCTGTATTAAGCTTTGTGCCCACATTCAGAAAGAGCAGCGGTTTGGGTGTAGCTCACCTGCGCGGTGTCAAAAATGCTTTTTTCTGCATTAGAACCAGAGTGGATGAGAGTTATAAAAATCCCATGCCCACTGTGCTGTGTAAACTCAGCCACGGTGAAGGTTTACGAGCCACATGTCAATATATGCAGCAGAGAGGCTAGTCTCTTCTGCGTAGTTTCACCCATAGCCATTCATTAGATGCAGTAAATCCGGTTCACTAAACACATGCAGATTTAACTGCGTGGTTAGGAAGCAGCGCAAATACACTACTATTTCTTGATTGTGGGCACTTTGACTTAAGGTACTGCCACACTAAACAATCCCGCTAGCGATCACGATAACGACGCATACTAATGCGATCGCTAGCGGGATTGTTTCTATATCGCTAAGTGCGGCCACATTTAGCGATATAGTTAACGACGCTATCGCCTTTAGCGATCTTCTTAACGACTTCAGCGGTACAAAAGTACCGCTAAATCGCTAAGAAAAGGTGCCACACTAGCGATATATACTTACCCAGCGGGAGCGCCGACGAGAAAATAGGGTCCGGAACGATTCCAGCGACGAGCGAGATCACAGCAGGAAGCTCGTCGCTGGCAGCTGCCGCACTGAACAACATCGCTAACGGGATCGCTAAATAGTGACGTTTTTTAGCGATCCCATTAGCGATATTGTTCAGTGTGGCATACCCTTTAGGGGAGGGTCCTAGCAGTAATCAGCAAAGTATCACCTATGCAAAGTACATGCTTATTTTAGGTGAGGGAAGCAGGTTGCTGCCAGATACCTGGAAACAAAGGACTGGACAAGTAAAATTCCAATCCCTTGTTTTCTGTTGAAGAACAGGTAGAGAATATGACAAATTATTAAACCAAGAGGCAATAATCTGATGCCTAATCACATTATCTCACAGCCAGTGTAAAGGGTATGCCACACTGAACAATATCGCTAACGGGATCACTAAAAAACTTCACTATTTAGCGATCCCGTTAGCGATGTTGTTCAGTGCGGCAGCTGCCAGCGACGAGCTTCCTGTTGTGATCTCGCTCGTCGCTGGAATCGTTCCGGACCCTATTTTCTCGTCGGCGCTCCCGCTGGGTAAGTATATATCGCTAGTGTGGCACCTTTTCTTAGCGATTTAGCGGTACTTTTGTACCGCTAAAGTCGTTAAGAAGATCGCTAACGGCGATAGCGTCGTTAACTATATCGCTAAATGTGGCCGCACTTAGCGATATAGAAACAATCCCGCTAGCGATCGCATTAGTATGCGTCGTTATCGTGATCGCTAGCGGGATTGTTTAGTGTGGCAGTACCTTTACAGTCCCCAGGCACATTTGATTGTGAAAAATGCAAGTGTAATGATATGGAAAATTGTACCAGCCAACCCAGAAAGACTCTTCTGATGACTTCACAGTTGAACACAATGTCAGCATCAAAGTGATCTGTATGACATTTTGAGATCAGTACTTAAGCTGAAATTAGAAAACAAAAATGCTCTTGACAGGACCCAAAAAAAGAAATGAACTAGGTAAGAGCATTACGCTTTGGGTTTAAGATAACATGAATGAAATATCCGTGTGTGGTCCTTTAGAAATGATCTCACTGTCTCCAGTAATGTGTTAACCACAGTCAATGGGTTTTACTTTTTATTTAATTCAAAACTGACATACTCAGCTTTGTAAATATAATCAGTGTCCAATTAACCTGTATGAATTATGTGTTCCTTTATAAAAACATGACATAGATGGGAGTAACAAAGGACGCATATGCGGTAATCTTATATTAACAACAAGCATGTAAAGAATACGTCATAGAAATCATCACGGTGGAACAGACCAAGCACCTTTCCATGTAAATGATTACCGATGTTTAGCAACTTTTCTACTTAAGATGATTATGACAGAACTTCTAATAATAAAGTGCTACCACATTTTAATCAGATATACAAATAATTTCTACATGTCCAAAATATATCATGAATACATGTAAAAGCTCAACAGGAGAAGGGGGTGAGGATTAAATTGATCCTTGATTTTATTCATAGAATCATAGAATGGTAGAGTTAGAAGGGACCTCCTGGGTCATCTGGTCCAACCCCCTGCTCAAAGCAGGATTTACTAAATCATCCCAGACAGATATCGTTCCAGCCTCTGTTTGAAGACTTCCATTGAAGGAGAACTCACCACCTCTTGTGGCAACCTGTTCCACTCACTGATCACCCTAACTGTCAAAAAGTTTTTTTTAATATCTAATCTGTGTCTCCTCCCATTCAATTTCATCCCATTTCTTCTAGCATTTTCTTGTGCAAATGAGAATAAAGATAATCCTTCTACAATGTGACAGCCCTTGAGATATTTGTAGACAGCTATAAAGTCTCCTCTCAGTCTTCTTTTTTGCAAGGTAAACATTCCCAAATCCTGCAACCGTTCCTCATAGGACATGGTTTGCAGACCGGACACCATTCTGGTTGCTCTTCTCTGACCTTGCTCCAGTTGATGTCTTTTTTAAAATGTGGTGCCCAAAACTACACGGTATTCCAGATGAGGTCTGACCAAAGAGGAGTAGAGGGCAACAATGACTTCATGTGATCTAGACTGTATGCTTCTGTTAATACATCCCAGAATTGTATTTGCCTTTTTTGCTGTTGCATCACACTGTTGACTCATGTTCAGTCTGTGATCTATTAGTATTCCCAAGTGTTTTTCACATGTGCTGTTGCTTAGCCCTATTCCTCCCATTCTGTATATGCTTTTTTCATTTTTATTGCCCAGATGCATTTTTCCCTGTTAAAAACCATTATATTATTTGCTCCAGTTTATTTATATCTTTTTGAATCTACTCTCTCTTCTCTAGTATTAGCTATCCCTCTTAGTTCTGTGTCATCAGCAAATTTAATAATTTTACCCTCAATTCCTTAATCTAAATCATTGATAAAGATGTTGAACAATACAGGGCCCATGGCAGAGCCCTGTGCTACCCCACTTGAGACATTCTTCCAACTGGATTTGCAGCCATTTACGACTACTCTTTGGGGTCCGATCACTAAGGCAGTTATGAATCCACCTAAGAGTTGCCTTGTCCATTCCATACTTAGTCATTTTTTCAATAAGGATTGTGTGAGATACTTTGTCAAATGCTTTGCTGAAGTCAAGATATACTATATCTACAGCATTTCCCTGATCCACCCAGTCAGTGATTCTGTCATAGAAGGAAATTAAGTTAGTCTGACATGACTTAATAGTTACAAACCCATGCTGACTCTGGTTAATCACTTCATTTTTATCCAGGTACTTACATACATGTTGTTTAATAATTTGTTCAAAGATCTTTCCTGGTAGAGAAGTCAGACTCACCGGCCTGTAGTTCCCTGGGTCCACCTTCTTCCCCTTTTTGAAGATAGGAACAACATTTGCTCTTCTCCAGACTTCTGGGACTTCTCCTGTTCTCCAAGAATTTTCAAAGATTATGGAGAGTGGTTCAAAAATTTCTTATGCTTTCTCCTTTAGTACTCTGGGGTGTAATTCATCTGGACCAGGAGCTTTGAATTTATTTTTGTTAGCTAAGTGTTTCCTCACTATCTTTCTGTTTATAGATATCCTGGATTCTCCTATTTCTTTATTAAGACAGTGTAGATCAGTTGATGTTACATTTCCTTTCTGAGAGAAAACAGATGCAAAATAGGAATTTAAAAGTTTGGCCTTCTCAACATCCTTTCTTACCATTTCATCATTTTCATCCTGCAAAAATCCTATAGCATCTTTGACTTTTCTTTTACGTTTGACATATTCCTAAAATGATTTTTTTATTTCTTTTGATGTCTCTGGCAAGCCTTAATTCATTGACAGCTTGATTTATTCATTGATGACTGATCTGATTTGTGCCCTGCAGGCTCTGCAGACAGCATTATATTCTTCTTTAGATATGCCTTCCTCTTTCCATTTGATAAACATTTCATTCTTCCTTTTTAGCATGTGTTTAAGTTCGTGTTCATCCATTCTGGTTTCCTTTCACTTTTCTAAATGTTCTGCATCCCCAAATTATAACAATATAAATTCTCCAATCAAACATTTTCAGTCATAATGTATAAGTAAACAAATAAGACCCCAGAAAATATATATTGTAGAGACGACTCATATACAAACTGTAAAAAAGGGGAGGAAACCAGAGTCCAAAGCTACATAAAAAATGTATCAAGCTTTAATGATGTACAAAAAGGACACATATGAAAACAGGATGCTTTAACATGGTAAAATACAGTAAAAAGATGAGGACAATACAGTAACCAGTACACCCAGAAATGAAAATAAGCGTCAGCACAAAGGTGTAATTGATAAATAATTAATAAAATGGGAAATGAGACATTCAGAGGAAGTCAATAAATGGGACTCACATAGTAGTGCATAGGCAAATCCAATAGGATAAATAATGCTAACTGATAGAATCTGTTGTGGTGGATCAGCTACAATTGTTGCACAGTGGCTGTAGTAGCAAGACCTACCCCACAGAAAAAAATCACAAACCAATGTATAAGCAGAAAGCAGGTAAAAATGTAAATGGGATGAAATTGCCTATTGCCCATAGAAATAGATAGAAACATGAAGTCTCAAAACACACCAATCATAATAGATGAGAGTGCACCGGTGAAATATCTCCAACGCGCGTTTCGCGATCGGTCTGCTTCTTCGGGGGGCATGGCTAATCTTACAAACTATGCCTCTATATATATATCCGGCCTCTCCAGTCACATGAGCAGTGCAGGCCAATAATGGCAAATGGAGGTGGCGCATGCGCACCCACCCGTGGATCCTCAAATTATAAGTAGGAACAGTAGGCTTTGTTTGAGAGTTAAATATACATATATAGATATCTAGAGTACTGTATATTAATGTTGAGCAACTTGTTTTGAGGTAAATTGAATTTGTATCGAATTTTTGGGAATTTGCTGAACCTGGCAAATTTTAAGTTTGCTGTTTGATTCAGACATATTGCCTAAAATGGCCACCATATTACTTATTCCAGAAGATTACATCAGCCATTACCTCGGATTCGACCAGGTGGGCTTCCCTATAATGCTTTGCTGCTATCAAATCACATTGTTTAGCAAAGCCAATCATGAGTAACTTCCTAAGCTTGTAAAAAAGCAGAAGCAGGAAATGTAACAGCCAATTTGTGATCAATGTGGATAGTAAGTGTACGTCACCAGGGAAAATAGCAAGAGTGCAGCAGTAAAACTTAACTTTTACTAGTAAGTTCCTAAAAAGAGGTTCAAGACCTCTATGAAATTATGTGCAAACAGTGATACCAACACACAAAAAAACAATTACCATATAAAATTCACAGATAGTTCAACTCCTTGTTTGGGAATAGATATTCCTGACAATAGTCACACACATATGAAAGATCACATAAAAAAGCAAAAAGCCCAAATCCCCGCTTGGGAGGAAATATTTATGACATTAGTCACCTAAACTAACCTATCCATTTACTTAAAAATAGCATGCAATTACAAGAACTGTATGAGGTGGTTATACAGTAGGTACTTTGGCAGATTTTCTTAGGCTAAATACATAATAATGAGGTTTCAGAGTTCATATAAAGCAAACCAAAAGTAAGCTGCTTATTTAGGCCATTTGGGGAAACTGTGTTGAAGCAGAAAATCCACCTTGCCTCTTTCTGCAGAATAAGACTATCCAAGTCTCCCCCTCTTAGAGGTTTTCCCACTCTCTCTATACCTGTAAATTTCATTACTGTTTTGTCTCCATCATGGACTCCATTCACATGTCTTGCAATAGGGGTGTCTCTCTTGTGCTCTATATCTTCAAGATGCTCTCCTATTCTCCGCCTGTGTTCTCTTTTGGTTTTTCCGATATATTCAAGACCACAGTGGCATGTAACCTTGTAGACTACACCCTGAGTCTGACAGTTTATGAAGTCCATGATGGTGAATAATTTGTCAACATTTGCACCCTTAAAGGTCTTGCATTTCTGGATAAACCGACACACCACACAGTTCCCACAATTAAATCAACCCTTAATGTCTAATTTTAGCCAGGTGTCTGATCTTGGCATCGAGAAGTGACTATGCACCAATCTATCCTGTAGTGAATGACCTATTCTATATGCAATATGTGGGTATCCACCTAGAAATGGCATCATTTCTTCATCCATCTTCATGATGGGCCAAGATTTTTCAAAAATCATTTTGATTTTCTCAGCACCACTATTATAGGTTGCTATAAATCTCAGCACATTCCCTCTTCAGTTCTTTTATTTGGGTTTAGTAATTCACTCCTGCTCCTTGCTCTACTGTTTTGGAATGCATACTGCAATACTCTTTTGAGGTAGCCCCTTTCCAAGAATCTTCTTTCCAAATCATCTGCCTGTTTCTTAAAAGTCTTGTCATTGGAGCAATTCCTGCAAATTCGAAGTTAATGCCTCATTGGGATCTCCCTTCTCAATGCAGCAGGGTGATTACGCTCTGAGCGGAGTAGTGAGTTTGTCGCAGTGGGCTTTCTGTATGTGAATGTCTCCAGAGTGCCTTACTGAGTTTTTTTCATCAAGATATCCAGAAAAGCCAACTATGTGGAATCCATTTTCTTTGTGCAGTTTAGGCCAATAGAATTGTTGTTAATTTCCCTTACAAACAGACAGAATTCTTCAGGGGTACCTCTCCAAATCACAAAAATATCTTCCAAGTTTTGGGCCCACATGTCCACATTATCACTATTATTGGGGTAATTTTCAATGAAGATCATTGTTTCCTCCCAACAACCCAGGAGCAAGTGTAAGGGATGGACAGGACTGTAGTCATGACCTGAATTACTGCAACATCTATATCCAGTCCTTCCCCTACATGAAACTGTATTCTTCTCTCCAGCATACCTGCATCTCCAAGTTCAGCTTCCTCTGGCACTTCCCAGGCGGCGACAGTCCCTCTTTCAGGCAACCCCCAGTAATGGAGACACAGTCCAGGATAACTTGAATGTTCTCTTTACTTAACTCTTCACATGTTACATCCACAGTTGGCACATCATGAGTTTCCCTTGTTTCCTTATCTTTCCCTGCTTTGCTCTCACTTCTGTGCAGTACACGCCTGGACCGGACCGTCCAATACTGCTTCCCAGTTCCTTCCAGGCCTGACCTCGCTATAGTGACATTTCCTTCAGCCTGTTTCGCCCCAGACATGAATTCATCAATCACTACTTCGGTGACCCCCGGTGAAGCATCCGTCCCGTCTGTACCGATCCTGTCGAAGTTGCAACTCCTTTCATCTCCTTAGTCCAGCCAACTTATGCCCTAAAAGCATAGGCCAAGGCAGTAAGACGCCACATCTTCCGTCTCTGCACAGGCCTACTGATATGCTATACAGTGGCTGTGGGTAACGTGGGCTGCAGCACTTGAACGTTGTGTGGCTGCCGGCTGTCCGGGCATTTAGCCCATGTGGACACTTGGGCACACTGGCCCCATCTGAGCTATCTACCTAGAACCTTCTCACTACTATCCGGCAGCCCCTCCTACACTTAACCCTCTATGAACTTCCTATAAGCTATACCTAACAATGCCCACTAGTATGCCCCACCTAGTGCCCCAGAACAGAACTACACTTACCCAAAGTATAAGAACTATATACTAAGGTGCCTTCCTTTAGTGTCCCCAGAAGAAAGCACCTAACTTTCCCTAAACTGTACAGGAACATTAATACACATCACATATATTATACTAAAAGAACACAGCACATATACAGTTATTATACATAAAATGGTAACACAATAGAGAATGTGGCAATACCATTACTATGTGTGGTAATACATGTTCCATGTAGCAGTACCTCCGAAATATTTACAATGACATACAATAATTAGTACACATAAACATTAAGAACACATAAGGGGGCAGGGCAAGGCAGTAATATTACTTCACCCCCTTACACAATTTTGCATATGTGGGAGCACAGGGGCTCCCCATTGAGGTGCCCCTGAGCTGGTGGTAGTGCAAAAGTGAAGAAGTTCTTCACTTTCCAGGGGAGGAGTCCCGAGGAGATAATTTGCATATTCCCAGTGCCTTCTGGGATAAGTGAAGAGTCTCCGCAAGCTCAAGGAACACTGGATTTTGGCTGTTGCAGTGAAAGGAGGACATCAGTAAACCAGGGGAGGAGTCCCGAGGAGATAATTTGCATATTCCCAGTGCCTTCTGGATAAGTGAAGAGTCTCCGCAAGCTCAAGGAACACTAGATTTTGGCTGTTGCAGCTGAAAGGAGGACATCAGTAAACCGCGCGCCGCTAGGCGCTCGAGTTTTGTCTTATATTTCACCGCTTGATTATCTCTTGAACAATAAGAACATGGAAGAGGCTAGGAGCCATGTGGTGAGCTGCATTTCTTGCTACATGTTCATAGACTTACCAGTGGAAAAGCCAAACTTCACATGCCAGAAATGCAAGCTTGTGTCCCTGTTGGAGGAAAAGTTGCAAAATCTGGAAGAGAGGTTATCTACATTGAAGACCATTAAGGAAGGTGAAGAGTTCTTAGACAGAGCAGAATTATCTCTTCATGGTACAGAAAGAGAAGAAATTCGAAGTGCAACTGAAGAAACAGAGGAATGGAAGCATGTGACCCAGAGAAGCAGGAGGATCAGGAGGCAGTCAACACCAATTCTGCTCAGGAACCAATACCAGGCTCTTACACAGGAGAACGATGAAGAAATACATCAGGATAAGACTTTGCCCACAAACAACCTTGTACGCCCTCAGAGTCCTCCTGAATGGAGAAAGAAAACTGTTGTGAAGAAGAAACGGAGAGTTGTTGTCATGGGCGATTCCCTGTTGAGAGGAACAGAGGCCGCTATCTGCAGACCGGATATAACCTCAAGAGAAATGTGCTGTCTTCCAGGTGCAAAAATTAAAGATGTGTCTGACAGGATATCAGGACTCTTCAGACCTAAAGATGACTACCCATTCCTGCTAATACATGTGGGGACAAATGACACCGCTAGAAACGACCTGGAAACCATCTGCAGTGACTTTGAAAACTTAGGTAAGAAAGTGAAAGAACTGGGAGCGCAGGTGGTCTTCTCTTCCATCCTCCCAGTGGATGGCCATGGAACAAGGAGGTGGAATAAGATTCTGCAGGTGAACAACTGGCTACGTCGATGGTGCCGTCAGCAAGGATTTGGATTTCTGGATCACGGAGTGAATTACCTATACGATGGACTACTTGCTAGAGATGGGGTGCACCTTACGAAGACTGGAAAACATGTATTTGGAAGTCGCCTTGCTACACTCATCAGGAGAGCTTTAAACTAGAACAATGTGTGAAGGGAAGCAAAACGCCAGCAAAAGCCATACACTTGACAAATACTATTGAGATTTCTGCTATTAGAAGTGAAGGGGAAGAACAAAGACAAAAAAATTTACATAATAAAAATATTGAAGGAAGAGAAACCAATCACAAACTAAAGTGTTTCTATACGAATGCACAAAGCATGGGCAACAAACAAGGAGAACTGGAGCTACTAACGCAGGAGAAGAAATATGATGTCATTGGAATCACTGAGACTTGGTGGGATGATACACATGATTGGAATATAAGGCTAGAAGGATACAACTTATTTGCAAGAAACAGACTTGATAAACGAGGAGGAGGTGTTGCATTGTATGTTAGAAAAGCGTATATCTGCACAGAGATTGACGCTTCAAAGACTGGGAGTTCTGTGGAAACTGTTTGGGTAAGAATACAAGGACAGAACAATGGAAAGGACACCATTGTAGGCATTTACTACAGGCCGCCTGTGCAAGCTGAAGATATGGATGAACTCTTTATGCATCAAATGACCAAGTTCTCCAAAAAATATGACATAGTGGTCATGGGAGATTTCAACTATCCAGACATTTGTTGGGAATCTCTCTCAGGCAAAACTAACAGGTCCAGGAAATTCTTATCCTCTCTTGCTGACAACTTTATCTTCCAAAAGGTAATGGAGAAAACAAGGGGATCTGCTACCTTGGATCTAATCCTCATAAACAGGGAGGAAATGGTGGAGGAGGTAAGAGTGGCTGGGACTCTAGGAGGTAGTGATCATGCTATTTTAGAATTTTGGATAACAAGAGGAGGAAGACCTGTGAAGACTCAGACGTCAAGGTTAGATTTCAGAAAGGCAGATTTTAAGGAACTCAGAAAGAGAATTGGAGGGATCCAATGGCTGGATATCCTTAAGGACAAAAATGTCCAGGAAGGATGAAAAATCTTGAAAAATGAGATTCTCAAAGCACAATCGTTAACAATTCCGAAAAGAGGGAAGAATGGGAAGCATTTAAGGAAACCAGGATGGATGAACATAGAACTTAAACACATGCTAAAAAGGAAGAAAGAAATGTTTATCAAATGGAAAGAGGGAGGCATATCTAAAGAAGAATATAATGCCGTCTGCAGAACCTGCAGGGCACAAATCAGATTATCTAAAGCTGACAATGAATTAAGGCTTGCAAGTGACGTCAAAAGCAACAAAAAAGGATTTTGGGGATACGTCAAAAGTAAAAGAAAAGTCAAAGATGCTATAGGATTTTTACAGGATGAAAATGATGAAATGGTAAGTCAGGATGTTGAGAAGGCTGAACTTTTAAATTCCTATTTTGCATCTGTTTTCTCTCAGAAAGGAAATGTAACATCAACTGATCTTCACTGTCCTATTAAAGGAATAGAAGAATCCAGGATATCTATAAACAGAAAGACAGTGAGGAAACACTTAGCTAACATAAATGAATTCAAGTCTCCAGGTCCAGATGAATTACACCCCAGGGTACTGAAGGAGATAGCAGAAGAAATTATTGAACCACTGTCCATAATCTTTGAAAATTCTTGGAGAACAGGAGAAGTCCCAGAAGACTGGAGAAGAGCAAATGTTGTTCCTATCTTCAAAAAGGGGAAGAAGGTGGACCCAGGGAACTACAGGCCGGTGAGTCTGACTTCTATACCAGGAAAGATCTTTGAACAAATTATTAAAGAACATGTATGCAAGTACCTGGATAAGAATGAAGTGATTAAACAGAGTCAGCATGGGTTTGTAACTAATAAGTCATGTCAGACTAACTTAATTTCCTTCTATGACAGAATCACTGACTGGGTGGATCAGGGAAATGCTGTAGATATAGTATATCTTGACTTCAGCAAAGCATTTGACAAAGTATCTCACACAATCCTTATTGAAAAAATGACTAAGTATGGAATGGACAAGGCAACTGTTAGGTGGATTCATAACTGGCTTAGTGATCGGACCCAAAGAGTGGTTGTAAATGGCTGCACATCCAGTTGGAAGAATGTCTCAAGTGGGGTACCACAAGGCTCTGTTTTGGGCCCTGTATTGTTCAACATCTTTGTCAATGATTTAGATGAAGGAATTGAGGGTAAACTGATCAAATTTGCTGATGACACAAAGCTAAGAGGGGTAGCTAATACTAGAGAAGAGAGAGAGAGGATTCAAAAAGATATACATAAACTGGAGCAGTGGGCAGCAACTAACAGAATGGATTTTAACAGGAAAAAATGCAAAGTACTACATCTGGGCAATAAAAATGAAAAAAGCATATACAAAATGGGAGGAATAGGGCTAAGTAACAGCACATGTGAAAAAGACTTGGGTATACTAATTGATCACAGACTTAACATGAGTCAACAGTGTGATGCAGCAGCAAAAAAGGCAAATGCAATTCTAGGATGTATCAACAGAAGCATACAGTCTAGATCACGTGAGGTCATTATTGCCCTCTACTCCTCTTTGGTCAGACCTCATCTGGAATACTGTGTCCAGTTTTGGGCACCACATTTTAAAAAAGACATCAACAAACTGGAGCAAGTTCAGAGAAGAGCCACCAGAATGGTGACCGGTCTGCAAACCATGTCCTATGAGGAACGGTTGCAGGATTTGGGAATGTTTAGCTTGCAAAAAAGAAGACTGAGAGGAGACTTAATAGCTGTCTACAAATATCTCAAGGCTGTCACATTGTAGAAGGATCATCTTTATTCTCATTTGCACAAGGAAAGACTAGAAGCAATGGGATGAAACTGAATGGGAGGAGACACAGATTAGATATTAGAAAAAACTTTTTGACAGTTAGGGTGATCAATGAGTGGAACAGGCTGCCACAAGAGGTGGTGAGTTCTCCTTCAATGGAAGTCTTCAAACAGAGGCTGGATAGACATCTGTCTGGGATGATTTAGAGAATCCTGCTTTGAGCAGGGGGTTGGACCAGAAGGCCCAGGAGGTCCCTTCCAACTCTACCATTCTATGATTCTATGATCAGGCAAAATTCAAGCGCTCTCAGGATAAATTCATTGTGTGCCCAACAATGAACACCTCTTGTGGACAAAAATATTCTATTGCCTCTAGGTCTTTTTCATGGGGGATAGAAGAGTACAGAGCTTCAACATCAACACTGGCTAAGATGTTACCTGGAATAATCGTTATACCTTCTAGCTTCAGGAGGAAGTCAGCGGTATCTCTTGTGTAAGATTGTAACGCATACACAAAAGGACAAAGAACCTGGTCTATGTATATTCCCAAGTTCTGACACAGACTGTCCACTCCCAAAATGATAAACCTACATTTTAAAGGGTTAATGTCCTTATGTACCTTGGGCAGGCAGTAAAAGGTAGCCAGTACTGGATTCTGTAACAACATAAATTCAAACTACTTTTTGTGAATTACATTTGTTTTGCTGATGCCAATGAAGATGGCCCACACTAATGTGGGTACCTAGTCCTGTCCATTATGTCATTTATACTGAAGTACTACTGCTGCTTGGACTTCTGTTTCTAGCAGAAGAGTGCCAAACCTCTCTTTTCCTGCCCCTTCATAATTTTGTACTGTGCAGCATCTTCTGTTGCTGCTACTACTGTACTGCCATACCAGACACACATTTTGTCAGGAGTCAAACCCAGTACCTCTTGTCTACTGGCCAGCAGCTCTACCATCTGAGCTATTCTGCTGGCTGCAAAGTTCCTTGCTGAACCCAGATACCATTGACTGTTCTTCCTGATTGGCTACACCTATGTGCTCTCTTGATTGGGCCTCTGATTGCCAATTACACACCCTATATAAACCTGGCCCTGTGGGTGTGTCATTGCGAGATTATTGAGCTCCAAGCCTTTAGTCAAGCGTTTCCTGCTGATCCATTGCTACAAACACTGCTCTCCTGTGAACCGACCTCGGCCTGCCTTCTGACTACGCTCTCCGCCTGATCCATTGCTACAAACACTGCTCTCCTGTGAACCGACCTCGGCCTGCCTTCTGACTACGCTCTCCGCCTGATCCATTGCTACAAACACTGCTCTCCTGTGTACCGACCTCCGGCTGCCACCTGACTACGTTATCTGCCTGCTCCTCTGTTACCGAACTGCCTTTCCTGTGTACCGACCTCCGGCTGCCACCTGACTACGTTATCCGCCTGATCCATTGCTACCAACACTGCTTTCCTGTGTACCGACCTCCGGCTGCCATCTGACTACGCTACCTGCCTCTGCTTCCCCTAGTGTTTGCAGTAACATCGGCTCCAACCCAGACGGGATCTTGACAGAATAATCTCGCGCCAAAATGGAGTCCGCTGTGAACACCCTGAGACGGCAAGTTACGGAGCTTCAAAGTTTTTGTACTGACTCTCAAGGAAAATATGCCAAGTTACAAACTGATTTCACAGGATACAACAGGAAGTAATTGAGCTACAAAAACAACTTCTGGACGTGCGCAATTCAGGGTCCGAATCAAACGTGCGGCTGCCGCTGCCTGCAAAGTTCAGTGGGGATCGCAAGCAGTACCGAGGATTCCTCAATCAATGCCGCATATACTTCCAGATGCAACCTGCTCCCTTTACCAGTGAGAGGAAGAAAGTTTTTTTCATGATAAATCTCCTGACGGATGAAGCTCTTGCTTGGGCTTCACCTTATGTAGAAAAGGACTATGACCTCCTTAATGACCTGGAAGCCTTCACCGCAGCTATGAATCAAGTTTTTGATGACCCAAACCGCTGTGCCACAGCAGAAACCAAATTACATAATTTGCGCCAAGGACGTCGCTCTGTTGCGGAATACACATCGGAGTTCCGTCGCTGGGTGGCCGACACCACCTGGAATCCAGCGGCCCAGAGAAGTCAATTTCGACGAGGGTTATCAGAACCAGTGAAAGACGAGCTTGCCAGGGTTGAGACCCCTGACCAGTTGGAGGACTTTATTCAACTATGTATCCGGATTGACCAGAGACTTACTGAAAGGAGAAAGGAGAGACTGCGAGCACTTGGGAATAGCCCTGGCTTCTCATTTTCAGCATCGGACCACCAAGAAAAGACGCAAGGCGTGTCTGAACCGATGCAGATCGACGTCATCCGAAGACCACTCTCTGCACAGGAGAAGGAGAGGCGACGTGCAGAACATCTCTGCCTCTATTGTGGGGACCCTGGACACTATGCCATCAACTGTCCTAACAAAAGGACTATAGCCTTTACCAACAACAGGTCTGCCAGCAATATGGACCTTTCTCAGCAGTCGGATTCCATCTTGCAGACTATCTCATCAGTAACGCCAGAAATAGACAAAATACATACTACATCATCTCATTTTGTAATCCCCATTCAGGTTGTAATGGGCACCCAAAAAATACAATGCTCTGCCCTGTTGGATTCGGGAGCAGGAGGGAATTTTATGGACTTAAAATTTACACGTGATAATAATATTTCCAGTAGGACCAAATCCACACCAATTGAAATGGAAACGGTGGATGGATCACCCTTGTCTTCTGGACCTGTCACGCATGAGACAATCGAACTGGAGATTTGTATCGAACCGGATCATCATGAAGCTGTCAGTTTCCACCTTATCTCATCTCCGAAATTTCCGGTTATTCTAGGGATCCCCTGGTTTTCAGTCCATAACCCTTCTATCAACTGGGCATCAAGGACCATCACCTTTCCATCTGACTACTGTAAGAATAATTGTCATAAGGAACCCCCTGTTCTCCAACAAGTCCAAATCTCTGAGATTTCGCATGAGAAGGAAGAGAAACTACCACCTCAATATCAGCAGTTCTCTGATGTCTGCAGTAAGAAGAAAGCAGATCAATTACCTCCTCACCGTCCTTACGACTGTCCCATTGAATTGCTGCCAGGAGCAACCATTCCATTTGGACGGATTTACAATCTTTCCGAACCTGAATTGAAGGTATTAAGAAAGTTCCTGGATGAAAATTTAGAGAAAGGCTTTATTCGACCTTCCACATCTCCAGCTGGGGCACCCCTGTTCTTTGTTGAAAAGAAAGACTCCACTCTGCGGCCATGTATTGACTACAGAGAGATGAATAATATCACTGTCAAGAATCGCTATCCGCTACCCTTGATTCCTGAACTATTTGAGAGACTCCGTTCTGCGAAAATCTTTACGAAGCTGGATCTTAGAGGGGCTTACAACCTCATACGGATTCGCCCAGGAGATGAGTGGAAGACCGCCTTCAGAACGAGATATGGACATTTTGAATCTCTGGTTATGACCTTTGGTCTTGGCAATGCCCCAGCCACCTTTCAACATTTTATTAATGATGTATTTCGAGATTTCTTGGACCAATTCGTTGTGGCTTATCTCGATGACATTCTTATATTTTCAGACACCTTGGAAGAGCATCGCAGGCACGTCCAGTTAGTCTTGGAACGACTACAGGAGAACCATCTTTACATTAAACTTGAAAAATGTGAGTTTGAACAAACCAGTATCCAATTTCTGGGATATATCATCTCCCCAGAAGGTCTGAGCATGGATCCCGGCAAAATCAATGCTGTAGTGGACTGGCCTGTTCCAAGAAATTTAAAAGACGTCCAGCGTTTCATAGGATTTGCAAATTTTTACCGAAAATTTATAAAGAACTTTTCACGGATCATACTACCAATTACTACACTAACAAAAAAGACCAAAGCATTTTTCTGGTCTCCGGAGGCACAGGAGGCTTTTGACAAATTGAAAACTCTTTTTACGTCTGCTCCATTGTTAGTACACCCAAATCCTGAATTGCCATTTATTGTCGAAGTGGACGCCTCGGACTCTGCAGTAGGAGCCATTCTGTCTCAGCGAGTTGGGGACAAAATGCAACTTCACCCATGTGCGTTTCTTTCCCACACCATGTCATCTGCAGAAAAGAACTACGACATCGGTAATAAAGAACTGTTAGCCATTAAAGTTGCCTTCTCCGAATGGAGACATCTTTTGGAAGGTGCCAATCACCCTGTGACTGTCCTCACGGACCACAAGAATCTTGAATTCCTCCGTACAGCAAAAAGATTGTCTGCAAGACAAGCACGATGGGCCTTATTTTTCTCAAGATTCAATTTTATAATTTCTTACCGGCCTGGTTCAAGAAATGGCAAGGCTGACGCCCTGTCCAGGATGTGTTCGGAACCTCAGGAGAGGTCTAGTAATGACGATACAATTCTAGGCCCTAAAAATTTTTTGGGAATATTGCACTCTAGAGGACTATGTAATAGAATTAAAGATGGATATCAAGAGGACTCTTTCCTTAACCATCCTTCGGAAGACATCGATCTTTCATTCAAAGAGGGGTTTTGGATGCAGAAACACAAAATATATGTACCTGAATCTTCTCGCCTTGAAGTCCTCAAAAGTGTCCATGATTCTAAACTGGCAGGACATCCTGGAGTTGCAAAAACACAAGACTTACTACTTCGTTTCTTTTGGTGGCCTAATTGTAGGAAGGACGTGAGGAAATATGTTTCAACCTGTTTAACATGCGCACGAAACAAGACCCCACGATCGTCTCCTCTAGGACTCTTGCAACCACTTCCAGTTCCATCCAGGCCTTGGGGATCTATTTCCATGGATTTTATTGTGGAACTACCCCCTTCCAAACAGATGACCGTCATCCTTGTCATAGTGGACCGACTCACAAAAATGGCCCACTTTATTCCAACTGAAGGAATTCCTACTGCTGAAAAAACTGCAGAACTGATAATCAAAGAGGTATTCAGGTTACATGGAATTCCTGACAGCGTGGTGTCTGACAGAGGCGTTCAGTTTACGTCAAAATTTTGGAAGAGTTTCTGTACAGCCTTGGGAGTCACGGTGAATCTTTCTACCGCTTTCCATCCTCAGTCCAATGGCCAGACGGAGAGAACGAACCAGACTTTGGAGCAATACCTCCGTTGCTTCATTTCCTATCTTCAGGATGACTGGGTGGACTATTTACCAACAGCAGAGTTTGCCTACAACAACTCCATACATAGCGCTACATCTCAAACCCCATTTTTTGCTAATTATGGAGTACATCCAGTATTTATCCCTAATCTGCCAGTGAACACTCCCATTCCTGCTGTAAATGACAGGCTTGCAAAATTACAGGAATCCCAGAAGGAATTATCAGAGATATTACTCAAGACCCAGGAAGTATATAAGGAAGCAGCAGATAAACATCGGAGAGTGCCCCCTGCTCTTCAGGTTGGAGACAAAGTTTGGCTGTCCACTAAAAACCTTAAGACACATGTGCCATCCTCCAAATTGGGTCAGAAATTCATTGGACCTTTTCAAATTTCTGCAAAAATTAACCAGGTTGCTTTTCGTTTAAAACTTCCCAACAATCTAAAGATTCATCCAGTGTTTCACATATCCTTGCTCAAATCCTTCTGTGAAAACCGTTTCCAGGAAGAATTCAGCCACCTCCTCCACCAGAAAGGATCCGTGGTGAAGAAGAATACATTGTGGATAAGATTCTGGACTCCCGAAAATTCAGAGGTAAACTGCAGTATCTGGTGCAGTGGAAGGGTTACGGACCAGAGGAAAATTCATGGGAACCAAGGGACAACGTCCATGCTCCTAGACTAACAAGAGCCTTTCATCAGAGGTACCCGGATAAGCCAGCTCCTGAGATGTCCAGAGGCCATCCTGGAAGGAGGGGAGTACTGTCAGGAGTCGAACCCAGTACCTCTTGTCTACTGGCCAGCAGCTCTACCATCTGAGCTATTCTGCTGGCTGCAAAGTTCCTTGCTGAACCCAGATACCATTGACTGTTCTTCCTGATTGGCTACACCTAGTGCTCTCTTGATTGGGCCTCTGATTGCCAATTACACACCCTATAAAACCTGGCCCTGTGGGTGTGTCATTGCGAGATTATTGAGCTCCAAGCCTTTAGTCAAGCGTTTCCTGCTGATCCATTGCTACAAACACTGCTCTCCTGTGAACCGACCTCGGCCTGCCTTCTGACTACGCTCTCCGCCTGATCCATTGCTACAAACACTGCTCTCCTGTGAACCGACCTCGGCCTGCCTTCTGACTACGCTCTCCGCCTGATCCATTGCTACAAACACTGCTCTCCTGTGTACCGACCTCCGGCTGCCACCTGACTACGTTATCTGCCTGCTCCTCTGTTACCGAACTGCCTTTCCTGTGTACCGACCTCCGGCTGCCACCTGACTACGTTATCCGCCTGATCCATTGCTACCAACACTGCTTTCCTGTGTACCGACCTCCGGCTGCCATCTGACTACGCTACCTGCCTCTGCTTCCCCTAGTGTTTGCAGTAACATCGGCTCCAACCCAGACAGGATCTTGACACATTTCCTGGCTGTCCACTGTGTTTTATAGAACTATATTGTACTGTTGCCGAGGCTGCCATTGTTGACCCTACACCAGGCAGGCATCTACTTGTCTGATCCATCCTATTTTTCTACAATGCACTTCTGCCACTGTCATTATACACTTTCCACTGTGTTTTATAATGCTGTATTCTACTGTTGCTAGGAAACCTACTATATGAGGGTATACAAACATGAAACAAAACAGGCTACGTTTTGGCACAGCTTGTTGATAAGCCATTGTGTCTTCACATTGAAAGCAGCTAACTTGTTCCTGCGCTCTAAAAAAGGGAATACTTTTTGAATGGCTTCATAAAAAGCTTTTGTAATTTTTTAATCATTTGAGACTAGAAAACCTGTTGTGGATAACAAAATTTTTTTCACACATACTAGAGAAGCCATTATTTCTTCAAATGACTTCTTGTTCTTCTTTATGCTAAAGATAGTTCTTTATGACATTTCCTGAATGTTTGGTGTTGTTATCATGCTTCAGATTAAATTTGGAGCCAAAGCATAATGGCATAGTTTAGGTTCCTTGAAAGTTTGGAGCTCCATTTCAGAAAATGGAGTTTGGAATTTTGTCGAGATTAATGGTGTGCTCAATGCTGAGAAATACAGACAGGCACTAATCCATCATGCAATATCATCAGGGAGGTGAGGACCGCCAAACATACACCAATCTTATTAAGCACAATCTTCAGTGTAAGGGACAACTAAGTGTCCTGAATATGACGATATGGCCCTCTTAGAGCCCTGATATTAAACAACATCGAGCCTATCTAAAATAACATGATAAGAAAAATGAATTTGCACATGCCTATATACACAGTAGACCTGTGTTTGGTTCCAAGATGTTTGGAATAACTTCACTGCCGAGTTCAATCAAAACTTCGCTGCTGTTTTGAAAGCCAAAGGTGGTCACATCAAATATTGTTTTGATTTACATTTTTCTTTTAGCAAAAATATAAAATAGAACAGCGCTCCATCCAGGTGTATAGTGTAGAAAAAGGTCTTTTATTCAGCCATAAAACGACGTTTCGACCACAGCAGGTCTTTGTCAAGTATCAAGTGGGTTCCTTGGACTGGATACGTGCGCCCTAGTCTGTGAGTGCTGTCAACTTGTTTTTCTTTTTTCTTGTTACATTTTTCTTTTGTCATTCACTTTGAATTTTGTCAATTAATAAAATAAACAGTTAACACTTCTGCTTTACAGTAATTCTAACTTTGCAGCAATCTTTTCACCGCTGCTGAAAACTTTTCCATAATACTTTTATTTCTCTCTTTGTCTCTTTCACTCTTTTTCTTTCTTTCTTTCTTTCTTTCTTTCTTTCTTCTTCTTTCTTCTTTCTTTCTTTCTTTTTCTTTCTTTCTTCTTCTTTCTTTCTCTTCTTTCTTCTTTTTTTTCTTTCTTTCTTTCTTTCTTTTTCTTTTTTATCCAAAACAGTTGGGATGTTGTGTAAAATGTAGAGAAAACAAGAATGCAATGAGTTGGAAATTTCTTGCCATTTTTTATTCACAGCAGAACATAGTATACATATCAGAAGTTGAAAGTTAGACTTGTTCCACGTCATTTAAAAAAAAAAAAAAACGAGTTTAGAAATTGGTGGCAGGAACACATTTCAAAAAAGTTGGGACAAGGCTATGTCATCCCCTCTTCTTTATACAACAATCTGTAAATGTCTGGGAAGTGAGACCAACTCCTAGAGTTTTGGGAGAGGAATGTTGTCCCATTCTTGTCTGATGTAGGATTTTAGCTGCTCAACATTCCTGGGTCTTTTTTTTGGGGATTTTTGGTTTGATTTTGCTCCAAATGGTTTCTGTTGGTGAAAGGTCTAGACAGCAGTCTCAGTCCATTTTTAATGAGCTTGGCCCAAAGAAGATGGCAGCGTTTCTGGATTGTGTTGATATATGGCTTCTTCTTTACACGATTGAGCTTTCACTTGCATTTTTGTTCACAAATGATAATTTGTGGAAGTATTCCCTGAGCCCATGCATTCATTTTTGTGACTAAATTATGCCTTTTTTAATGCAGTGCTGCCTGTAGGCCCGTAGATCATGAGCATTCAATAATGACCGTCACTATTGTTCCTTGTGCATATGGATGTCTAATCTCTGAATCTTTTGATATTATGTACTGTTGGTGGTTGGATATCCAAAGTCTTTGTATTTTTACATTGAGAAAACTTTTCTGAAATTGTTCCACAATTTTTAGATGCAGTTGTTCAGGTTAGTGAACCTCTGACCATCTTTGCTTCTTTGAGGCTCTGCCTCTCTGACTTGCTCTGTTTATTCACAATCATGTGACTAAGTTGAAAATTGACCCTCCAGCAGTGTTATATTAGAATTTCTTACTTTTCCAGCCTTTTGTTAACCCTATCCCAACTTTTATGAAAAATCTTGCTGATATCAAATTCTAAATAAGTCAGTTTTTTAAATGAAACGGAAAAATGTCTAACTTTCAACTTTTAATATGTGTTGTATGTTCTGTTGTTGAACAAAACATGGCTATGAGAGATTTTCAAAGATTTCCAAATCATTGCTTTCTTGCATTCTTTACAGTTTGCCAGCGTCTAAACATATTCATATGTATGATGCTCTATATTTAATTTCCACTGGTTTATTCAATAAATGGTAATATTATAAAAAAAAACACTTTGACGTATCATCTACAATTATATAAAATAAAACACACAACAGTTGAATTTGTGTTTTGATGTATTTCCAGCTAAAAGAGCAGCAATATATTTTTGATAGTTGGTGTTACAATATGCTCCTGTGCTTAAAGCATTGGGGAACCACAAATACTAGGCTTATTAATGAGGCATAACCACTCTAACTTGTCTTGACAAGGTAGTTTATCAAATACTTGGCACAAGATCGCAGGAGCAGGAACTTATTTACTTTTTCAACACATAACAATGTTAATTTAATGACTGCCCATTAATCGTGTGTCAAAGTATATGCTTCTCAGTGATTAATATATGTTTTGGTTTCATTGAAGAGGCTTCTTTCTATGACGGCAACAGCTCTTGTTGCATTATTGTTATTGTATGTACGGTATTATATGTTGAGCGAATTCTTTCTCTTAAGTTCTCGTTCTACAAATACACTATTATGTTAGCTAAGATAAGTTGGAACATTCAGGATTGGGGAACATCAAGGTTGACATCCTTTATAGGTTCTCATAGACTATGTAGTGTTATTACCTAATGTTCATAATTCAGAAACACTAAATATTTTGCAAAGCTCTTTAATTCTTTTGCTCTTTAATATAGATATTTGGTTGAAATGTTGACATTTTATGTTATACAAGAATGAAGAAACAGAACATTTTATACTACAGTAAAATAAATGTAAATTATAGTCAGAAGTTCCATATCCAGATTTTTCCAAATAGAACTCTACTCAGCCATGATCTGAAACAATGTAGTCCGTGAAGTAGCACATTGACCGTACAATATGAGATCATGATCATGTTTCTATTAAAAATTGTAAAAGTTCTTTGGAGAGAAATAGCATTAGAAACAGGCAGTCAAGAAAACTGACTCTCCAAAGGCAAAGAAAAGCTTCCAGTATTTTCATGACTGCATGGGAATCCTCATAAAGATGATTAAACCATAAATGTACTTCTTATGAATTATTGGTAATGAGATGTCTAATAGAGCAAAATAAAAAAATTATATTTCCTGACCTTTAGTTCCTTTTGCTTTTTCCTTCTGTTCCTTTTTTATGTGGCATAGGGAATTATGGATAGGATGAGCCTACTTCATCTAAATTTTCGTAAAATCTGAATGTTTGTCCCTGTGAAAATAAAAAAAAACACTTCCACTCGGCTCCACTTTAGTAGTGTTGGCACTGACGTTTCCGAGGCTTACGTGTGCTCGTTATGACACGTGAACCCTGTGCCCAGTCAGTGCTGGCTTCACTGTCCCCACTTCCAGACGTATGCATAATTAAGAGTATATGAGAGCTGCAGCTGGCCACTCACTTCCTCTTGAAATAAAAGCAAACTATGCTATGTTATAGGGGTTTTCCCATAAACAATGTTCATTTTAATCAATAGATCTTTGAATAAGAATAATTTCCACAATTGGACGTGTTAAACAAAAATGTTCCTGTGCCAAGATAATCTTATATATTATATGTGCCCCTGCTATGTACTGTGTAATGGCTTAGTCTCACTGTGTACGTAGCATGGTCTGATGATATCCACACCAAAATGGTATCAAATAAAACATCAGCTCAGCAACGCAAAATATAAGCCCTCACCCAGCCCTAGATCACGAAAAATGGAGACGCTACGGGTCTCTCGGAAAATGATGCAATTTTTTTTTTTTTGACAAATTTTGGATTTTGTTTTCATCACTTAAATAAAAAAAAACTATACTTGTTTGCTGTCTACGAACTCGTAATGACCTGGAAAATCATAATGGCAGGTCAGTTTTACCATTTGGTGAACATGGTAAAAAAAATCCAAAAAACAGTTGTGGAATTGCACTTTTTTTGCAATTTCACAGCACTAGAATTTTTTTTCCCGTTTTTCAGTACATGACATAGTAAAACCAATAATGTGCAAAAGTACAAGTCATCCCACAAAAATCAAGCCCTCACATCGCCATATTGACGGAAAAATAAAAAAAGTTATGGCTCTGGGAAGAAGGGGAGTGAAAAACAGAAACGAAAAAGGACTGCGGCGTGAAGTGGTTAAAATTAATTTTGCTTGTGGAAAAACCCCTTTTAATTTGGGTAGTGAATGAAATACCAACACACCACATTAATAAGTGTAACAATAAAATAGCATACTCATTAAAGCTTTATTTGATCCAAATAAAACTTGATACATGACAAAAAACAATAATGTCTACATGTAGGTGACCCCTGGAAGATGCTGTAACATAAAAATGCAAGTAGGGAAAGTATGGTTACCAGTGTGCTCAGGACAAATTTTTGTTCTCTATTATGTATTAGTTGCTGCATGTAGAAATATGCCCCATCATGATCCCCCTTCATGCAGAAATATGCCCAGTCATGATCCCCTTCATATAGAAATATGCCCCCACATCATGATCCCCTTCACTGGCCCTCTCCCCATCACTCCCTTCATTGGCCCTATCCCCATCACTGACCCTCTCCCCATCACTCCCTTCATTGGCCCTCTCACCATCACTCCGATCATTGGCCCTCTCCCCATCATCGCCATCATTGGCCCTCTCCCCATCACTCCCATCATTGGCCCTCTCCCCATCATTGGCCCTCTCCCCATCTCCCCATCACTGGCCCTCTCCCCATCTCCCCATCACTGGCCCTCTCCCCATCACGCCCTTCATTGGCTCTCTCCCCATCATTGACACACACCCCCACACACCACAGCGGCCACACTCACCACACACACCACAGCAGCCGCACTCACCACACACACACCACAGTGGCCACTCACGTCTCCGCGCTCCGGAAGCATTCTTCCTCTCACTTCCTCTCACACATTGAGCGGCTCGGCCGCGGCTGGATGACATCATCATTCAGCTCCGCGGCCACGCCGCTCAATGTGTGTGGCAGGAAACTGCAGTCCGGAACAAGGATGAGGAGAGGCCGCTGTTATGATTTGGTAGCTGAGGAGAGCAGGCAAAAAAGGCAATACACCAGAGAGGTTGGAATCTATTGGATTGCAGTACCCTGACTAACCACCACAACTAAAGGCAGCCGTGGAGCGTACCTACGTTGGTCCTAGACGCCTCGTCACAGCCTGAGAAGCTAACTTCACCTAAAGATAGAAAGAGGAAAACTATCTGCCCCAGAGCAGATCCCCAAAGAACATAGGAAGCCCCCAAACATGTAATGGCGGTTAGACAAGAGGAAATACAGACACAGACAGAAAATAGTATGAGCAAACGTTGGGGCCCAATCTTCCTAGACAGAAAAGGATAGGAAGGTCACTTACTGCAATCCAAAAAACCCTAAAAAAATACCAACACACTAATTGCAAAAACACCTGAGATCACACGACCTGTCAGGATCCCGTCTGGGTTGGAGCCGATGTTACTGCAAACACTAGGGAAAGCAGAGGCAGGTAGCGTAGTCAGAAGGCAGTCCGAGGTCGGTACACAGGAAAGCAGTGTTTGTAGCAGGGAAGCAGGCAAATAACGTAGTCAGGTGGCAGCCGGAGGTCGGTACACAGGAAAGGCAGTTCGGTAGCAGAGGAGCAGGCAGATAACGTAGTCAGGTGGCAGCAGGAGGTCGGTACACAGGAGAGCAGTGTTTGTAACAGCAGGAACAGCAGGAGAAAGAGCTTGACTAAAGGCTGGAAGCACAATAATCTCGCAATGACACACCCACAGGGCCAGGTTTATATAGGGTGTGTAATTGGCAATCAGAGGCCCAATCAAGAGAGCACTAGGTGTAGCCAATCAGGAAGAACAGTCAATGGTATCTGGGTTCAGCAAGGAACTTTGCAGCCAGCAGAATAGCTCAGATGGTAGAGCTGCTGGCCAGTGGACAAGAGGTACTGGGTTCGACTCCTGACAGTACTCCCCTCCTTCCAGGATGGCCTCTGGACATCTCAGGAGCTGGCTTATCCGGGTACCTTTGATGAAAGGCTCTTGTTAGTCTAGGAGCATGGACGTTGTCCCTTGGTTCCCATGAATTTTCCTCTGGTCCGTAACCCTTCCACTGCACCAGATACTGCAGTTTACCTCTGAATTTTCGGGAGTCCAGAATCTTATCCACAATGTATTCTTCTTCACCACGGATCCTTTCTGGTGGAGGAGGTGGCTGAATTCTTCCTGGAAACGGGTTTTCACAGAAGGGTTTGAGCAAGGATATGTGAAACACTGGATGAATCTTTAGATTGTTGGGAAGTTTTAAACGAAAAGCAACCTGGTTAATTTTTGCAGAAATTTGAAAAGGTCCAATGAATTTCTGACCCAATTTGGAGGATGGCACATGTGTCTTAAGGTTTTTAGTGGACAGCCAAACTTTGACTCCAACCTGAAGAGCAGGGGGCACTCTCCGATATTTATCTGCTGCTTCCTTATATTCTTCCTGGGTCTTGAGCAATATCTCTGATAATTCCTTCTGGGATTCCTGTAATTTTGTAAGCCTGTCATTAACAGCAGGAATGGGAGTGTTCACTGGCAGATTAGGGATAAATACTGGATGTACTCCATAATTAGCAAAAAATGGGGTTTGAGATGTAGCGCTATGTATGGAGTTGTTGTAGGCAAACTCTGCTGTTGGTAAATAGTCCACCCAGTCATCCTGAAGATAGGAAATGAAGCAACGGAGGTATTGCTCCAAAGTCTGGTTCGTTCTCTCCGTCTGGCCATTGGACTGAGGATGGAAAGCGGTAGAAAGATTCACCGTGACTCCCAAGGCTGTACAGAAACTCTTCCAAAATTTTGACGTAAACTGAACGCCTCTGTCAGACACCACGCTGTCAGGAATTCCATGTAACCTGAATACTTCTTTGATCATCAGTTCTGCAGTTTTTTCAGCAGTAGGAATTCCTTCAGTTGGAATAAAGTGGGCCATTTTTGTGAGTCGGTCCACTATGACAAGGATGACGGTCATCTGTTTGGAAGGGGGTAGTTCCACAATAAAATCCATGGAAATAGATCCCCAAGGCCTGGATGGAACTGGGAGTGGTTGCAAGAGTCCTAGAGGAGACGATCGTGGGGTCTTGTTTCGTGCGCATGTTAAACAGGTTGAAACATATTTCCTCACGTCCTTCCTACAATTAGGCCACCAAAAGAAACGAAGTAGTAAGTCTTGTGTTTTTGCAACTCCAGGATGTCCTGCCAGTTTAGAATCATGGACACTTTTGAGGACTTCAAGGCGAGAAGATTCAGGTACATATATTTGGTGTTTCTGCATCCAAAACCCCTCTTTGAATGAAAGATCGACGTCTTCCGAAGGATGGTTAAGGAAAGAGTCCTCTTGATATCCATCTTTAATTCTATTACCTAGTCCTCTAGAGTGCAATATTCCCAAAAAATTTTTAGGGCCTAGAATTGTATCATCATTACTAGACCTCTCCTGAGGTTCCGAACACATCCTGGACAGGGCGTCAGCCTTGCCATTCCTTGAACCAGGCCGGTAAGAGATTATAAAATTGAATCTTGAGAAAAATAAGGCCCATCGTGCTTGTCTTGCAGACAATCTTTTTGCTGTACGGAGGAATTCAAGATCTTGTGGTCCGTGAGGACAGTCACAGGGTGATTGGCACCTTCCAGAAGATGTCTCCACTCGGAGAAGGCAACTTTAATGGCTAACAGTTCTTTATTACCAATGTCGTAGTTCTTTTCTGCAGATGACATGGTGTGGAAGAAACGCACATGGGTGAAGTTGCATTTGTCCCAACTCGCTGAGACAGAATAGCTCCCACTGCAGAGTCCGAGCGTCCACTTCGACAGTAAATGGCAATTCAGGATTTGGGTGTACTAACATGGAGCAGACGTAAAAAGAGTTTTCAACTTGTCAAAAGCCTCCTGTGCCTCTGGAGACAGAAAAATGCTTTGTCTTTTGTTAGTGTAGTAATTGGTAGTATGATCCGTGAAAAGTTCTTTATAAATTTTCGGTAAAAATTTCAAATCCCATGAAACGCTGACGTCTTTTAAATTTCTTGGAACAGGCAGTCCACTACAGCATGATTTTGCCGGGATCCATGCTCAGACCTTCTGGGGAGATATATATCCAGAAATAGGATACTGGTTTGTTCAAACTCACATTTTTCAGTTTAATGTAGAGATGGTTCTCCTGTAGTCGTTCCAAGACTAACTGGACGTGCCTGCGATGCTCTTCCAAGTGTCTGAAAATATAAGAATGTCATCGAGATAAGCCACAACGAATTGGTCACGAAATCTCGAAATACATCATTAATAAAATGTTGAAAGGTGGCTGGGCATTGCTAAGGCCAAAGTCATAACAAGAGATTCAAAATGTCCATATCTCGTTCTGAGGCGGTCTTCACTCATCTCTGGCGAATCCGTATGAGGTTGTAAGCCCTCTAAGATCAGCTTCGTAAAGATTTTCGCAGAACGGAGTCTCTCAAATAGTTCAGGAATCAAGGTAGCGGTAGCGATTCTTGACAGTGATATTATTCATCTCTCTGTAGTCAATACATGGCCGCAGAGTGGAGTCTTTCTTTTCAACAAAGAACAGGGGTGCCCCAGCTGGAGATGTGGAAGGTCGAATAAAGCCTTTCTCTAAATTTTCATCCAGGAACTTTCTTAATACCTTCAATTCAGGTTCGGAAAGATTGTAAATCCGTCCAAATGGAATGGTTGCTCCTGGCAGCAATTCAATGGGACAGTCATAAGGACGGTGAGGAGGTAATTGATCTGCTTTCTTCTTACTGCAGACATCAGAGAACTGCTGATATTGAGGTGGTAGTTTCTCTTCCTTCTCATGCGAAATCTCAGAGATTTGGACTTGTTGGAGAACAGGGGGTTCCTTATGACAATTATTCTTACAGTAGTCAGATGGAAAGGTGATGGTCCTTGATGCCCAGTTGATAGAAGGGTTATGGACTGAAAACCAGGGGATCCCTAGAATAACCGGAAATTTCGGAGATGAAATAAGGTGGAAACTGACAGCTTCATGATGATCCGGGTCGATACAAATCTCCAGTTCGATTGTCTCATGCGTGACAGGTCCAGAAGACAAAGGTGATCCATCCACAGTTTCCATTTCAATTGGTGTGGATTTGGTCCTACTGGAAATATCATTATCACGTGTAAATTTTAAGTCCATAAAATTTCCTCCTGCTCCCGAATCCAACAGGGCAGAGCATTGTATTTTTTGGGTGCCCATTACAACCTGAATGGGGATTACAAAATGAGATGATGTGGTATGTATTTTGTCTATTTCTGGCGTTACTGATGAGATAGTCTGCAAGATGGAATCCGACTGCTGAGAAAGGTCCGTATTGCTGGCAGACCTGTTGTTGGTAAAGGCTATAGTCCTTTTGTTAGGACAGTTGATGGCATAGTGTCCAGGGTCCCCACAATAGAGGCAGAGATGTTCTGCACGTCGCCTCTCCTTCTCCTGTGCAGAGAGTGGTCTTCGGATGACGTCGATCTGCATCGGTTCAGACACAACTTGCGTCTTTTCTTGGTGGTCTGATGCTGAAAATGAGAAGCCAGGGCTATTCCCAAGTGCTCGCAGTCTCTCCTTTCTCCTTTCAGTAAGTCTCTGGTCAATCCGGATACATAGTTGAATAAAGTCCTCCAACTGGTAAGGGGTCTCAACCCTGGCAAGCTCGTCTTTCACTGGTTCTGATAACCCTCGTCGAAATTGACTTCTCTGGGCCGCTGGATTCCAGGTGGTGTCGGCCACCCAGCGACGGAACTCCGATGTATATTCCGCAACAGAGTGACGTCCTTGGCGCAAATTATGTAATTTGGTTTCTGCTGTGGCACAGCGGTTTGGGTCATCAAAAACTTGATTCATAGCTGCGATGAAAGCTTCCAGGTCATTAAGGAGGGCATATACAATAAACTCTACTCACTTCATAAGGATGATTTTTAATGGTCCACAGAAACAGAACTTCAGGTCCTGAACTTGGACCTTCATCATGAATAGAGACTACTTGAGTAGTGACCCAGCAAGAGGGCTATGCGGATATCAGGTTAGATTCTGTGATATAGTGATCAAATGGCGGCGTTCTGGGTCCGTGGAGGAAATGCCTGCGGTGGACGCGTTCCGCCGTATCCTCCGACTCGGATACCGTTCCACGCAGGCACTTTTTGCTCCCGGACCCCAGACCGCTCCCATTTGATCACCTATATCGACAGATTAACGTTTTCCGGATAGCCTCTTTTTGCTGGTCCACTACTCACAGTAGTCATGTGTGATGAAGTCAAGTTCAGGACAAACGTTTCTGTTTTACTGTGGACAGATTAAAATCATCACTCTACTGAAGTTGAGTTCTGAGTTTAATTGCCTATGTTATATGGGTGGGACCTACTCATACTCTTACGGCGTGCACATGATTATTCACTTTGCATTAAGGAGGGCATAGTCCTTTTCTACATAAGGTGAAGCCCAAGCAAGAGCTTCATCCGTCAGGAGATTTATCATGAAAAAAACTTTCTTCCTCTCACTGGTAAAGGGAGCAGGTTGCATCTGGAAGTATATGCGGTATTGATTGAGGAATCCTCGGTACTGCTTGCGATCCCCACTGAACTTTGCAGGCAGCGGCAGCCGCGCATTTGATTCGGACCCTGAATTGCGCACGTCCAGTAGTTGTTTTTGTAGCTCAATTACTTCCTGTTGTATCGCCGTGAAATCAGTTTGTAACTTGGCATATTTTCCTTGAGAGTCAGTACAAAAACTTTGAAGCTCCGTAACTTGCCGCCTCAGGGTGTTCACAGCGGACTCCATTTTGGCGCGAGATTATTCTGTCAGGATCCCGTCTGGGTTGGAGCCGATGTTACTGCAAACACTAGGGAAAGCAGAGGCAGGTAGCGTAGTCAGAAGGCAGTCCGAAGTCGGTACACAGGAAAGCAGTGTTTGTAGCAGGGAAGCAGGCAAATAACGTAGTCAGGTGGCAGCCGGAGGTCGGTACACAGGAAAGGCAGTTCGGTAGCAGAGGAGCAGGCAGATAACGTAGTCAGGTGGCAGCAGGAGGTCGGTACACAGGAGAGCAGTGTTTGTAACAGCAGGAACAGCAGGAGAAAGAGCTTGACTAAAGGCTGGAAGCACAATAATCTCGCAATGACACACCCACAGGGCCAGGTTTATATAGGGTGTGTAATTGGCAATCAGAGGCCCAATCAAGAGAGCACTAGGTGTAGCCAATCAGGAAGAAAAGTCAATGGTATCTGGGTTCAGCAAGGAACTTTGCAGCCAGCAGAATAGCTCAGATGGTAGAGCTGCTGGCCAGTGGACAAGAGGTACTGGGTTCGACTCCTGACACGACCTCTACCACCTAAATTAGTTCTCTGGTGTAACAAAACTAAGCCGCAGCCAAAGAAAAAACTGGAAAAGGCAAATGAACAAACAACTGGCTGAACTAAACTGAGAGGAGCACAAGCCCCCGGAGGGGACCTGGCAGACCCCCACAGAAGTGCAGGACAAAATGCAAAAAGCAAGCACAAAAAGCTAAAAGAAGAAAATGTCTTATCTGTTAGCAGAAGATGCAGGCACGAAACAGCAAGCTTCAAAGTGAACCAGGAACAAAAGTTGAGACCAGAACAATTGATCACCGGCAACCCTGATGGGAGGGAACCACCCTTATATAAGACCAGTCAGTAAATCCTGATCGCCAATCTTCATTGAATAGTTCAGTACTGTTTGTAACCACCAGAGGGAGCTTCTGCTCAGAATTCATTTCTAGCACATTCACAACAGTACCCCCCCCACCGAACCCTCATTTGGGCAACCAGGTCGGTCAGGATGAGCTCTGTGATACGCACGGATGAGTCTTCTAGCATGGATGTCCGAAGCAAACACCCAAGAATTGTCCTCCTGACCATAACCTCTCCACTTAACCAAATACTGGAGTTTCCGTCTAGAAAAACGAGAATCAATATTTTCTCAACCACATACTCCAGATTGCCCTCAACCAAAACAGGGTCAGGAGGCACAGCCATAGGAACCACTGGCTCGACAAACCTCTTCAATAAGGACTTGTGGAACACGTTATGGATCTTAAATGTCCCTGGAAGAAGTAAACGAAAGGAAACTGGATTAAGAATCTCCATGATCTTATAAGGTCCAATGAACCTAGGCTTAAACTTAGGAGATGCAACTCTCATAGGGATATTTCTTGAGGACAACCAGACCAAGTCCCCCACTTCAAACCGAGGACCATCAGTCCTATGCCGGTTGGCAAACCGCTGGGCCCTCTCCTGAGAGAGGGACAACCTCTCCACTACCTGGTCCCAAATCTGCTGCATACGCTCCACAACAGAGTCAACACCTGGACAGACAGAAGCCTCCGTCTGTCCTGAAGAAAATCGAGGGTGAAACCCAAAATTGCAGAAAAATGGAGACATCAAGGTTGCAGAGCTAGCCCTATTATTAAGGGCAAACTCAGCCAAAGGCAAAAAAGAGACCCAGTCATCCTGATCAGCAGACACAAAGCATCTCAGATAAGTCTCCAATGTCTGGTTTGTTCTCTCAGTTTGTCCATTGGTCTGAGGATGAAAAGCTGAGGAGAAAGACAATTGAACACCAAGTTTAGAACAAAAAGTCCTCCAAAATCTGGAAACAAACTGGACTCCTCTGTCAGACACAATGTTCTCAGGAATACCGTGTAACCGAACCACGTGCTGAAGGAACAAAGGCACCAATTCGGAGGAGGAAGGCAACTTAGGTAATGGCACAAGATGTATCATTTTGGAAAACCTATCACAAATCACCCAGATAACGGTCATTCTCTGAGAAACAGGGAGGTCGGAAATGAAATCCATAGAGATATGGGTCCATGGTCTCTTGGGCACAGGCAATGGCATCAACAAACCACTAGGGCGAGAGCAAGGCTTGGAGCGAGAGCAAGTCCCGCAGGACTGCAAAATTCCCTGACGTCACGAGACAAAGTAGGCCACCAAAAGGACTGACTAACCAAGTCTCTGGTACCAAAAATTCCGGGATGACCGGCCAATGCGGAACAATGAATCTCAGATATCACACTCTTTTTCCACCGGTCTGGGACAAACAATTTCCCAATAGGGCAGAGTTCGGGTTTATCCTCCTGACACCCTTCCAGAGCCAGTCTCAAATTGGGCGAGATGGCGGAAAGAACTACACCCTCTTTCAAAATAACAGTAGGATCAGATAACTCGGGAGAGTCAGCAAGGAAACTCCTCGAGAGGGCATCCGCTTTAACATTCTTAGTGCCTGGAAGAAAAGAAACTACAAAATTAAAACGCGTGAAAAACAAGGCCCACCTGGCCTGTCTAGGATTAAGTCGCTTGGCTGATTCCAGATAAACTAGATTCTTATGGTCCGTGAGGACCACCACCTGATGTTTGGCTCCCTCCAGCCAATGTCTCCACTCTTCAAAAGCCCACTTCATGGCCAATAACTCCCGATTACCCACGTCATAATTACGTTCAGTTGGAGAAAAATTTCGAGAGAAAAAGGCACAAGGGTTACTTTTAGAGGTCTCTGGATCTCTTTGGGACAAAACGGAACCTGCCCCAATTTCAGAGGCATCAACCTCCACCTGAAATGGCAGAGAAACATCAGGCTGCCGTAGAACAGGAGCAGAAGTGAATCTCTGCTTAAGTTCCTGAAACGCAGAAACTGCCTCAGGAGGCCAATTCACCACATCAGAACCCTTCTTGGTCAAATCAGTCAATGGTTTAACAATAACAGAGAAATTACCAATAAATTTACGATAAAAATTGGCAAAACCCAAGAATCTCTGAAGAGCCTTTAATGAAGTGGTTGGACCCAATCACAGATGGCCTGAACCTTGACCGGGTCCATTTCAATAACAGATGGGGACAAAATGAATCCCAGAAATGAGATCCTCTGTACGCCAAAAAGACACTTTGATCCCTTCACATACAGAGCATTCTCTCTCAAAATCTGGAACACAGTCCGAACATGTTTCACATGAGAGTCCCAATCATTGGAAAAAATCAAGATATCATCCAAATAAACAATCAGAAATTTATCCACAAAATCCCTGAAAATGTCATTCATGAAGGACTGGAAGATGGAAGAAGCATTAGTGAGCCCAAAGGGCATCACTAGGTACTCAAAATGCCCCTCTGGGGTATTAAATGCCGTCTTCCATTCATCCCCGTGCTTAATGCGAATAAGGTTATATGCCCCCCTGAGGTCAAGCTTGGTAAACCAAGTAGCACTTTTCACCCTGGAAAACAGGTCAGAAATCAAGGGTAACGGATATTGATATTTCACAGTGATATTGTTCAAGAGACGATAATCAATACACAGCCTTAATGAACCATCCTTTTTGGCCACAAAGAAAAAACGGCACCCAAGGGTGAAGAGGATGGTCTGATATGACCCTTCTCCAATGACTCCTTGATATAAGACCGCATAGCGTCATGTTCAGGTACAGACAAGTTAAAAAGGCGACCTTTAGGGAATTTACTACCAGGCACTAATTCAATAGCGCAGTCATAGCTCCTATGGGGGGGCAAGGATGCAGATTTACTTTCGCTAAACACATCAGAAAAATCAGTCAAAAAGTCAGGAACATCCTGAGCCTGGGGGGAGGCAGAAAAAACAGGAGTGTTGGCATTAACACATTGGCAGCCCCAACTGGTTACAGACACAGTTTTCCAATCCAAAACAGGATTATGAGACTGTAACCAAGGGAAACCCAGTACAATAATGTCATGCAGATTATACAGCACCAAAAATTTGCAACTCTCCTGATGATCAGGTTCAACCCTCATTATCACCTGAGTAGAGAACTGGGGTTTATTCTCAGCTAAAGGGGTAGAATCGATCCCCAGTAGGGGAATAGACTTCCGTAGGGTATCAAGGGAAACCCACAACGTTTAGCAAAATCAAAATCCATCAGGTTAATAGCTGCTCCCGAATCAACAAAAGCCTGAGCAGAAAATGTGGACAGGGACTAAATCAGGGTAACAGTCAACAAAAATTTAGTCTGAACACTACCCAAGACAACTGAACGTGCAAAACGTCTTACCCGCTTAGGGCAGACTGAAATAGCATGAGAGGCATCACCACAGTAGAAACATAACCCATTGCGTTTTCGAAACTCATGACGCTGTGCCCCAGAAGCCACTCTATCACACTGCATGGGTTCAGAAGCTGGTTCACAAGGCAACACTATTCCACGCATACCTCTACGCTCACGCAAACGTCTGTCAATTTGAATCGCTAATGACATAGAATCACTGAGACCAGAGGGGACAGGGAATCCCACCATAACATCCTTTACATTCTCTGACAGACCCTTCCAAAAAAGGGCTGCCAAAGCATCGTCATTCCATTTGGTCAGGACTGCCCACCTTCGGAATCTCTGACAGTATAACTCAGCGTCCTCAAGCCCCTGATTTAATGCCAACAAGGCTTTTTCAGCTTGATCAATGACATTAGGCTCATCGTACAATAACCCCAGAGCCTGAAAAAATGCATCAACATTACTCAAAACAGGGTCCCCAGGTATCAGGGAAAAAGCCCAATCCTGAGGATCACCGCGCAGGAGAGAGATGACAATTTGAACCTGCTGTGCTGCGTTCCCTGAGGACTTAGATTTTAAGGCAAAAAACAACTTACAGTTATTTTTGAAATTCAGAAATTTAGCTCGATCCCCTAAAAACAAATCTGGCATGGGAATCCTAGGTTCCACAACAGGCAACCCTGCAAGATAGGTAGCAATACTCCGAACTTCAGTGGCAAGCTGATCCACAGACAACTGTGCAAACTCCATTGAGAGAAAAAAAAATCCTCCTCAGCACCCAGAGATACAGAGGGAAAAAAAAATAAAAAATCTCTGACAACTCTGACAATCTTCTTTCTTTCACACTATTTTTCCCTTCTGTGAGTATCATATAATTATCAGATTTAATTACTGTTATGATTTGGTAGCTGAGGAGAGCAGGCAAAAAAGGCAATACACCAGAGAGGTTGGAATCTATTGGATTGCAGTACCCTGACTAACCACCACAACTAAAGGCAGCCGTGGAGTGTACCTACGTTGGTCCTAGACGCCTCATCACAGCCTGAGAAGCTAACTTCACCTAAAGATAGAAAGAGGAAAACTATCTGCCCCGGAGCAGATCCCCAAAGAACATAGGAAGCCCCCAAACATGTAATGGCGGTTAGACAAGAGGAAATACAGACACAGACAGAAAATAGTATGAGCAAACGATTGGGGCCCAATCTTCCTAGACAGAAAAGGATAGGAAGGTCACTTACTGCAATCCAAAAAACCCTAAAAAAAAATACCAACACACTAATTGCAAAAACACCTGAGATCACACGACCTCTACCACCTAAATTAGTTCTCTGGTGTAACAAAACTAAGCCGCAGCCAAAGAAAAAACTGGAAAAGGCAAATGAACAAACAACTGGCTGAACTAAACTGAGAGGAGCACAAGCCCCTGGAAATGCAAAAAGCAAGCACAAAAAACTAAAAGAAGAAAATGTCTTATCTGTTAGCAGAAGATGCAGGCACGAAACAGCAAGCTTCAAAGTGAACCAGGAACAAAAGTTGAGACCAGAACAATTGATCACCGGCAACCCTGATGGGAGGGAACCTCCCTTATATAAGACCAGTCAGTAACACCTGATCGCCAATCTTCACAATCTTCATTGAATAGTTCAGTACTGTTTGTAACCACCAGAGGGAGCTTCTGCTCAGAATTCATTTCTAGCACATTCACAACAGGCCGCGTGCCAGCTGAGAGGGCTCTGCGTGCCCTCTCTGGCACGCGTGCCATAGGTTCGCCATCAGTGATGTAGGGGAACCTCAGCAGATGACAGAGCTGTTACTGAAAATAATCTCTATATAAAGACCAACATTGATATTACCGCCATATGGTCAGTGGTAAATAGTAATACCAGCCCTACAGAACATATAAGAGATTACAGCACAGTTATAGATAATGACTTATTCCATCTGTCCCAGACTGACATGACAACTTCTTCCAGCCAGGACTCAGCTGTAGAGATTACAACAAAGACACATTTCACTTCTCATATTTTCAGCACTGTCACCAATGGGACTATTGACAACCTGCACAAACTGCTCATCCTGCTGATACCCCAATACTGAGCCATGCTGCTGTATGGGTCCCTATTATTGCACTTGCTGTGTGGTTCTCTGTGACCTCTAAATTCTAAAGCAACCCTCTAGAAAATATAATGCCGGGTGCAAGTGCCCTAGAAAACAGTGCCCACATTTTATCCCCTAGAAAGTAATAATGCCCTCTGTGTGCCCTTCTGAGAGTCTCTGCCGTCCATCAATGCCGTTTTTTATTTCCCATTGACTTGCATTGGGGTCGGGTTTCGGATGAAACTCTGACTTGTTTTGCCCTAGTCGGACCATTTTCATGAAACTCAAATTTTGTTTCAGTCGGGTGGTCCGAAACCCGATCCGACCAAAGTCGCTCAACTCTACTCGAGACTCCTCTATTTCTGATAACCAGTCAATAAAAAGCTGACAGGTGGGTGCTGCAGCCACAGCTGTTCACTTTATCTGCCCTGGTTATCAAAAATAGAGGGGTCCCCATGCCATTTTTTTCTTTTATTTATTTATTTCACAGGCAGTGAATGGTGAATACTCTCACCATTGTACACCTGCTCTCGCTGCTATCAGTGAGACCAGGCATATGATGATGAGAGTAGTACTCTCAGAAGCCGATGCTTGTGACCGGCAGTAATCTTTTTACCGCCGGTCAGAGTTGCTGGTTCTCACTCTGTGATCTGTGTGACAGCATGGGAACCGCAGTGCTCTGACCGGCAGTAACAAACTTACTGCCAATCCGAGCCAGTGTTTCTCGTGCTGTCACACATGTTAGGGGCTCCCATTCATATGAATGGGGTCTGGGTTTAGGTTTGAGTTCGGGTACCATTCTGGTACCCAAACTGAACTTTTTTTTAAATGTTCGGCCGAACCCGACGGACCCAAACATCCATGGATCCACCCATCACTACTACTGACTCATCGCTCCAAATCAGCCATTTGCAATCTTCTGCTCTCCACTTTTAATACTTTTTTGCAAACTCGAGACGACGCTGCTTATGATGATATTGAAGTCAAGGCTTCTTCACCTTTTTTCGGGCCACTATTCCAGACTTGTGTACTCAGCGTTATACCTGTACTTGCATAGACGTCTCTAATCTCACTATTATGAAGTATCCAAGCCACCCCCACTGCTGTGTTTGTCGCGCCAGAACTAATAGACCTTGTGATTTACAATTTTTTAAAACTTTTTCACTTTTATTTACATTTTTTTACTTATTAACTTTGTTCCACTATATGACTTTCACTTTTTGCACTTTTTGCAGCATAGCAAAGCAGTAGCATTGCAATGCTTTACAAATTGTCAGTGCTGCACTGACAGAAAAACTTGCTACACCATGCTCTGAGCATGTTGTAGAAAGTTTGCTAGCTCTGGTGACCCGGATGTTGGCATGGCGACATCAAGGCGTTGATTGGAGAACAGAGGGGGCTCCCTCTACTTGCTTGCTAAATACTGCAATCAATCTCACTATTTAGGGGGTTAAAGCAGGGTTCCCCAACTCCAGTCCTCAAGGCCCACCAACAGATCATGTTTTCTGGATTTCCTTAGTATTGCTCAGGTGATAATTGCCTTGAGGACTGGAGTTGGGGAACCCTTGGTTAAAGTACCAGGAGCAGTGCGGGCACAGCTCCTGCACTGAGTGATGCGTGTCAGCTGTCAGAATCAGTTGAATCTGGTGGCGATCACGCATGAACAGTGTTTTTGCGTGCAAAATTGCCATGACATATCCATATGTCATAGCATACCTCCCAACCGTCCCGGATTGACCGGGACAGTCCCGATTCTGACCCTCCCACACTCTGTCCCGGCGGGACAGCATGTGTTCCGCAGTGAGAGAAGCCGCCACGCCCCCCATGAACCCCTTCCTCGCTTTCCCAGCGCTCCACTACAGCTTCTGACAGCAGAGCAATGACTTTGCTGGCTGTCTTCTTATGTGCGAGCAGGACCTGTGATGAGGTCACAGGAGGGGAGGAGTTGGGTGTCACATGGTCAGGCTCCTCTGTGTGCAGGTCGGTTTTTGGCTCTCTGCTGTGCTGGTTGTCAGGTGCTCCACGAGGGTAAGTTTATGTGTGGGGTCAGGAGGCGTTTACAGTGTAGCAGTGCTGTAGTGTGTGCGAGGTGTATGGAGCGGAGCCGTGTGTGTACGAGGTGTACGGAGCGGAGCCGTGTGTGAACGAGGTGTACGGAGCGGGGCTGTGTGTGAACGAGGTGTATGGAGCAGAGCCGTGTGTGTACGAGGTGAACGGAGCGGTGCCGTGTGTGAACGAGGTGTATGGAGCGGAGCCGTGTGTGTACGAGGTGTACGGAGCGGAGCTGTGTGTGAACGAGGTGTACAGAGCGGAGCCGTATGTGTACAAGGTGTACGGAGCGGAGCCATGTGTGAACAAGGTGTACGGAGCGGAGCCGTGTGTGTACAAGGTGTACGGAGTGGAGCCGTGTGTGAACGAGGTGTACGGAGCAGAGCTGTGTGTGTACGAGGTGTACAGAGCAGAGCCGTTTGTGGACAAGGTGTGCGGAGTGGAGCCGTGTGTGTGCGAGGTGTATGGAGCGGAGCCGTGTGTGTGCGAGGTGTTCAGAGTGGATCTGTGTGTGTACGAGGTGAGCGGAGCCGTGTGTGTACGAGGTGGCTGTAGCAGTGCTGTATGTGTATGGGGCGTACAAAACGGAGCCCTGTGTGTATGAAGTGTACGGAGCTGAGCTGCTCAGCTCCATACACTTTGTACACACAGGGCTTCGTGCTTGAGCCGTGTGTGTACAGAGCGGAGCAGAGCCATGTGTGTGTACGGGGTGTACAGAGTGGAGCCGCGTGTGTACGAGGTGTTCGGAGTGGAACCGCATGTGTACGAGGTGTATGGTGCAAAGCCGCATGTGTACAAGATTTACGGAGCGTGGCTGCGTAAGTACAAGGTTTACGGAGTGAAGCCGTGTGTGTACTGAGTGGAGCCGTGTGTGCGAGAGGTGTACGGAGCAGAACCGTGTGTGTATGAGGTGTGCGGAGCCGTGCGTGTACAAGGTGTATTGTGGGGAGCATTCATACCTCCCAACTGTCCCAGATCCAGTGGAACAGTCCCAATTTTGAGAGTCTGCCCCGCTGTCCCGGCCGGGAGCTTACTGTTCCCCTGGACACAGGAGTACACGGCGGAGCCCCGAGGAGCACTTTAAAGCTCGCACGTGATGTTCCACCGGAAGTGATGTGCTGGAAGCTGACCGGAAATGAGGTAATTTTAGGAGGAGATTGTGACGGAACCATGGAGGCACTTCAGGGAATGCTTCAGATCCATCACCGTGTCCTCCTCCGACAGCGTGGACAGCGGGATCGCCTTGGAATCGGGGATCTCGGCCATGTGAGCGGATCATGATATGTCCTGCATCGGGAGGCTCAGGTGGGCACTACAATGGGAGCCGGGCTGCAATACTATCTTTATAGAATTTTTCTTTCTTTCTCTCTCTCTGTTCTTTCTTTCTCTCTCTCTGTTCTTTCTCTCTCTCTGTTCTTTCCTACTCTCTTTCTGTTCTTTCTTTCTCTCTCTGTTCTTTCTTTCTCTCTCTCCTTTCTTTCTCTCTCTCCTTTCTTTCCTTCTCTGTTCTTTCTCTCTAATCCTTTTTTCTTTCTCTCTCTCTGCTCTTTCCTCTCTGTTCTTTCTTTCTCTCTGTTCTTTTTCTTTCTTTCTCTATTATTTTTCTTTCTTTCTCTCTGTTCTTTTTCTTTCTTTCTGTTCTTTCTTTCTCTCTCTGTTCTTTTTCTTTCCCTCTTTCTTTCTCTCTGTTATTTTTCTTTCTTTCTCTCTGCTCTTTCTTTCCCCTCTTTCTTTCTATCTCTCTGTTCTTTTTCTTTCTTGCTCTCTGTTCTCTTTCTTTCCCCTCTTTCTTTCTCTCTGTTCTTTCTTTCCCCTCTTTCTTCTTTTCCCCTCTTTCTTTTTTTCTATCTCTGTGTCTCTTTTTCTTTCTTCCTCTCTTTCTTTTCTTCCCTTTCTTTCTTCTCTCTTTTCTTTCTCTCTCTCTTCTTTCTTCCTTTCCTTTCTTCTTTCTCTTTCTGTCTTTCTTTCTCTCTGTTCTTTCTTTCTTTCTTTCCCCTCTTTCTTTCTCTTTCTGTTCTTTCTTTCTCTCTCTGTTCTTTCTCTCTGTTCTTTCTTTCCCATCTTTCTTTCTCTCTTTGTTCTTTCTTTCCCCTCTTTCTTTCTGTTTTTTCTTTCCCATCTTTCTTTCTCTCTCTGTTCTTTCTTTCCCCTCTTTCTTTTTTTCTCTCTCTGTTTATTCTTTCTGTCCCCTCTTTCTTTCTTTCTGTTTCATTCTTTCTGTTTTTCTCTCTGTTCTTTCTTTCCTTTCTTTCTTTCTTTCTTTCTTTCTTTCTTTCTTTCTTTCTTTCTCTCTCTGTTCTTTCTTTCTCTCTCCCTCTCTGTTCTTTCTTTCCCCTTTCTTTCGCTCTCCCTCTCTGTTCTTTCCCCTCTTTTTCTTTCTCTCTCTCTCTGTTCTTTTTTTCTGTCCCCTCTTTCTTTCTCTCTGTTCTTTCTTTCCTCTCTTTCTTTCTCTCTCCCTCTCTGTTCTTTCTTTCCCCTTTCTTTCTATCCCCATCTCTGTTCTTTCTTTCCACTCTTTTTTTCTCTCTGTTCTTTTTTTCTGTCCCCTCTTTCTCTCTGTTCTTTCTTTTCTGTTCTTTCTTTCGTTCCCCTTTCTTTCTTTGTTTCTTTATTTCTCTCCACTCTTTCTTCCTTTCTCTCTGCTCTTTCTTTCTCTCTCTGTTTTCTTTTTTCTCTCTCTCTGTTCTTTCTCTCTTTTCCTCAGTACTAATCAGTGTGCCCATAGTACCAGCCACTGATCTCATAATGCCAGCCACTGTGCCCTCAGTACCAGTGTGATCAGCAGTGCTAAATGGGTGTGGTTGGGGTGTGGACATGGGTGTGATTAGTTGTGAAATGGGTGTGGTCAGGGCGTGGCCTAAAATTTGCAGCGGTGTGCTACGCGCGCCACAAACGTTGTCCCTCTTTACCATCTTCAAAAGTTGGGAGGTATGGTCATAGGTTGGTAAGTACCAGCCAACCATGACATATAGATATATTCAATGTTGGGAAGGGGTTAATATAAACAGGAGAATTAAAAAAAATATATAAATTGCATGTATGCTAATGACAGCAGCCTTACTAACAAGATGGAGTTAGTAAAACTAAAAAAGCTTGAGGAGAATTATGACATAGTGGGGTTAACAAAGGCTAAATGGCAGGCTTGACTGGGCTCCTACTTATAGGGCTATAGTCTGCTTAGGAAGAAATAACTGAGGGGCAGAGGTAATTTTTATATGTAAAATCTATATATATAAAAATGAGTGTATGTGTGTGTGTATCAGCTACGCCCACTCCACATAGCCCCAACCAATCACTGAGCATCTTTCATTTCACCAGAGCTGTGTAAAAGAAGCTGAGCTGTGATTGGTTGCTATGAGCAATAGTTTTCCTTGTAGACAGTTGTGGTAACTGAGGCCTATTATTCTTATCATTTCTATGGTGTTATCGTCCTTCTGTAAAGCTGGAAATAACACAATTTATTACCGTGCCGACACAGACCACCCTCCGACACAGACTGCAGGGGGAGTCCAGAATCAGGAACCTCTTTTTGTCTGGCATGAAGCATCTCAATAACTTAAAAATTCAAACACGGATTAAAAAAAGAAACACAAGATGGATTTCTCCAACCCAGGTATCAATTTAATCAGTGTAACAGCACTAACCTGACAATATTGGCTCTGACGGGATGATGTGGGATATTAGGGGTAGTAGTCTGGTGGCTCTGACGGGATGATGTGGGATATTAGTGGTAGTAGTCCGGTGGCTCTGACGGGATGATGTGGGATATTAGGGGTAGTAGTCCGGTGAGATCTGACGGGATGATGTGGGATATTAGGGGTAGCAGTCTGGTGGATCTGACGGGATGATGTGGGATATTAGTGGTAGTAGTCCGGTGGATCTGACGGGATGATGTGGGATATTAGGGGTAGTAGTCTGGTGGCTCTGGCTGATGGGATAATTGAGATATTAGGGGTAGTAGTCCGGTGGCTCTGACGGGATGATGTGGGATATTAGGGGGAGTAGTCCAGTGGCTCTGGCTGACGGGATGATGTGGGATATTAGGGGTAGTAGTCCGGTGGCTCTGGCTGACGGGATGATCTGAGATATTAGGTGTAGTAGTCCGGTGGGTCTGGCTGACGAGATGATGCGGGATATTAGGGGTAGTAGTCCGGTGGCTCTGGCTGACGGGATGATGTGGGATATTAGGGGTAGTAGTCCGGTGGCTCTGGCTGACGGGATGATGTGGGATATTAGGGGTAGTAGTCCGGTGGCTCTGGCTGACGGGATGATCTGAGATATTAGGTGTAGTAGTCCGGTGGGTCTGGCTGACGAGATGATGCGGGATATTAGGGGTAGTAGTCCGGTGGCTCTGGCTGACGGGATGATGTGGTATATTAGGGGTAGTAGTCCGGTGGCTCTGGCTGACGGGATGATGTGGGATATTAGGGGTAGTATTCCGGTGGCTCTGGCTGACGAGATGATGTGGGATATTAGGGGTAGTAGTCCGGTGGCTCTGGCTGACGAGATGATGTGGGATATTAGGGGTAGTAGTCCAGCGGCGCTAACATCAATGATAGCTTGAAGTCTTTTGTGGTAGTTGTGGATGAGGTTCTTTGTTTTCTCAGATGGTAAAGCTGCCCACTCTTCTTGGCATAAAGTCTCCAGTTCCTGTAAATTCCTGGACTGTCTAGCATGAACTGCGCGCTTGTGATCACCCCAGAGTGGCTCAATGATATTGAGGTCAGGAGACTGAGATGGCCACTCCAAAACCTTCACTTTGTTCTGCTGTAGCCAATGACACTTCAAGTTGGCCTTGTGTTTTGGATCGTTGTCATGTTGGAATGTCCAAGTACGTCGCATGCTCAGCTTCCGGGCTGATGATTGCAAATTTTCCTCCAGTATTTGCTGATAATGTGTTGCATTCATCTTTCCTTCAACTTTGACCATGTTTCCTGTGCCTTTGTAGCTCACACATGCCCAAGACATCAGCGATCCACCTCTATGCTTTACAGTAGGAATGGTGTTCCTTTCATCATTGGTCTTGTTGACCTCTCTCGAAATGTAACTTTTATGGCTGTGGCCAAAAAGTTCAATTTTGATCTCATCACTCCAAATTACCTTGTTACAGAAGTCTTGAGGCTTGTCTCTGTGCTATTTTATGTATTGAAGGTGAGATACTTGTGGCATTTGAGCAGTAATGGCTTAAATCTGTCAAATCAACCATGCAGCCCATTTTTCTTCAAGTGCCTCCTTATTATGTATCTTGAACCAGCCACACCGCTAGTTTACAGAGAGTCCAGTATTTCAGCTGATGTTATTTGTGGGTTTTTCTTTGCATCCAGAACAATTTTCCTGGCAGTTTTGGATTACATTTTTGTTGGTCTACCTGACCATAGTTTTGTTTTTACAGAGCCCCTGATTTTCTATTTGTTAATCACAGTTTGAACGCTGCTTACTGGCATTATCTATTCCTTGGATATCTTTTTGTATCCCTTTTCTGTTTTATAGAGTTAAACTATCTTTTCCCGTAGATCCGTTGACAATTCTTTTGGTTTCCCCATGACTCACAATCCAGAAATGTCAGTGGCTGGATGAAAGATGCAAGAGTCTGTCTGGATCCCAGAAACTCACTTAGCTTTTATGCACACACACTGATTACAAGCAAACAGGATACAGGTGAGGATGTTGCCTTTAGTAGCCATTCACACCCATTTGTGTCAACTTCTGTGCATGTTATCAGGCCAAAATCACCAGAGTATGTGAACTTTTGATCAGAGTCATTTGTATGTTTTGGGTTGTCATTATGATTTAAAAAGAGAAAACAGCAGTTTGACAATAAATGGCTTCACCCAGCCACTAACCATGAGTGGAGAAAAAGTTTTGGTGTTATCATTCAAATTCTCTGAAAAAAGGCCAAGAAAGCAAACATTCTGCCGGGGTATGTAAACTTTTGAGCACAACTTCATTAATGATAATTTATTACTTATATAGTGCCAACGTATTCTGCAGCACTTTACAGTTTTTGCACACATTATCATTTACAATCTAAATTTCCTATCAGTATGTCTTTAGAATGTGGGAGGAAACCGAAATACCGGGAGGAAACCCACGCAAACACGGGGAGAACATAAAAACTCGTTGCAGATGTTTTCCTTGGGCTGCAGTCAGGGCCGGCGTCAGCACCCGGCACACCCGGGCAAGTGCCGGGGCCCTGAGCAGGCGGGGGGCCCACTCGCTGTCAGGCACACCGGCGCCCGTTAGCGGAGGAGAGCGGTGTCAGTGCCGCCACTGGCTCCCCCCACTTGCTCAGGGCCCCGTCAGCAGCTGGCACAATACTCACCTCTCCCGTGCCTCCGCTGCCGCAGCTCCGGGCTCCAGGGGTTGCCAGTGCTTCCTCTCACAGCAGCGCCGCTGAATGACGTCATCATTCAGTGGCCTTCTGTGGCAGAGAGCGTGCGGATGCCGGACAGGTGAGATGTGATGTGTATGTGTCTGTGTATCAGTGTGTGTGTATGTAGTGCGGTGCTTGTGTGTGTGTGTGTGTGTGTATGTATGTATGTATGTGAGAGAGTGCTTGTGTGCTGTGGTGCTGTCTGTGTGTGATGATGGGCAGGCATTGATGATAATGGGCAGGCATAGATGATGATGGGGAGGACATGATGATAATGGGCAGGCATTGATGATGATGGGGAGGAGATGATGATGATGATGGGCAGGCATTGATGATGATGGGGAAGTGATGATGATGGGCAGGCATTGATGATAATGGGGAGGCCATGATGATGATGGGGAGGCCATGATGATGATGGGCAGGCATTGATGATATTGGGAGGCCATGATGATGATGGGCAGGCATTGATGATAATGGGGAGGCAATGATGATGATGGGCAGGCATTGATGATAATGGGGAGGCCATGATGATGATGTGCAGGCATTGATGATAATGGGGGGCCATGATGATAATGGGGAGGCCATGATGATGATGGGCAGGCATTGATGATAATGGGGAGGTAATGATGATGATGGGCAGGCATTGATGATAATGGGGAGGCCATGATGATGATGTGCAGGCATTGATGATAATGGGGAGGCAATGATGATGATGGGCAGGCATTGATGATGATGGGGAGACCATGATGATGATGGGGAGGCAATGATGATGATGGCAGGCATTGATGATGATGGGGAGACAATGATGATGAGGGGGAGGCAATTATTATGAGGGGGAGGCGATAATGATGATGGGGAGGAAATCATGATGATAATGGGGAGTCTTTCCACAGCGCCCTTTCCTGAGCCGTAACAGTGCAGAACGCAGTACAGCGCAGAGGAGAGCTCCATATTTTGTATGGAGCATTATATGGGGACCAGCATCCTGTATGGAGCATTATATGGGGACCAGTATCCTGTATGGAGCATTATATTGGGTCCAGTATTCTGTATGGAGCATTATTTTGGGTCCAGTATTCTGTATGGAGCATTATATGGGGGATGGGGGATGACATCCTGCATGGGGTATTATATGGGTGATGAGGGGGAGACTATGTGGTGCCCATAATATTGTATGGAGGACTGTACTATCCAGTCTGTACTGTGCGCTGTGAGGATTTGGCGGTTTTTGAGCTATTGTACAATTTACAATAGATATCAGTCATGTAATGGAAGAAGTGAAGTATTTGGCATTGTACTGTACCTATATTTCTCTGCTGTATCTGTGCATCATGAATCGTGGTCTGTGTTAAAGGGGCCCACTGAGGCTCTTTCGCCCGGGGCCCATAAAAACCTGGAGCCGGCCCTGGCTGCAGTGCTAACCACTGAGCCACCATGTTGCCTAGTGCTATCACCACATTGACCGAATAATAGCACATACAAGGAAGAAATACCACCACTAGAGATGAGCGACTTTGCCTCCGGGAGGGTCGAGTCGGGTTTCGGACCACCCGACTTTCACAAAAGTCAAGTCGAACGAAATCGTCCAACTATCTTCAAAAGTCGAAGGTCTGACTGAAACACGAAACCCAATGCAAGTTAATGGGGAAGCAAAGTCAGCAGGGAGTGGAGGACAGTAAACACACCTACAGTGCACATTTCAATGCCAACAACATCAATTCTTATTGCTTAAGCTTGTCAACCTTAATTTACTTTATATTAATAGTTACGCATTGAAAACTGGGGGTTATTTGGCTAAAGTTGTGCGGGTGGGGGGGCAGGGCTGGCTCCAGGTTTTCATGGGCCCCGGGCCAAAGAGTCTCAGTGGGCCCCTTTATCACATACCACAATTGATGATGCTCCGATACGGCAGAGAAATATAGGTATAGTACAATGCCAAATATTTCACTTCTTACATTACATTACTGATATCTATTTTAAATTCTACAATAGCTCAAAAACCGGACAGTATATTACTCCATACAGTATTATGGCCACCACATAGTGCGCCATACAGAATAATGAGCCCCATATATTGCTCCATACATAATTGGTCCCATATAATGTTCCATACAGTATATGATGAGCTCCACATAATGATACAGTACTGTATATGATGGTCCCCATATAATGTGCCATACAGTATAGGACGGTCCCCATAGAGTATAATGAGCCCCACATATTGCTCCATACAGTATAATGAGTCGCAAATAAAGCTCCATACAGTATATGATGGGCCCCATATATTGCTCCACACAGAATGGGCTCCATATAATGCTCCATACAGAATAGACCCCATATGTGCTCCTTATGATACTCCATACCCTATATGATGCCCCGTAAATAATGAACCCCATAAGATGCTCTAGTATATGATGGGCCCCATGGATGATGCTCCAGTGTATGATGGGCCTATATAATGCTCCATATATAATGGGCCCCATATGATGCTACAGTATATGATGGGCCCCATGGATGATGCTCCAGTGTATGATGGGCCTATATAATGCTCCATATATAATGAGCCTCATATGATGCTCCAGTGTATAATGGGCCCCATATATGATGCTCCAGTATATGATGGGCCCCATTTATAATGCTCCAGTGTATGATGGGCCCCATGGATGATGCTCCAGTGTATGATGGGCCTATATAATGCTCCATATATAATGGGCACCATATGATGCTCCAGTATATGATGGGCCCCATATATTGCTCCATACAGAATGGGCTCCATATAATGCTCCATACAGAATAGGCCCCATATGTGCTTCATATGATGCTCCATACCCTATAAGATGCCCCATAAATTATGAACCCCATATGATGCTCTAGTATATGAAGGGCCCCATGGATGATGCTCCAGTGTATGATGGGCCTATATAATGCTCCATATATAATGGGTCCCATATAATGCTCCAGTATATGATGGGCCCCATGGATGATGCTCCAGTGTATGATGGGCCTATATAAAGCTCCATATATAATGAGCCTCATATAATGCTCCAGTGTATAATGGGCCCCGTATTGATGCTCCAGTGTATGATGGGCCCCATTTATAATGCCCCAGTGTATGATGGGCCCCAAGGATGATGCTCCAGTGTATGATGGGCCTATATAATGCTCCATATATAATGGGCCCCATATGATTCTCCAGTATATGATGGGCCCCATGGATGACGCTCCAGTGTATGATGGGCCCCATTTATAATGCTACAGTGTATGATGGGCCCCATATATAATGTTACAGTTTATAATGGGCCCTATCTATGATGCTCAAGTGTATGATGGGCCCCATATATAATTCTCCAGTGTATAATGCTCCCCATATATTGCTCCAAACATTTAAAAAAATGAAATACCACCATCCGAACTATTTCTTTGATTGATGGGGCGGTCAAGAAAGAGGAACCCATGTGCATTCTGTGGATTGACGCAGAAAAGGCTTTTGACAGGGTGCACTGGGATTTTATATTTCAAACGTTAGAAGGAATTGGCTTAAAAGAAACTATGCTCCGTAGAATTTCTACCCTGTACTCATCTCCCAGTGCTCAAGTTAAAATTAATGGCGCACTTTCAAACACATTTTTAATTCGGAACGGCGCGAGGCAAGGCTGTCCTCTTTCACTCTTGCTTTATATACTCACTATGGAACATCTAGCAACCGCGATACGGAATAATCCCTCCATTAGAAGCATAAAAGCCCAATCAGAAGAGCACAAACTGGCATTTTTTGCAGATGATGTCCTATTGTATGTCTCTTCCCCAACTATAAGTCTCCCAAATATTATCTCAGAATTACCTAGATTTGGTCATCTGAGCAATTTCAAAATTAATACCCACAAATCGGAGATTCTCAAAATCTCAATCCAACCAAGTGAGGTGGAGAGTTTGGTTGCTTCATTTCCCTTTAAGTGGTGTTCACATTCTCTTACCTATCTAGGAATAAAAATCACCGCCAAAGTATCTAATCTTTATGAAGCAAACTTTAAGACAGCTTTACAAAAAGCTGAGTTAGACTTAGAAAAATGGCGTAAACTACCTTTATCTTGGTTTGGAAGAGTGAGCGCTATTAAAATGGATCTATTACCCAGTCTCCTATATTATTTCCAAACAATCCCCTTGTAGTTACCTGCCTCCTTTTTCTCACGTCTTTAAAAAGTGATTACTCGTTTTATTTGGTCACAAAAATGATCAAGTTTTTGTTAAGTAGATCAAAGCAAGAAGGGGGAATAGGTCTGCCAGATTTTGCTGTGTATAGTCAAGCAGCAATCGGTACATGTATTTTAGATCTGTTTAATAATAAAAACAACAAAAAATGGGTTACATTAGAAAATGATCTTAATGGACGTGACTCCCGTATAGTTATTTGTTCCCGGATGGAAGAACGGGATATACCTTTACCCTTCCTCACCAAAAACATGATATCATTTATCAAAAGAGGGAGTTGAGAGCTGGGAGTCTGTTCGTCTCCTGGCCCCCTAACTCCTATATATGACAATCCATCCTTTCCTGCAGGATTAAAAAGAGATACTTATCTACATAAAAATAGAGCTTCATAATCCATAATCTATGATTATGTACAAGGACAGGGATGAGGTCTCTTCAGGACATTTTTCGGGACAAGGAGCTGCCAACAGGTGCATGGTTCTTTTATGAACAAATAAAGAGCTTTATTATTAAATTAGTCAAACAATCCGATCCATACAGGATATTATCTCCGTTTGAGACTCTTTGTTTATCAACAAACTCTATAGATCACACTATCTCTTTATTATACAAAACCTTCCAAGAGGGGCAGACCCCATCGAGAGATTTCCCAGCATTTTTTTTCAAATCACTTTTTGGCTGATCAGGATATTTATACCTACTATCTGATACTATTTATTATCTGATGTGATTAATATCATTTACATAACCATATGCCTTCTAAGAGTTTGTTACCATTGGGGGTGTGCATACATGCATATATATCTCTTTTTCTTTGATGCCAGTTGTTCTATACCTTGCTCCGGTTGTACCACCTGTCTGTCTGTATGTTGTGTGGGTTTTTCCTGTTTTTATAATTTTTTTCATACATTTTTTATTATGATGTCTAATAAAGTTTGCAATTTTTTGACTATATTGTAGTAGAGTGTTTCTATTTTTTGGTGTTTTTTTCATGCTTATGATGGCATCGTCTGTGCTTACCAGCCGTGTGTATTCCTCAAAACACTGAAGGACTTTACAGAGTTCTTTCAGCTTTGACCACTGCACACCCGACAACTCCATGTCTGCCCTCAAACTGCTTGCCCGTGTATCCTTCCACAAATGCATTACAGCCTGCCTCTGTTCGCACAGCCTCTCAACAATGTGCATGGTGAAGTTCCACCTTGTTGCAACGTCTATGATTAGGCGGTGCTTGGGGAGGTGGAGTGATCGCTGCAGCCTCAGCATACGACTGGAGTCTACGGGCGAGCGACAGATGTGTGAGCACAGTCTTTGCACCTTATGGAGCAGGGCTGGTAACTCCGGATAATTATTTATGAAGCACTGCACCACCAGGTTCAAGGTGTGAGCCAGGCAAGGTATGTGTCTGAGTTTTGCCAGGGATATGGCCACCACAAAATTACGGCCGTTATCACAGACTACCTTGCCTGGCTCAAGATGTAGACTGCCCAGCCATGACTCAGTTTCTCGCTGCAAGTAGTCAGCCAGGACCTCCTCGGTGTGTCTGTTGTCGCCCAAAGAGATCATCTTTAAAACAGCCTGCTGATGCTTACCACTAGCTGTTCGATAGTGGGACACCTTGTGTGCAACACTGGCAGCTGCGGATGGAGTGCTCATGCGACTGCGCTCTGTCAACCAGCTTTCAATTCTGGATGAGGAGGAGGAGGGTCGAATGCCTACAGCCAACTGTTGCCTATACCGTGGGCTAGGCAGCACTGTCCCAACGCCGATGTCCCCTGTGGACCCTGCATCCACCACATTAACCCAGTGCGCAGTGCTGGACATGTAACGGCCCTGGCCATGCCCACTAGCCCATGCATCTGTTGTGAGGTGCACTTTTCCACTCACTGATTGTTTGAGTGCATGGACAATGCGGTCTTTCACATGCAGGTGGAGGGCAGGGATGGCTTTTCTAGAAAAGAAGTGCCGACTGGGTAGGTCATAGCGTGTGACAGCGTAGGCCATGAGCTCTCGGAATGCTGCGCTTTCAACCAAACGAAAGGGCATCATCTCTAATGAGATCAGTTTGGCAATGTAGGTATTCAAAGCCAGTGTAAGCGGATGAGAGGAAGAGTACTTTCTTGTCCTACTCAGAGTGTCTTCTAGGGTGAGCTGGACTTGAGAGCTGCATATGGGGGAACTAGCGGTGGACATGGCGGACTGAGAGGGGGTTGGTGATGGTGATGGTGGTGGTGGTGGTGGTGGTGGTGGTCGTGATGGCCTAGATTCAGTCTTTGTTGCAAAAACATTGTGATTCCCTGACTGCTTTGGCCTTGCGACGACACCTCAGCATTTCTTGCTGGTGGTGTGCTAACTAGTGGGCTTACAGTGAGGGAAGCGATGTAGCGTTGCTGGCTACCTTCAGTCGGAGCAGGTGCACATGTGCTACCTGAGGTTTTGTAGTCCGTCCAAGCTTGCAAGTGCATGGTGTTTAAATGTCTAAGCATGCAACTGGTATTCAAATTTTGGAGATTTTTCCCTCAGCTAAAGGTCCTTCCGCACTCCTTACAGATAACTTTTGCCTCATCAATAGGATTTTGGTAAAAAAAAGTGCCACATTGCACTCTTCCTACTATGGGATAAATTTTCAGGGTTTGCACGCCTTGCTAATTTTACTGTGTGGCCAAGCTGTCCTGCAACTCTTTTTGTTTTTTTAACACGTTTTTGGACTGCTTCGGGCCTGCCAGATATCAACAGCTGCAATGTCGATGCCTGCTGCGGATCCTCCTCCTCTTCTGACCTATTGCCAGCGGCACCCTCTTCCCCAATGGATGCCAATCTGGGTCAACAACTGGGTCATCCATCACCTCCTCTTCAATTTCATCTGCACCTTCCTCTGTGTCACCGTGTAAGGTGGTATAGTATGCGGGAAGGGGCACCTGAGTTTCATCAGGGTCAGATTCTGGCTCAGTAGACTGCGAGGGCAATGTAGTGCTCTGGGTGAATGTACCAGCAGAATCATCTAGCAGTGGCTGTGCATCAGTGCACTCCATGTCAAGATTCATCTTGGACTGGGGAATTCAGGATTTGACATGATAACCCAGGCATGGTATGTGAAAAGAGCTCCATGGAGTAATCTGAAGTGTGGCCTTCCGCATCCTTCACTTTTGGTGGGGGTGAAGGACACAAGGAAAGGTGTTGTTCCTGACCAGAAGCCTGCACTGACGACTCAGTGCTTGCATTTTTTGAAACTTCAGAAGAGGAGGCGATAGAGCTGGAGGCTGTTTCGGCAATGTAAGATAAAACCTGTTCCTGATGCTCCGGATTTAAAAGCGGTTTACCTACTCCCAGAAAAGGGAGCCTTCCAGGCCTTCTGGAGCCAGACGACAACACAGGCACAATACCTACTGCCTTAGGTGCTTTGTGCATTTGGCACTACCAGCAGATGCACCACCACCACCATCAGTACCAGCTGGCCCCCCGTCCATGTCTGCGGCCTCTTCCACCATACTTCCTCATGTTTTGGAAAATGTACCAATAATACCAACAGATATATGGTACAGTATCAGAAGCATACAGCTGTATATGGTGAAAGAGAAAATTTAAATCTACGTATATATTTCAAGAGTAGCACACAGATGCACACTCAGTATGGATTTGACCAGAATACAAAAAGCAGAAAAACAGTACTGTATCAGAAGCGTTCAGCTGTACACAGTGTATGGGAAATTGTAAATCTCCGTATATATTTCCGGAGTAACACATAGACGCTCACAGGTAGTGTTGAGCGATACGATAATGCAAATATTAGCTCTATCGGCCTTTCGATAATTCGTTTCGATATTTTCGTCTTATCGAATACCGGAATCGGATTTGTCACTGTCACTGTGAGGGTCCGTCAGCGGCACTTACCTGGCAGAAGATCTCCGGCGGTCACGTCCTGGACTGCTTGATGGCCGCCATTATCTTCTCCCTGGCGGTCACATGCAGTTTTTCGCGATAACTGCAGTGACTGCAGGGTAATCCCGGCTGTAAAGCAGTCAGTCCGATGACGTCACCGCCGGGGAAGCAGGTAATCAGCTGTGCTGCGCCGGGATGACAGGCTCTGCCTGTCATTCTGATGTAGCAGAGCTGGATCGTCGTGGGACACTCGTTACTATGGACTGCGTCGGTCAGGTGGTATACTTTTTTTTTTTTTTCATTTTTTTACAGGAGATCGATGGCGTCGCAGCAGGATGAGACAGTAATAAAAGAAATGAAAACTGTGTTTTTTTATTTTTTATTAAATTAAAAAATTTTTTTTGGAACATTCACCCGTCCGGGTACATAAACAATTTAACTATTTATTTACATACAGGGACCCTGTCCGGGTTATTTAGACTTCTTTGGCAGGGGTGTTACAGGTACCACCTGGTACTCTTCTGGTGCTTGCCAAACATCCGAGACACCAAGGACCACCAGGACCTGATGACGTCGTGTGGCCTGTACAGTCAAGTCGTGACCCGCTATCTGGGTCTGTGTGGCCACCTCTTTCATCTCTCTCCGGGTCTGGAGCCCTATGTCACGGACTGTACGAACCCCAGGGGGCCTAACAGGCGCCGGGTACGGGCCAGCTATACTTATCATGTCCATAGCTGGGGCTGCTGAGGAGACCACTGAGGGAGGCTGGGGAGATTTACGGCGTGGGGTGGGCACTTTTGCAGAGGCCTGGATGTGGGAGGCTGAAGGCTTCGAGGGTCTCACAGGTTCCTGACACACTGGGGAGTAGGGGTCGCACCTGGTAACATTTAGGGCGTACCACCCATTGTAACCCCAGTGTCGGGTGTAAGTCACCAAGTCTCCTGGCAACAGGTCCCTCCCCGGGTGTCCTTCTGGGAGGTGAGCCTCCACGTCCCGCCGGGTCACAAAGACTTCTAAATAAAGTCCAGGCTCCTTGATGAAGCCCCACCCACCTTTCAATTTAAAGCTCCGTACTGCACCCTTACGCCGCGGCTCACTCAGGGTTCCTTTATCCTTTCTCATCCGGTCCTTATCTGCCCGGTCCTTCTCCAGGTGACATTGGCGAAGTTTTAGGGTTTCTCGCTGCTCCCTTTGTCGCTCTGCTTCCCGCTCCCAACGTCTCCACTCTTCCTCCTGACGCCGATTGTAATTCTCCTCCACCAGTTGGTCCATGTCTCCACCACTCCACTGCAGCTTACAGTGTCCGGTTTGCGGCAGCTCTCCTGTCGCCCCCCAGTCCTGGCGGCGCTCCCCTGCGGAGGAAGCAGACGGCTCTAAATCAGATGACAGTCGGGGCTCCGGTACAGGCAGGTAGTGCTCTGGTGCCTGCGCGGCCTCCTCCATGAGGACGGGTGTCGCTTCTTCTGTCTCAGCGACCGGGGCAGACAGCGGGATCTGGGGTGCTGCTGACGGTGCTGCGGTTTTTGCAGGAACGGGTGCCTCCACTGCGACAACGTCAACCGGATCACATTGCAAGGGCTCCTCTACTATAACGGGTGCCTCACCTTCCGGTACAGACACTTCAGGTAAGAGGGATTGGCGCCGCTCCAAGTTTATTTTTAGGGCACGCCAGCTGGCTTCCATCCTGGCGACCTCCTCCCGGTGCCGGGCCAGGCCTCTCAGGGTATCATCCGCTTCTTGCAGCGTAGGAGGGTTTACAGGCCGGGTGCCCAACGGTGATTCCGTGGCGATCGGGTCGCTTCCGTGGGGGGAGAGCTCTGACTGCTCCATCCCTTACCACTTCTGCTCGTCGTGTCCATTAGCCATCTCTGCCAAGTCACATGTGTCATATCTGGAGAGGGCCCCTCTTTTGTAGGGAGGCGGGACCTCCTCACACTGAGGAGGATGAGGAGGCGGAACTCCAGAGCTGTGGGGCACGATGTTACATTGCAGTACCATTTACAGTGGGCGGCCATCGTTTTCACGCCACTGAGTGAGTGACACCCATGAAGAGCACGCCCTTCTTCTTCACCAGTGCCTCGTCGTGACGCAGATATGACGGAAAAATGGCAAATACATTCTCTGATGATTTTAGCAATTCTCAAGCACAAAACCAGTTCAATTCAGGCACACAGGACTCGCTTATAGCGAGCTACAGAATCCTGTTCGTGACGCCCAAGTTGAGTCGCACAGAGCCAGAGGTTTTCGGGGTACTCGGCACCGAGCCCGTCGACTTCTATGGGGTATGTCACGTCTTTACCCGGCAATTGAATTAGAGTCGATTTTACTATGTAGAAGTGTATAAACTATAAATATATGTATATATGTATGTCACAATGACATGTATATATATATATATTGTATTCTATGTGTGTATATTTTGTGTTTACAACGAAAGAAAGGGTTTTTTTGTTGCGATATTTTGTTCCCATAGACTTACATGGGACTTCCGGTATCGAAATCGGATATCGACGATATTTAGTGCTATCGGCGATACAATTTCGATACGATATTTTTAGATATCAAGCAATATCGCTCAACACTACTCACAGGCTCAGTATGGATTAGACCAGAATATAAAAAGCAGAAAAAGGGTACTGTATCAGAAGTGTACAGCTGTATACAGTGTTGGTGTAATTTTCAATCTCTGTATATATTTCCGGAATAACACACAGACGCTCACAGGCTCAGTATGGATTAGACCAGAATATAAAAAGCAGAAAAAGGGTATTGTATCAGAAGCGTACAGCTGTATTGTGTGGGAAAAAATGAATGCTCGGTAAGTGTGCAGAAAAAAAGAATAAAAATATTAGTGCTGTGTAAAAAGCAGTCTGCACAGCAGTGTACACACAGCAATACAGCTAGCAGGCAGCCTACTAACCAGCGCTGCTGCACACAAGAAATCCTCCCCTGTCACTGGCAGGCAGCCTAATAACCAGCGCTGCTGCACACAAGAAAATCCTCCACTGTTACTGCACACTAACTGTACAGCACAATTGCTATCTACACAAGCACATAAGAACTTCTCCTTTCCAGCCCTAACTCTCTCCCTACTGACAAACAGCGTCAGCAACCTCTCCCTACTGTTAAGATCGGCAGAAGTAAAATGGCGTTCGGCGTTCAGGGCCTTTATAGACACTATGACACCCCCCAAAGCAAACCAATCACTGCAATGCCCTTTTCTAAGATGGTGGTGGACGCTGCCCATGTTATCTCGTTGCCCACAGTGTACGTCCTTGCTCATTGGCTGAAAAAAGGCGCCTGCAAGCATTATGGGAACACCGACTTTGGCGCTCGGGTCGACAACCGCATGGCCGACTTCACGCTATGGTCGGCGAAACCCGACTTTAGCGAAAGTCGGCGACTTATGAATCTGACCGAGCTGTTTCGCTCAACTCTAACCACCACACCATGACCAGATTACATATTACCACAACATAGTGACCGAATACTACACTACTGATCATTAATAAAAAAACACAATATTAATATCACCATAAGTGCCATTATAAACAGGAGATCTATACTTTGCATAAAGTGTCAGTGTACAGGCAATATACAGTGATCACCGGTGACATACACAGGAGCTCTGTATGTAGTATACAGTGTATAGTGTCAGTGTAGAGGTAACACACTGACTTCCCGGTGACATCTCTAGTTGAAGTCTTTCATTTTTGTTTTCTTCTTCATCCAGTTCAGACCGCCATCATTTCTTCCAGCCAGGACTCGTCTGTTCAGAAAATAACACAGTTATCTAGAGCACATTCCCCAATTTTTCCCCAACCTCTATACTATGCCAGATGAAGAAAAAAGCGACCATTTCGCTCTGCACAGTAACAGGACCTCTCCTCCCTCACACTGAAAACAGTATCCTCAACAATAATATCCTTTAATTAGCCCTACAGTAATAATAGCCCTTGTCCAGACACACCCGGCCACATCATATCCTATCCTGCTCCCACCTTCTAACGCTGTGTCTGCTACTCCTCATTGCTGGCGACGTATCCCCAAATCCTGGCCCTCCTCAACACATCCCCACACTCATCTCTAACACCCTGCCATGATCCTCTACATGTTTTCGCAATGATGATAACCTCATACCCATTCATCCGTCCCCCACTCCTCCGGTCCCCCTACCTGGAGCTCTATGGAACGCACGCTCAATCTCCAATAAACTGTCGTTCATCCATGACCTCTTCATCACCAACAAACTCTCCTTCCTCGGCATCACTGAAACCTGGCTCACCCCTCTGACTCAGCCTCTCCAGTTGCACTCTCTTATGGCGGCCTCCATCTTTCTCACACCCCTCGCCCCAACAATAAATGTGGTGGAGGAGTTGGCTTGCTCCTCTCCAATACTTGCTCCTTTACCCTAATTCCTCTACCACCCTTAGCTACTCTTCCCTCGTTTGAGGTGCACTCCGTCGGCATCTACTCCCCTTCCAACCTCCAGCTGGCTGTCATCTACCGCCTCCAGAACTAGCCATCTCCACCTTTCTCGATCACTTCACCACCTGGCTGCTTCATTTCTTTTCTGCTGACATCCCCTCTATCATCATGGGTGACTTCAACATCCCCATTGATGCTTCCACCCCAGCTGCCTCCAAACTTTTATCGCTCACGGCCTCCTTTGGCCTCACTCAATGGTCCTCCGCGGCCACTCACAAAGATGGTCATACGCTGGACCTTATCTTCACATGCCTCTGCTCCCTTACTAATCTCACTAACTCACACCTCCCCCTGTCTGACCACAACCTACTGATATTCTCTTCCCTCTCCTCTCCTAGTGCGCAACCCCCACTCCACAAACTCACTCATCCTCGCAGAAATCTCAAACACCTCAATTTACAATCGCTATCTGAGTCCCTCCTCCCTCTTACAGACATAGCCTCACTTAATGACACAAATGCTGCTGCCACCTTTAATAACACCACAATAAAAGCAGCACTTGATTCGGCCGCCCCCTCACACATAGCAAAACTCGCACAATCAACAGGCAGCCCTGGATGACCAGCCTCACCAAAGAACTGAGACGGGCTTCCAGAGTTGCTGAGCTGGAGATGGAAAAAATCCCGCTCTGCCGAGCACTTAACCGCATACAAGCAGTCCCTCACCAGCTTCAAGTACACACTCACTGCCGCAAAGCAAACTTACTTCTCATTTCTCATATCCTCCCTGTCTCACAACCCTAAACAGCTCTTCTACACTTTCAATTCTCTACTCAGTCCCCCAGCACCTCCTCCCTCTCATCTCATTACCGCTGAAGATTTTGTCTCCTTCTTTAAGCCTAAGATTGATACGATCAGAGAAAGCTTTAGCCCCCACCCCCAATAACCCTCTTAGCTGGTCAGCCCTGTTCCTCAAAAACCAACTTCTCCACCATGACAGAAGATCAGCTCTTCACCCTCCTTTCAAAATCACACCTCACCACTTGCACGCTTGACCCGCTCCCATCCCACCTCATCCCTAACCTCGCCACAGTCTTCATCCCTACTCTAACACACCTCTTCAACCTCTCACTTACAAACGGTGTGTTCCCCTCATCCTTCAAACATGCCTCGATCGCACCCATCCTCAAAAAGACCTCCCTTGACCCATCCTCTGCTTCTGGCTATCGCCCGATATCTCTTCTCCTTTATGCCTCCAAACTACTGGAACAGTATGTCCATCTAGAACTGTCCTCCCATCTCTCCTTCTGCTCCCTCTTTGACTGCTTACTATCAGGCTTCCGACTGCATCACTCAACTGAAACTGCCCTAACTAAAGTCACCAACGACCTACTAACCACCAAGAGCAAGCGACACTACTCTGTCCTGCTTCTCCTCGACCTATCTTCTGCCTTCGACACTGTGGACTATTTCCTCCTGCTACAGATTCTGTCATCTTTGGGCATCACAGGCTTGGCCCTATCCTGGATCTCATCATACCTAACAGACAGAACATTCAGTGTCTTCCTCTCCCACACCCAGGGTGAACCTAGCCTCTGTGCTGCCTGAGGCGAACTGCAAAACGGCGCTCCCCCAATTTGAGGGACTGCAAATTTTAGGCAACGCCCCGACCACACCCATTTCACAACTAGTCACACCCATGTCCACACCCCGACCACACCCATTTAGCACTGGTGATCACTCTGACTGGTACTGAGGCACAGTGACTGGTACTATGGGCACACTGGTACTGAGTAAAAGAAAGAACAGAGAGAGAAAAAAAAAACAGAGAGAAAGGAGAGAGAGAAGAGGGGAAAGCAAGAAAGAACAGAGAGAAAGTAGAGAGAAATAAATAAACAAAGAAAGGGAAAAGAACAGAGAGAGAAAAAAACAAAGAGGGGAAAGAAAGAACAGAGAGAGAAAGAAAGAACAGAGAGAGAAAGAAAAAAAGACGGGAAAGAAAGAACAGAGAGAAAGAAAGAAAGAACAGAAAAAGAAAGAGGGGACAGAAAAAAAGAACAGAGAGAAAAAAAGAAATAGGGGAAAGAAAGAACAAAGAGAGAAAGAAAGAACAGAGATAGAGAGAAAGAAAGATGGGAAAGAAAGAACAGAGAGAGAAAGAGAAATAAAGAAAACAGATAGAAAGAACAGAGAGAGAGAAAGAACAGAAAGAAAGAAAGAGGGGAAAGAAAGAGAAAGAAGAAAGAACAGAGAGAAAGAAAGAACAGAGAGAGAAAGATGGAGAAAGAAAGAACAGAGATAGAAAGAAAGAGGGGAAAGAAAGAACAGAGAGAAAGAAAAAGAACACAGAGAGAAAAAGATGGGAAAGAAAAAAAGAACAGAGAGAAAGAAAGAGGGGAAAGAAAGAAAGAACAGAGAGAAAGAGAAAGAAAGAGAGGAAAGAAAGAATAGAGAGAAGAAAGAAAGAAAGAAAGAAAGAAGAAAGAAAGAAGGAAAGAAAGAGAAAAAGAAAGGGGAAAGAAAGAAAAAGAACAGAGAGAAAGAAAGATGGGAAAGAAGAACAGAGAGAGAGAAAGAAAGAACAGAAAGAAAGAACAGAGAGAGAGAAAGAAAGAGGGGAAATAAAGAACAGAGAGAGAGAAAGAAAAAAAGAACAGAGAGAAAGAAAGAACAGAGATAGAGAGAAAGAAAGATGGGAAAGAAAGAACAGAGAGAGAAAGAGAAATAAAGAAAACAGATAGAAAGAACAGAGAGAGAGAGAGAGAGAAAGAACAGAAAGAAAGAAAGAGGGGAAAGAAAGAGAAAGAAAGAAAGAACAGAGAGAAAGAAAGAGAGGAAAGAAAGAAAGAACAGAGAGAAAGAGAAAGAGAGGAAAGAAAGAATAGAGAGAAAGAAAGAAAGAAAGAAAGAAAGAAGAAGAAAGAAAGAGAAAAAGAAAGGGGAAAGAAAGAAAAAGAACAGAGAGAAAGTAAGATGGGAAAGAAGAACAGAGAGAGAGAAAGAAAGAACAGAAAGAAAGAACAGAGAGAGAAAGAAAGAGGGGAAAGAAAGAACAGAGAGAGAGAAAGAAAAAAGAACAGAGAGAAAGAAAAAAAACAGAAAAAGAAAGAGGGGACAGAAAAAAAGAACAGAGAGAAAAAAAGAAATAGGGGAAAGAAAGAACAAAGAGAGAAAGAAAGAACAGAGAGATAGAGAGAAAGAAAAATGGGAAAGAAAGAACAGAGAGAGAGAAAGAGAAATAAAGAAAACAGATAGAAAGAACAGAGAGAGAAAGAATAGAAAGAAAGAAAGAAAGAAAGAAAGAGGGGAAAGAAAGAGAAAGAAAGAAAGAACAGAGAGAAAGAAAGAACAGAGAGAGAAAGAAAGAGAAAGAACAGAGATAGAAAGAAAGAGAAAGAACAGAGATAGAAAGAAAGAGGGGAAAGAAAGAAAGAACAGAGAGAAAGAGAAAGAAAGAGGGGAAAGAAAGAAGAGAGAAATAAAGAAAGAAGGAGAAAAAGAAAGGGGAAAGAAAGAAAAAGAACAGAGAGAAAGAAAGATGGGAAAGAAAGAACAGAGAGAGAGAAAGAAAGATGGGAAAGAAAGAACAGAGAGAGAGAAAGAAAGAGGGGAAAAAAAGAACAGAGAGAGAGAAAGAAAAAAAGAACAGAGAGAAAGAAAGAAAGAGGGGAAAGAACAGAGAGAGAAAAAGAAAGAGGGAAAGAACAGAGAGAGAGAAAAAGAAAGAGGAGAAAGAACAGAGAGATAGAGAAAAAGAAAGAAACAGAGAGAGAGATAGAAAGAAAGAGGGGAAAGAAAGAACAGAGAGAAAGAAAGAAAAAGAACAGAGAGAAAGAAAGATGGAAAGAAAGAACAGAGAGAAAGAAAGAACAGAGAGAAAGAAACAAAGATTCTATAAAGATACTATAGCAGCCCAGCTCCCATTGTAGTGCCCACCTGAGCCTCCCGGTGCAGGACATATCATGATCCGCTCACATGGCCAACATCCCCGATTCCAAGGCGAGGACACAGTAATGGATCTGAAGCATTCCCTGAAGTGCCTCCATGGTTCCATCACAATCTCCTCCTGGAATTACCTAATTTCCGGTCATCTTCCAGCACATCACTTCTGGTGGAACATCACGTGCGAGTTTTAAAGTGCTCCTTGGGGCTCCGGCATGTACTCCTGTGTCCACGGGAAAAGCTCCCGGCCGGGACAGCGGGGCAGACCCTCAAAATCGGTAGTGTCCCGCTGAATTCAGGATGCTTGGGAGGTATGAATGCTCCCCACCATACACCTTGTACACGCACGGCTCTGCACACCTCATACACACATCGTTCCGCTTTGTATGCCTCGTACACAAACGGCTCCACTCCATCCACCTCACACACACAAGGCTCCACTCAGTATACACATGGCTCCACTCCGTACACCTTATACACACGCAGCCACGCTTTGTACACCTTGTACACACACGACTCCACTCCGTAAACCATGTACACATGCGGCTTTGCAGCATACACCTCGTACACACGTGGTTCTGCTCCGTACACCTTGTACACACGCGGCTCCGCTACATACACACAAGGCTCCACTCCATACACACACGGCTCTGCTCCGCTCTGTACACACACGGCTCAAGCACGGAGCCCTGTGTGTACGGAGCTGAGCGGCTCAACTCCATACACTTCGCACACACAGGGCTCCGTTTCGTACACACACAGCACTGCTATATCCACCTCGTACACACGGCTCCGCTCCGTAAACCTCGTACACGAGCGGCTCGGCTCCGTAACCCTCGTACAGACACACGGCTCTGCTCCATCGAACTCGTACACACAAGGCTCCGCTCCATACACCTCGTACACACACAGCTCCGCTACGTACACCTCGTACACACACGGCTCTGCTCCGTACACCTCGCCACAGTACAGCACTGCTACATCTACCTCTTACACACGCTCGCTCCGTACACCTCGTACTCACACGGCTCCGCTCCGTACACCTCGTACACACACGGCTCCGCTCCGTACACTCTACACATACAGCACTGCTACATCACTTGTACACACACGCTCTGCTACGTACAACTCGTACACACACGGCTCTTCTCCATACACTCGTACATATACAACACTGCTACATCCACCTCGTACACCACGGCTCGCTCCGTACACCTCGTACACACACGGCTCCGCTCCGTACACTCGTACACAGTACAGCACTGCTACATCCACCTCGTACACACATGGCTCCGCTCCGTACACCTCGTACTCACATGGCTCCGCTCCGTACACCTCTACACACACGGCTCCGTACACCTCGTACATACACGCTCCGCTCCGTACACCTCGTACACAGTCAGCACTGCTACATCCACCTCGTACACACACGGCTCCGCTCCGTACACCTCGTACACACACGGCTCCGCTCTGCACACCTCGTACACACACGGCTACGCTCCATACACTTTTCACACACGGCTCTGCTGCATCCAACTTGTACACACTACAGCTCTGCTACATCCACACTGTAAACCCATCCCGACCCCACATACAAACTTACCCTCAGTCATCCAGCACCATGACAACCATCACAGCAGTCCTGCACACAAGGAGGACACTGATCATGTGACCCCTGACTCCTCCCCTCCTGTGACCTCATCACAGGTCCTGTGGGCACAGAAGAGTTCAGCATAGCAGCGTCATTGACAGCTGTGACAGGCTGAGCTGTAAAGGCAAGGAATGGGTGCATGGGGGGGCGTGGCGGCTCGTCTCCCTGCGGGACATATAGTGTCCAGAGCAGGACAGCTGGAGGGGGGGTCAGATGTGACTGTGTGAGGGATTAAGGAGAGCCAGCCGGCACCACACCAGTGTTATGAGTTCCGCTCTGCTGCCCCCTGGCTGCCGCCGCCTGAGACAACAGGCTCAACTCGCCTCATTATAGCGGCGCCCCTGCCCACACACCACTCCTCCCCTCTCTTTTGATGTTCCTCAAGGCTCAGTTCTAGGACCCCTTCTCTTCTCCATCTGCACCTTCGGCCTGGGACAGCTCATAGAATCCCACGGTTTGCAGTATCATCTCTATGCTGATGACACGCAGATCTACCTATCTGTATGAAGAGATGCACGTCACTCCTCAATTTACTCAAGGTGCACAGATTGGTGGGCTATCTGACCCTCAAACATATAAGAATTAAATAAATCTGGCACTCTTATTTGATGCTAAACAAAAGGGATATTTATTTCATAATCCAATATTATTAACGTTTCGATCATTTATCTCGACCTTCATCAGACTGGAATAAACAGATAAATGAAAAATACAAGAATCAGAATATGCCTTTACATTTTTCAAAATATTGTGAGTATGTTGAGCGATACGATACCGCAAGTATCGGGTATCGGCCGATATTAGCTCTATCGGACTTTCGATACTTAGTTCCGATATTTTCGTCTTATCGGATACCGGAATCGGATTTGTCACTGTCACTGTCAGTGTCCGTCAGTCGGGTCTGTCAGGAGTCAGCGGCACTTACCTGGCAGAAGATCTCCGGCGGTCACGGGCTGGACTGCTTGATGGCCGCCATCATCTTTCCCCGGTGGTCACATGCAGTTTCTCGCGATAACTGCAGTGACTGCTGGGTAATCCCGGCCGTAAAGCAGTCAGTCCGATGACGTCACCGCCGGGGAAGCAGGTAATCAGCTGTGCTGCGTTGCGATGACAGGCTCTGCCTGTCATTGCGATGTAGCAGAGCTGGATCGTCGTGGGACACTCGTTACTATGGACTGCGTCGGACAGGTGGTATACTGTTGTTTTGTTTTTTTTCTTTTTTTACAGGAGATCGATGGCGTCGCAGGAATGAGAGTATAATAAAATTAATGAAAACTGTGTTGTCTCTTTTATTTCATTAAAATACTTTTTTCTTGCTGTGTCTTTTTTTTTATACATTTAAAACTTTGGGATTAATAATGGATCGGTGTCTTATTGACACCTCTCCATTATTAACGGGCTTATTCTCACCGTGCAATCAACGGTGACATTAACCCCTTATTACCCCACTTGCCACCGCTACAGGCAGTGGGAAGAGCCGGGTAAAATGCCACAATTGGCACATCTTTTGATGCGCCAAACGTGGGGCTGCTGTAGCCTGGTATTATCAGGCTGTTGAGGGCCAAAATCCATGGGCCTTGACAGTCTTTTAATACCAGGCCGCAGCAGTCTGCATTTTACTTGGCTGGTTAACAAAAATAGGGGGACCCCTACGCCGTTTTTTTTTTCGAGGGGATCCCCTATTTTTGTTAACCAGCCAAGCTAAGCAGACTGCTGTGGCCTGGTATTATCAGGCTTGCAAGGTCCATGGATATTGGATCCTTACCAGCCTGAAAAACCAGGCCTCAGCAGTCTGCTTCATCTGGCTGGTTAACAAAAATAGGGGGGACCCCACGCCAAATTTTTTTTGAGGGGATCCCCTATTTTTGTTAACCAGCCAAGATATGCAGACTGCTGTGGCCTGGTATTATCAGGCTGGCAAGCAGGGTCGGACTGAGGCACCGGGACACCGGAGAAACCTACGGTGGGCCCCAGCTCCTGCGTGGTGGGCCCTGATTTGAAAGGATAGGTCACGGGGCAGAGAGGGGCGGTGGCCCAGGGGCCCGCGCTCTGAGGGGCCCACCCGGAGCTACGATACAGTTACATTCTGCGGCAGAGCAGGGAGAATCGCTCTCCCTGCTCTGCCGCCCGGAAGCTATGGGGCCTGAACAGGCGTTGGGGGGGCCCGGTGCCAGCAGTGGGCCCCCCACCCATCATCGGAGGGTCAGCTCTATCGGCATCCAGCCGATAAAGCTGACCGCATGGAGAGAGAAGGAGCGAGCGCTCCTTCTCTCCCATAATCCCCCTCTCAGCGTATGACAGCGGGCGCAATAACATCACCTGCCGGCGCCCGCTGTCAGACGCTGAGAGGGAGAACAGTGAGCAGCACAGGAGCCGGGAGGTGAGTTTTTTTTTTTTTTAATGGGGGTGCAGTCAAGTCCTGGCTGGAGAAGTCGTCATGTCGGTGTGGGCCAGATGGAAAAGACATGAAAAGTGAACAATTCCATTAGAAAGAACATCAGCGGTAAGTCATTATCTGTACCTGTGCTGTAATCTATTATATGTTCTGTAGGACTGGTATTATTTAACACAGACCATATGGCGGTAATATCAATATTGGTCTTTTTATATATAGATTATTTTGGCCAACAGCGCGGTCATTTGCTGAGGTTCTCTGATGATGGGCCCACTCAGAAGTTTTGCCCCCACTAAACCAAAACCCTAGCTACGCCTATGGCTCTCTCTCTAGTCTTTCTTTCTCACTCTCTGTTCTTTCCTTCTCGCTCTCTGTTCTTTTTTCTCTCTGTTCTTTCTTTCTCTCTTTTCTTTCTTTCCTCTCTTTCTTTCTCTGTTTGTTCTTTCTCTCTCGCTGCTCTTTCTTTCTTTTCCTCAGTACCAGCCACTGTGCCCTCATTACCAGTCAGTGTGATCAGCAGTGCTAAATGGTTACGCTTGGGGCGAGGATATCGGTGTGATTAGCTGTGAAATGGGTGTTGTCGGGGCGTGGCCTAAAACTTTCAGCGGCGCGCAACACGCGCCGCAGCCTTTAATCCTCTTTCCTGTCTTCCAAATTTGGGAGGTATGCTGTATGACCTCCCTACAACTTCTGGCCATGCTCCTGATGAGCGCGACGGATGGTCTCGTGAGGGATCTCCTCCCACACCTGGACTAAAGCATCCACCAACTCCTGGACAGTCTGTGGTGCAACGTGGCATGGCCTAAAATTTGCTGCAGCAGGCACAGCGTGCCACAGCCTTTGTCCCTCTTTCCCTTCTTCAAAGGTTGGGAAGTATGATGGTGGGCCCCAAGAATAATTTTTCTCTGGTGGGCCCAAGGTACTCCAGTCCGACGCTGCTGGCAAGGTCCATGGATATTGGCTCCTTAACAGCCTTAAATACCATGCCTCAGCAGCAGGGGCGTACATATAAATCATGGGGCCCCATAGCAAAAGTCTGAATGTTCCCCACCCCCCCAAAAAAAAACCCAGAGGCATTGTAAATGTAAAGTGCCAGCACAGTGAGGGAAGTTGAGTCGCACAGAGACAGGGGTTTTGGTGGTACTCGGCACCGATCACGTCAACTTCTATGGGGGATGTCACGAGTAGCACAGCTCGGTCCGTGACCTGGGCGATCACTGGAATGTGGGATATTTCCAGGGGATGATAGAATGTTCGTGTAGTTTGTCGTGACGCCACCTGTAGTACCTGGTCAGGGTGTCCAGCGCTGCTGTGCAGGTCCTCTGGAAGGGATGGTGTAGTGCAGGTAGGTGAAAAGTCTTCTACAGGTAACACGCTATCCTTCCAGGGCAGATAGATGTGAGATAGAGCAATGGTGCAAAGTGATGTAGCAGAGTGGACTATGCGACGTAGTAAGAAAGCAGGAAACACTTCAAGTTAAACGTTGCATAATAAAATTTTTAATAATAACATTACAAAAGTGCAAATGGCTTATATTATGTGACATGTTTTGTTACTGTTCATACCCTTGATATGTGTTATACATGTGTGTTAATAAATACATATTCAACAAAAGTGCAAATAGCATTAGTGCCGAAGTTCGTGGAGACTTCTTAGGACTACAACCCCACCGGGGTAACTTCACAGTGTCCTTTACTTGTGCTTGTGAAGGACACGCTCCAAACCTCCAACTGTGGTCTTGGGTGGGCTGCAAGACTTTCCTTGAGCAGACCTCACTTTCGGCCACACCAAACGGGTTTTTAGTTTCTGAGGTAGTTGAAAATAGTGCACAGTAAAGTTTTTTGTAAAACCAAGATGGAGCACCGAAGTGCCAACTATTTACAGAAAAGTTTGTGAGCCAGTACAGTTCATGGCTTCAAAGTTCAACATTTTCATTACAGTGAAACACCATTACCCAACCTGGGTATATTAAGGCAACAATAAACTTGTTCTTCTGAACATTCACCCGTCCAGGTACATCAAACCATTACCCAACCTGGGTATATTAAGGCAACAATAAACTTCTTTTTATGAACATTCACCCGTCCGGGTACATCAATAATTTAACTATTTACATACAGAGACCCTGTCCGGGTTATTTAGACTTCTTTGGCTGGCCTCTTACAGGTACCACCTGGTACTGTTCTGGAGCTTGCCAAACATCCGTGACAGGAGGGTCCACCCAGACCTGATGACGTCGTGTGGCCTGTACAGTGACGTCGTGACCCGCTATCTGGGTCTGTGTGGCCACCTCTTTCGTCTCCCTCCGGGTCTGGAACCCTATGTCCCGGACTGTACGAACCCCAGGGGGCCTAACAGGCGCCGGGTACGGGCCAGCTATCATTATCATGTCCATAGCTGGGGCTGCTGAGGAGACCACTGAGGGAGGCTGGGGAGATTTACGGCGTGGGGTGGGCACTTGTGCAGAGGCCTGGTTGGGGGAGGCTGAAGGCTCGTAGGGTCTGTCAGTTTCCTGACACTCTGGGGAGTAGGGGTCGCACCTGGTAACATTTAGGGCGTACCATCCATTGTAACCCCAGTGTCGGGTGTAAGTCACCAAGTCTCCTGGCAACAGGTCCCTCCCCGGGTGTCCTTCTGGGAGGTGAGCCTCCACGTCCCGCCGGGTTACAAAAACTTCTAAATAAAGTCCAGGCTCCTGGATGAAGCCCCAACCACCTTTTAACTTAAAGTTCCGTACTGCACCCTTACGCCGCGGCTCCCTCACCGTACTTTTATCCTTTCTCATACGTGCCTTCTCTGCCAGGTCCTTCTCCAGGTGACGTTGCCGAAGCTTTTGGGATTCTCGCTGCTCCCTTTGTCGCTCTGCTTCCCGCTCCCGACGTCTCCACTCTTCCTCCTGACGCCGGTTGTAATTCTCCTCCACCAGCAGCTCCATGTCTCCAACATCAAACGCCAGCTTACGATGTCCGGTTTGCGGCAGCTCTCCTGGCGCCCGCCAGTCCTGGCGGCGCTCACCTGTGGCGGAAGCAGCCGGCTCTGGAACAGATGACGGTCGGGGCTCCGGTACAGGCAGGTAGAGCTCTGGTGCCTGCGCGGCCTCCTCCATGAGGACGGGTGTCGCTTCTTCTGCCTCAGCGACGGGGGCAGACAGCGGGATCTGGGGTGCTGGTGCGGCGTTTTCAGCAGGAACGGGTGCCTCCACTGTGATACTGGCAACCGGTTCAGATTGCAAGGGCTGGGATGCCCGCACGGCCTCCTCTACTGGAACGGGTGCCTCCACTGAGATACTGGCAACCGGTTCAGATTGCAAGGGCTGGGATGCCCGCACGGCCTCCTCTACTGGAACGGGTGCCTCCACTGAGATACTGGCAACCGGTTCAGATTGCAAGGGCTGGGATGCCCGCACGGCCTCCTCTACTGGAACGGGTGCCTCACCTTCCGGTACAGACACTTCAGGGGGTAAGAGGGATTGGCGCCGCTCCAATTGTAGTTTTAGGGCCCGCCAGCTCGCTTCCATCCTGGCGACCTCCTCCCGGTGCCGGGCCAGGTCTCTCAGGGTATCCTCCACTTCTTCCAGCGTAGGAGGGTTTCCAGGCCGAGTGCCAAACGGTGGCTCCGTGGCGATCGGGTCGCTTCCGTGGGGGGAGAGCTCTGACTCCTCCATCCCTTCCCACTTCTGCTCACGTCCATTCGCCATCTCTGCCAAGTCACATGTGTCATTAGCATCAGGAGAGGCGACATCTTTTGTAGGGAGGCGGGACCTTCGCGTTCGTTTCCGCCCACTGAGGAGGATGAGGAGGCGGAACTCCAGAGCTGTGGGGCACGATCTTACATTGCAGTAACATTTAGAGTGTGCGGACATCGTTTTCGCACCACGGAGTGAGTATACGCTCACGAGAGCACGCCCTTATTCTTCACCTGTGCCTCGTGGCGCAGATATGACGGAAAAATGGCAAATACAGTCTATGATGATTTTTGCAATTCTCAAGCATAAAAACAGTTCAATTAAGGCACACAGGACTCGCTTATAGCGAGCTTCTGAATCCTGTTCGTGACGCCAAAGTTGAGTCGCACAGAGCCACAGGTTTTGGGGGTACTCGGCACCAAACCCGTCGACTTCTATGGGGGATGTGACGGGTAGCACAGCTATGTCCGTGCCCTGGTCGCTCACTGGAATGTGGGATATTTCCAGGGGATGATAGAATGTTTGTGTAGTTTGTCGTGACGCCACCTGTAGTACCTGGTCAGGGTGACCAGCGCTGCTGTGCAGGTCCTCTGGCAGGGATGGTGTAGTGCAGCTAGGTGATAAGTCTTGTACAGGTAAGACGGTATCCTTCCAGGGCAGATAGATGTGAGATAGAGCAATGGTGCAGAGTGATGTAGCAGAGTGGAGTATGCGACGTAGTAAGAAAGCAGGAAAGGAAACAATTCTTACTACAAAGACATGCAGCATAAGGCTGCCTCAACCCCTCCCATCCAACTAGCTACACCCTGTTCTAACCAGCCTGAGCTAGACCATCCCATTGGGTCCGCCTACACTCAGCTGGCATAGTGTACTGTTGAATGCAGTGGTTGGAGTCAATGGGGTGTTTCCTCCTTACCTGAGAGTAAGTTGTCACACCGCTGGGTGCGATGCAACATCTCTGTGGCGACTGGACCCTCGGGTGCTTCTGTCTTTTCACAAATGCCGGCTTTACCCGGCAATTGAATCAGAGGCTATTTTACTATGTAGAAGTGAATAAACTATAAATATATGTATATATATATGTCACAATGACATGTATATATATATATATATATATATATATATATATGTATTCTAAGTGTGTATATTTTGTGTTTACAAGGAAAGAAAGTGTTTTTTTAGTTGCGATATTTTGTTCCCATAGACTTACATGGGACTTCCGGTATCGGATATCGCCGATATTTAGTGATATCGGCGATGCCATTCCGATCCGATATTTTTAGATATCGAGCAGTATCGCTCAACACTAATTGTGAGAGATAATAAACAAAATATGGTGTGGTATTTTGCATGATAATCAGAGAAAGAAAATCATAGATATGGCAGAGAGACAAATATATTTTGAAATATTTTCTTCCACTTTACTTATGTGGGTATCACAGAAACTGTTATTAGTACATACTTATTGGAATCAATTATCAAAGTAATGTCAGGGAGACAAAAAATCAATGAACAATATAATGAAAGAGAGACAACAGATGCGTCTCGCTTACCAGACTATGCAGATGAATTAAAGAATATCTGTGGAAGATAATATGATCGCTAGTGAGAAAAATGTGTGTAATTTTAATTAGTCAATCGTGACTATAAGCCCAGTTACTCCTGTGTTGAGCAGTATAATATAAGGCTCTTACCGTTGGTGTGATCAAATGAAATGACAGAGGTGACGCTAAACAGTAGCAACGAGTTTGCTAGTAGTAGAAAGGATCTGAGTTCATATGCGTCCTAAATAACAAGACCGCTAATAAGAACACTGATAGGAATACAATGTGGCATACAGGTAATGATGTGGAGCATAACTCCACTAGGAAACCTGTCTGATAATACAAGGAGTGACTCGGGGAAAAGTGTCCAAAAGTAGCGCTATCGGAAGTGGCTGGTTGCCGGTGAAAGTGTGCTCTAAAAGCCGGTTACCATGTGTTACCTAATATGGCGGCAGTTCCGGAAGTGGGCACACGTCCTTGCCTGATGACGTGGTGGTGGAACGCTCGTGAGACGCATGTGGGCCGGCGGACCGGAAGTGATTCATTCTAGCTTACAGTGAGAAGGAAGTCACTTGTGGAATGCTCTCTGTGGAACGCAAACAAAGAGCAGTGCAGCGGTCTTGTGAGTGATGATCTCAGCGCTGGAACGGGTGATCGAGGTAAGCATTAGGAGAAGAAAGAAAATCAAGTTGTGACCTGAGAGGAATATAATAAAGAAGTCAGCACATGGATCAATGAATAAGCTATCACAAAAATGCAAAATGACATTTGAAAGAAATCCATTAGTACACATAATGGGACCATAAAAATTACACACTTTTAATGTATATGTTTGCACATATCAGAGACCTAAAAAGGGGGAAAAGCATATTGGCTTAAATGGTAAAATGCCTAATTGGGAATGGAGAGATAATTGAAGGACTTATTAATTATTTCAAGATAAATTCACAACGTTATAATTTCTATTTAACCCCTTGGGTGCCAAGGATTGTAAGTAATGTATCCAATATGCTTCCCTATATTGTAGTCTCTTGATTAAATTGCCACCCCTCCTATTTAATTTAACCTGCTCCAAAACCAAAAACCGCAGTTGACCTATGGTGTGACCCATTTGATTAAAATGGTGTAGGATAGGAAGATGGTGTCTTTTGCCTATAACCTGCAGTGATCCTCAGTCCACTAAACCGCCGCACGACCAGCTCTACCCTCTCCTAGTGTATCCTCACCCATCCCTTGTAGACTGTGAGCCCTTGCGGGCAGGGTCCTCTCTCCCTCTGTACTTATGTGTGTCTTGTATTGCTCATGTTTATTGTACTTGTCTATATTTGCCCCTTCTCACATGTAAAGCGCCATGGAACAAATGGTGCTATAAAAATGTATAATAATAATATAATAATAATTATGGACCCCATGTATCCTTCCATTCTGGACTCCACGTGTCCTCCCATTTTGCCTTATGTCTCTCCATATTTCCCCATGTCTCTCCATATTGCCCCCATAGTCATCCATAATAGTATAATGTACCCCATAGTCATATATAGCAGTATAATGCAGCCACATAGTAGTATAATGTACCCTGTAGTTATATATAGTATAATGCACCCACATAGTAGTATAACGTACCCCATAGTCATATAAAGTATAATGCACCCACATAGCAGTATAATGCACCCACATTGTGGTATAATGCACCCCCATAGCAGTATAATGCAGCCCCATAGTGGTATAATCCACCCCATGGTGGTATAATGCACACCCATAGCGGTATAATGAACTCCCATATTGGTATAATGCACCCCCATAGTGGTATAATGCACCCTCATAGTGGTATAATGCACTCCCTGTAGTGCTAAGATGTTAATGACCATCAGGAATCCATATTGGTAGCCTGTCTTTTAGGAACCTTTAAGGTATTAGACCGTAACAGTTCAGCTTATATTAGCCTTGTATTTTCTGTAATTTTCCCCAACACCTGGACCACATAGCTCCTTTATCAATGTTTAGTGGGAACGCATATGTTTACAGTATCTTTAGTGGGAAAACGTATGTTTATAGTATCATGTTGATTGACGTCTGTGGAGTTGGCCACTCAGCCTGAGGGATGTAATGTCAGACAAATAGAACTTGTTAGGGCTTGTGTAATGCTTGGCTATGCAAGCATTTGTTTCTAAGCAATACATAAGTTGGGGAAGACTTCAGCTAAGACAGAATCCCTGTTAACCTGTGGACTAAAAAGGGGACTCTCGTGACTCCACAATGTGGATCTCAGGAATTTCTCTGTCTTCGCTGTTCTGCTTCTCACAGCTGATGTTCCCGGACAGATGATATGCTATTCCTGGAGAAGTTTTACCTGTGTAGTGTGCAATGTAAGTACTTTACCTTTGTGATTTATATTGTGCGAAAGTGTACGCAAAATCACACTATTTCCTGAATCCTGTAATCATTTAATTATTATAATTAAATTAATTGCCTTCTTTAAAGCCGTATAATATGCCTCATACAGCGGTTTTATAAAAATAAAGTTTTTCCTTACCTGGTCGAGCTCCAGCGGTGGTTGCCTCCTCTCCAATTCAGATGAGGCATGCAGTGTGGTTCCGGCGTATGACAGCGATGTCATACGTCGGTGACGTGTGCGCTGATGTCAGCTGCCGGCCTGTGATTGGCTGGCGGATGTTAACTGTTGCCATGCAGGAGGAATCTCCTGCAAGGCAACAGAACTTAACTGATCATGCGTCGGAGGACGCGCGATCAGTTACTGAGCGTCAGGATCCTGCCGCTGAAGCCCGGTGAGCAGAACAGAGGGGGCCCGCAGTAATGCCCTGATGGCGGCCCTTGCTGTATATAGCAAAAATTACGGTCTTCTTTGAAGCCCAGCCACAAGCTAGGTTTCAAGCGAGCTCTGTATAGACAAGCATGGAGGTCTTCAACACCCTCGGTGACATGGGTGCTTAGAATGATGCAGCTCCATGCCAGTGTGATATTAATGACGCCAGAGTTTGACAGCAGCATTTAACAGTTTAACAGTCTTGTGCATTACTATGCGCCATCCACGATTGGTAGAGGCAGGTCGATGCTGTAACATAAAGAAATAACTTGCCGAGTGTGGGGCGTGCTCACCCCGTGAGCCTGCTCCATATACTTGCTTTTGACTTGTACCGTACATGATACCATGCAGTAAATAAATAAATAGTAAAATGGCATGACGATAACTTTGGGTACTTAGTTAACATAAGCTTGATAAAAAAAACTTAAAAGCTTACATGTTGCATGCATACCAGCTTATATTCCAGTTCATCTCTTTAGTTTTTTTTACCATACAAGTATGGCGGATGTCGTGAAGGGGATAATATTAATTTGAGTTTGCTATAAGTCAACTAACAACTAACTAAAAGCAGACCCGCAAGGAGTGCGGAGCAAAGGCAGAACCGCAAGGAGTGGGGAGCAAAGGCAGAACCGCAAGGAGTGCGGAGAAAAGGCAGAACCACAAGGAGTGCGGGACAAAGGCAGAACCACAAGGAGTGCGGGGCAAAGGCAGAACCGCAAGGAGTGCGGGGCAAAGGCAGAACCGCAAGGAGTGCGGGGCAAAGGCAAAACCGCAAGGAGTGCGGGGCAAAGCCAGAACCACAAGAGTGCGGAGCAAAAGGCAAAAATGCAAGAATGCGGAGCAAAGGCAGAACCGCAAGAGTGCGGAGCAACAGGCAGAACCGCAGGAGTGCGGAGCAAAAGGCAGAACCGAAGGGGTGTGGAGCAAAAGGCAGACCCGCAGGAGTGTGGAGCAAAAGGCAGAACTGCAAGAGTGTGGGGCAAAAAGCAGAACCGCAGGAGTGAACACAAGGATACACACAGCAGAGTAGGGAAGGCTATGGACAAGGATACAACAGACACAGAAATAGGACTGAATACAGACAGGGTCTGGTACAGGATAGGGTACAGGAACTAGGATACAGTCCAGGATAAGCAGCCTCCATGAGGGCAGAACAAGTAATGCACAAAGCACAGAAACAGATCTAGGTACTCAGCCCCCAGAGAAGGTGGAAAACAGAACAGGACCTGGCAGCATAGCAGCAAGATACTGACTGAGAGAATTGATTGCTCAGGCATTCTCCTATGGGTGAGGATGCCTTAAATACCAGAGGCCTCTTGGCAATTGGCTGAGGACACCTTAGGAAGGTTCACACTGACTCTATAAGAACCAGGAAGTGTCGGCGCCGTCCCTCTATGCGCACAGCCAGGAAGCATGCACACATCAGGCAGGAGACATGCGGCACACAGCATGGAACCGGCAACAGACAGAACTCACAGCATGGCCCTGAGTAGTGAGTAAGTTGGTGTGTAAGGCAGGTGGGGGATGGAAGGCCATGCAGTGATGCCGGCATGGTTGTTACAATTCAGAAAGCAATAACTGTCTTAGCCTTAAAAGGCCTTGGGTGATAATGTCAAAGGTGCTTGCCAGGTAATAGCAATAATCTTATATGGACTTGTGCAAAAGGAACTGCTCTTAGGGGAAGTAATCAATAGCCAGTGCTTATGCCAGGACAGGTGTTTAATATTTAGATCAACAATGGTCTCAATGATAGCAAACAGAGAGTGGTTATTAAAGAGGTTGGCTACTATCTTTTGCTAGTGCAGTTTTCCTCACAAACTGACCAAGACTTTTGTCCATATAAAGGCTGCTGATGGAGGAGAATGTAACCAGTCAACCAGCCTACTCTAATTGCAAAACCCATCACCCTTTGATTTTCTGTTGAAGTAGACTGATGGGCTGGTCTAATGATATGCTCCTCCATCAGGAGTTAAGCTTCACTAAAAAGAGAACGTGGCAATTCCCTTTAGTGGAGCATTCTCTCATTTGGTCATAGTTAGCACTGGGGTGCCACAGGGTTCAGCATTGGTCCCTTTACTTTTTAATGTATTTATTTATGCATACATAATTTTAATGTTTGGAGATTATACTAAGATTTGTCAGGTAATCAACACATAGAAAACATAATTTAAAATTACAGAGCGATCCGGGCAAGCTGGAAGCTTTGGACAGAGAAACGGTAATCAAAGTTCATTGTAATAAAATTTGGACTGATGAAACAAAATATAAAATTATGTACTACTTAGTAAAATATCGGGTAAAACTGACACTTCAAATGGTTTGGGTGTATTGATGGATAACAAGCACATCTTCAGAAAGCAATGCTAAGCAGCAAATAAAATAATGACACTATGCAGGTCATTAGTCATGCTACACTTAGAAAACTGTGAAAAATTGTAGATTCTATTGTATAGAAGATATAGCTGAAAAAGAGCAGGTGCAGAGAAAAAAGACTAATGTTGTTGTTCATGGAATGGTTGGCCTGCAGTAATAAGGATGGTTTGGCCTGCAGTAATGACGGTTATTAAATATGTATTTATTCAATTTGAAAATAAAAGGCTTAACGAATATCTAATTACAATGTAAAAATATTTGAATGACCAGTACAGAGATCTTTCTAATGACATTTTTACACCTATGCCTGCAAAGAGGGCATTATCTACATCTAAAGGACAGAAGGTTTAAACATAATCACAGACAGGAAATCTTTACCTTACAAGCAGCAAGACTATAGAATTTTCTGCCACATCCACAGTAAGGCCGGCGTCACACACAACGACAAAAAATCGGTCCGTTTTAGACGGTCGATTGTCGGATCAAAATGCAAACATCACACATCCTTCTGGCATCCGATTTTCCTTCAAAGATGCGATTTAGTCGCATGTGTGTGTACCTTGTAACATCCGATTTTCATCCGACTTGCGAGATTTTCTCGCAGGCTTGCAAAACTGACATATAATGGATCCAAACGAATAGTATTTCAATCACAAAAAAAAGAATAGATATATACACATAGAACACATATATATATATATATATATATATATACATGTCATTGTGACATGTATATATACATATATTTATAGTTCCTAGACTTCTACATACTGTTATAGCCGCTAATTCAATTGCCGGCTTCTGTGAAATCACAGAAGCCGACATGAAATGATACATTGTTTCCACACAGTTAACCATGTCATTTCCTGTATTTTGATATTTGTTTAGAACTTACAATTACATGAGTGTATTTGTGCTAAATTTCAGACATGTAGGGGTTAATTAAAGGTGTAAATTCATTGACAAAAAAATGCGTGGGCTCCCGCTGTATTTTCTCCACCAGACAGACAAAGCAAGCGAGTGGGGGCAGATAATAATAGCCTAGGGAGGGTACTTTTTTTTGTGCCCCCCCTGGCTACTAACATCTGCCCCCAGACACCCCAGAAAGGGCAAATCTATAATTAGATTCGCCCTTTCTGGCACTTTGCCCGTCTATTCCCATTGCCCTGTAGCGGTGGCGAATGGGTTAATAATCTCACCTTACTGTCACCTTAGTATTGAAAGGTGACCTTAAGGCAGGTTAATAATTGAGAGCTGTCAATTAGACAACTATCAATTATTAATCCTATTGAAGTAAATTAAAAAAACACAGACACATTAATAAAAATTTATTTTAATGAAATAAAAACACATTTTTTTGACCATATTTTATTTTACACTTAATCCGTGCGAAGCCATTGATCTCCTAAAATAAAGATAAAAAAATAAAAAAACATTATTCTTACCTATTCCGCTGATCAGTCACGTCCCACGCTGTAATCCTTCACAAAGGGTTAACTAGCTTTGAGCCAAGCAGTGCAAGTAATCCTGCATGCTCAGCTCAAAGCTCCTGAATGAATAAGTTCCTCTCCTGGCGACAGGAGAGGATGTGTTTCATGAATGAAGCTTAATTGATTGTATCCACTTTCACCTTAGGTCAGGTCACTAAAGTTAAATTGCCAATAAATCAATTAAGCTCCATTCATGAATCTATTCCTCTACTTTCGCTGGGAGAGGAACTTATTCATTCAGGGGAATACAGGTCTGAGACAGCATTATTAGCTCTCTGCGACCTGTAACCTGTTAACCCTTTCTGATGGATTACAGCGTGGGACCTGACTGTACATCGGATTGGTAAGTATAATTTTGCTTTTTTATTTTATTTTTATTACAGGAAATGGTTTTAGCAGGAAAATAAAATATTGTCAAAAACTGTGTGATTATTTAATTAAACTTATTTTTTATTAAACTGTGTGTGTTTGATTTTTCTTTCATACAATAGGATTAATAATTGATAGTTGTCTAATTGACAGCTCTCAATTATTAACCTGCCTTAAGGTCACCTTTCAATACTAAGGTGACAGTAAGGTGAGATTATTAACCCATTCGCCACCGCTACAGGGCAATGGGAATAGACGGGCAAAGTGCCAGAAAGGGCGAATCTAATTATAGATTTGCCCTTTCTGGGGTGTCTGGGGGCAGATGTTAGTAGCCAGGGGGGGCACAAAAAAAAAGTACCCTCCCTAGGCTATTATTATCTGCCCCCACTCGCTTGCTTTGTCTGTCTGGTGGAGAAAATACAGCGGGAGCCCACGCATTTTTTTGTCAATGAATTTACACCTTTAATTAACCCCTACATGTCTGAAATTTAGCACAAATACACTCATGTAATTGTAAGTTCTAAACAAATATCAAAATACAGGAAATGACATGGTTAACTGTGTGGAAACAATGTATCATTTCATGTCGGCTTCTGTGATTTCACAGAAGCCGGCAATTGAATTTGCGGCTATTACAGTATGTAGAAGTCTAGGAAATATAAATATATATATGTATACATGTCACAATTACATATAATATATATATATATATATATATATATATATGTATTCTATGTGTGTATATCTATTCTTTCTTTTCTTTATTAAAGCTGTCAGTGTGATTTTACAGTATAGCCGGGGATGAATTGCCGGCTTTTCTAAAGGACACCGATGCGATTTCATCGCAAGTCACACAGTGTGGTACGTTTGTAATCCGATTTTTCATCGCTCCCATAGACTTGCATTGGCGATTGTCGACCCACAATCGGTGACAATCGCAGCATGCTGCGATTGCACACGGACGTTTAAAACGGACCACAAAAAATCTGATACTGGGAGCTGCTCCATAGATTAACATAGGGCAGACTGCAATACGATTTTTCATCGCATTGCAGTCGTCCGATTATGTCGCCAGTGTGACGCCGGCCTAATTGTCAATTCACTAAACAAGATGAAGGAGAGCCTGGATGTCTTTTTTGAAATAAATAATATTATATGGCATAAGTATTAGATTCTTGAGATGGGATGTTGATTCAGGGAACTAGTTTGACTGCCAGTATGACATTTAGCACCTTCCTTAGATGAGTTTTCTAGTTTCAGAAAACCACTTATCCCTGGCGGGAAATTGTTTTTTAAAAAAAAAAAAAAAAAAAATTATGTGCTTTATTCAACCTTCCTGGGCCCAGCACTGAGTCTCTGCTCCCTGTGTTTGTTATTTTCCGTGGCTTTTTTCATCATGTCGACAGCACTACAGCCAATTATTAAGCTCAGTGGCTTGTGCCATCATTCAGGCAGAGTCACAGAGCTCAGTTATTGGCTGTAGTGCTCTTGAAGTGACCGATGGAGGGGGAGTAAAGCACAGTTTGTTTTTTTTAAAAACAAACTGCTGCCAAGAAGAGGGTTTTTTTCAAAATCAGAAAAGTTTTGCCTTTCACTGGGTCAACAGGTTAGGTTATATGATAAACTCAAAAGACTTCTGTTTTATTTTAACTGAAAACTATGAATCATGAAGGATGTCATTATATCACATTCACATGTGTTTTGTTTCTGAAATGAGCATTTACATATATCAGCGATAAACCCACAAACCCCATAAACTTAAGCAGGTCTCTAATAAACTAATGAAAAACGGCCATGTTTTAGTTAACCCCTTTAACCCCAAAGTTGGTTTGCACGTTAATGACCAGGCCAATTTTTACAATTCTGACCATTATCACTTTATGAGGTAATAATTCTGGAATGCTTCTGGTTCTGAGAATGTTTTTTTCATGATATATTGTACTTCATGATAGTGGTAAAATTTCTTTGACATGACTTGCGTTGATTTGTGGAAACTTTGAATTCTTATGTCCTTAAATCAGAGAGTCATGTCACACAAAATAGTTAATAAATAACATTTCCCACATGTCTACTTTACATCAGCACAATTTTTGAAACAAAATTTTATTTTGTTAGGAAGTTATAAGGGTTAAAATTTGACAAGCAATTTCTCATTTTTCCAACAAAATTTACAAAACCATTTTTTTTGAGACTACATTGCATTTAAAGTGATTTTGAGGGGTGTGTATGGCAGAAAATACCCCAAAATTACACCCTCAAGGTGGTCAAAACCACATTCAAGAAGTTTATTAACACTTCAAGTGCTTCACAGGAACAATTAACTTTTTGCCATGCAAATTTTATTTAGACCAAAATTTTTGATTTTTGAAAGGATAAGTCCTGTTTCACACTTCAGGTTTTTTCAATCAGGCGAGTTCCGGCATGTTTTCTGAAAACCGGATCCGGCAAAAAATAAAACCGGATCGTTTTTTTTTTGCCATAGACTAACATTAGTGCCGGATTACGCCGCATTGGCATGCGGCGCGTCCGTTTTTTCGCCGGATCCGGCATCTGGTCTCAATCCGGCATCTGGAAAAAACGTCTCATGTAATGTTTTTTGTCTCTGGCGAAAAGGCCGGAAGCGATCCGGCGCTTCCGGCTTTTTGTTACAATGAAAGTCTATGAGCGCCGCAATGCGCCGGATCTGGTTTTTGCCGGATCCGGTTTTTGTGTCTGGTTTTGGTTTTGTAGCCCAGCCCACAGCCAATCTATATAAACAATGACAGTGGGATCACCCTCAGCCATAACCATGCAGCAAAGCGAAGAAAGCAGGAGGACGATATGGAGCCAGCCGCTGAGGAGCCAGCCGCAGGAGAGGACAGGAGACCAGACCACCACCACCAGCACCAGCACCAGCACAACCTGAAGAATTTGGGGCCATGATGCAGCCGGGACCAGATGCATGACGGTAAATATCACAGACAAGCACTTTCAGCAAGGGCTATGCAATATCAATATATTCATGGCCCTTTTTTTTTCCTCTTTATTCAACAGCACAAGCCAGTCACCAGGAGCACCTACACCCCCAGGACTCCAACAGATGCAGCTGCTGATGGAGAGCATGGGAGCAGAGCCAGACGGTGAATATCACACACTACCCCTTCCAGCCAGGGCCATGCAATATCAATTGATATTGCATGGCCTTTTTTTCTCCTTATTCCACAGAACAAGCCGACCAACAACTCCCGACGCCAGCAGTACAACCACCACCACCAGCCCAAGAAGAGCAGGAGAGCACGTCAACAGACAGCAGACGGTAAATATCACACACTACCCCTTCCAGCCAGGGCCATGCAATATCACTTGATATTGAATGGCCTTTTTTGTCTTTGTTCCACAGCAGAAGATGGCACTCAACACCAGCACAGGACAGTTCAGGCACTGAGGTGACCATAGCAGCAGACAGCAGACGGTAAATATCACACACTACCCTTCCAGCCAGGGTCATGCAATATCACTTGATATTGCATGGCCTTTGTTTCTTTTTATTCCACAACAGAAGACAGCCCTCAACGCCAGCACAGGACAGTTCAGGCACTGAGGAGACCACAGCAGCAGACAGCAGACGGTAAATATCACACACTACCCCTTCCAGCCAGGGCCATGCAATATCACTTGATATTGCATGGCCTTTGTTTCTCTTTATTCCACAGCAGAAGACGGCCCTCAACGCAAACACAGGACAGTTCATGCAGTGAGGAGACCACAGCAGCAGACAGCAGATGGTAAATATCACACACTACCCCTTCCAGCCAGGGACATGCAATATCACTTGATATTGTATGGCCTTTGTTTGTCTTTATTCCACAGCAGAAGACGGCCCTCAACGCCAGCACTAGAAAGTTCAGGCAGTGAGGAGACCACAGCAGCAGACAGCAGACGGTAAATATCACACACTACCCCTTCCAGCCAGGGACATGCAATATCACTTGATATTGCTTGGCCTTTGTTTGTCTTTATTCCACAGCAGAAGATGGCCATCAACGCCACCAGCACAGGACACGTCTTCTTCTGGGAGCCCTCCGATGCATCGTCAGCGTTTACAGGTATTTTTTTTTTTTGCACAATCGCATCTCTGTTATTTATATATTAATGGCATTACTTTTTATTTATAACAGGAAATGGAACCTGAAGAGGACGAAAGGGTGGAGAGATACCCGGAGTGGGCTCGCAATTCGTAAGTTTTCTGCATGCATCGCTCAAACACATCACACTACACACAACACATAGAAAACAATTTAGTACAGACATCACACTGCAACCAAACACATATGCCTACATCCAAGCACATAATATTTTTTTATAGTGTTCCGGAAATGGTGCTCGGCAAAGAGGTCCTCGCAGTGCCTCCCAGGGTCGTCGGCGTGAGCAACGCAGCGGTCACCATCATGTAAGTATTTTTATTTATTTTTTTTTAATTTTTTGGTAAACTTTTTTGTTTTACTTTTTTATTTACATGTTTTTGTTTTTTCCTTGGTAGTTTGGAGACTAATGTATATTTTTTCTCTTTTTCTTTAACAGGCTTCACAGCGTGCTCCTGCCTCGGACGGTGAGGAGGGGGTTCTCAACGTGGACCTCCTCATTGATCTGGTTCGAGAAAGGGAGCCACTGTGGAACATGGGGGACCGCCGCCATGCTGATGTCATAGTGACCCGGCGGCTCTGGGAGGAGATCTTTTCACAACTCATGGACCGCTGGGAGGACCTCGACGCTCGGGCCAAGATTGAACACCGTAAGTATATACAGTTCAGGTTGCTGGACTCAAAGCTGTGTTTCCCAAACTCCAGTCCTCGTGGCCCCCATGGGTCATGTTTTCATGATTTCCTTTTGTGCAACACTGGAAATCCTGAGAACATAACCCGTGTGGGCTGTGAGGACTGGAGTTTGGGAAACACTGATATTGTATATTAACCAATGTTTGCTATCTCGTTTCAGGGGACAGAATTGTGAAGTGGTGGCTTTCTGTGAGGGATCATTTCAAGAAGTAGTTTAGCAAAGAGATGCGGGCCCCGAGTGGATCTGGAGGACGCAGGAGCAAATACAAGTACGCTGAAGCCCTGTCGTTCCTCCGGGTAACAATGGTCACCAGAAGGTAAATATTACCCACCCCAAGTTTTAAAAAATGCTACATGTCTAACTAAATTTTTTTTTCAGCCAGGGCCATTCAATAACAGTATATTAATTGTATTTTTTCTCTTTATTCCACAGAACGATGACCAGCACTCGGGCGCCCGCAGAGTTGGACCCTTCTGGGGCGATTCCTCAGGAGACCGGCACCGAGGGACCCTTTGACAGCCCCGGCCGATCCGCACCTTCCCAGACACATGAGCCCTCTGTCCCCTCCACCAGCGCTGCAGCATCGTGGTCGAGTGCATTGCATGAGGCTGCTGGTCAGGAGATAGATTTCCCTTTACCCCACCCTTCTGCCGCTGCCACCTTTAGTACACCTGTGGCTACTGGGAGGCTGCAGCAGAGGGGTCAGGAAAAGACCTATGCGCCCGAATTCTTGCATCTTAATGCATCATTTCAGAACTGTCTTAAAGTCTTGTCAGAGCAAATGGCTGCAGGTTTTAATCATCTCAGCTCCAGTATTCTGGAGCTTAAGACACTTCTGCAAACGATGCATTCAGAAGCAAGAAGTTCGCCAAACCACAGTTTTTTCCGGTCTGTAGCCGAGCGCATGGATACGCTATCTCCTAGCCAGCTGATGCATGTAATGCATACGTGCCACGGTGCTCTACCGCAGGTTACCTCCAAACCTACACCCACCCCAGTCGTTACTCCCACACCTGCCCCCCCTCCAGCCACCATCCCTCCTCCCAGGGCCGGCTCCAGGTTTTTATGGGCCCCGGGCGAAAGAGTCTCAGTGGGCCCCTTTAACGCAGACCACGATTCATGATGCTCCGATACTGCAGAGAAATATGGGTATAGTACAAGACCAAAGATTTCACTTCTTATAATTACACGAGTGATATCTATTGTAAATTCTACAATAGCTCAGAAACTGCCGAATCCTCACAACACACAGTACAGACCGGACAGTATAGTCCTCCATACAATATTATGGGCCAAATATAATGCTCCATAAAGAATATTGGACCCCAAATAATGCTCCATACAGAATACTGGACCACATAAATTGCTCCATACAGGATACTGGTCCCCATATAATGCTCCATACAAAATATGGAGCTCTCCTCTGCACTGTGCTGCGCTCTGCACTGTTACGGCTCAGGAAAGGGCGCTGTGGAAAGACGTCATCGCGCCCTCTGACCTGAGACATCACAGTGCAGAGCTGCAGAAGACACCGGAGCTGCGGAGGCACGGGGAGAGGTAAGTATTGTTCCGGCTGCCGGGGCCCTGAGCAAGCGGGGGGGCCCAGTGGCGGCGCTAACACCGCTCTCCTCCACTAACGGGTGCCAGCAGAGGTGTATCTAGGTTTTCTGGCACCCAGGGCAAGAACTCAGTTTTGCGCCCCCCTCCACACACACCCCCCTAACCCTAATCCCCCCTTCACACTGAATAATCTCCCCTTCACACTAATAATAAATCCCCTCACACTGAATAATCCCCCAACACACAAAATAATCCCCCCTCCACACAAATAATAAATACCCCCTCCACACTAAATAATCCCCCCTCCACACAAATAATAAATCCCCTTCACATTGAATAATCCCCAACACACAGAATAATCCCCCCTCCACACAAATAATAAATACCCCCTCCACACTAAATAATCCCCCCTCCACACAAATAATAAATCCCCTTCACATTGAATAATCCCCCTCCACACAAATAATAAATACCCCCTCCACACTGAATATTTCCCCCTCCACACAAATAATAAATACCCCCTCCACACTGAATAATCCCCAACACACAAAATAATAAATGCCCCCTCCACACTGAATAATCCCCCCTCCACACAAATAATAAATGCCCCCTCCACACTGAATAATCCCCCTCCACACAAATAATAAATAACCCCTCCACACTGAATAATCCCCAACACACAAATAATAAATACCCCCTCCACACTGAATAATCCCCAACACACAAATAATAAATACCCCCTCCACACTGAATAATCCCCAACACACAAATAATAAATGCCCCTCCACACTGAATAATCCCCCCTCCACACAAATAATAAATACCCCCTCCACACTGAATAATCCCCCCTCCACACAAATAATAAATACCCCCTCCACACTGAATAATCCCCCCTCCACACTGAGTAATCCCCCCCACACAGAATAGATCCCCTCCACAAAGAAGGAATTCCACCCACACACAAGCAAAGAATAAATCATCCCCCTTCTAGCTGAATCTGCAGCTGCACAGACACACGAGGCAGGAGCACTTACATCAGATCTTCTGCTCTCTTCTGCCTGCCGGAAAGTGACTTCAGCCGCGTGATCACATGACATGATCATGCTGCTGACGTCGGCTTCAGTTGTACTCGCGTCTGAAAGACGCAAGCACACTTGTTCACTGGACTCTGGGAGCCGGCGTGCTGCAGCTTCTTTGTGCCGGCTGTCAGCTTGACAGCCGGCACTGAGAACAGCCGATTCCCAGTCCAGAGGGTGGCAGAATACAGCTGCCAGAGGAGACACTGCGGACCGCCGCATTAGGCGGTCCGACTGCGCCCCCCCTAGATACGCCTCTGGGCGCCGGCGTTCCAAGGGCGAGTGGGCCCCCCCGCCAGCTCAGGGCCCCGGCACTTGCCCGGGTGTGCCGGGTTCTGACGCCGGCCCTGCCTCCTCCCCCTCCCATTCAATACCAACAACCTCCCCAATACCAACAACCTCCCCAGTACCAACAACCTTCCCACTTCCAGCAACCTTCCCACTTCCAGCAACCTTCCCACTTCCAGCAACCTCCCCACTTCCAACAATCTGCTCTATACCAACAACCTGCCCAATAACAGTTCCCAACCACATCTGCTCCTGTACTACCTGCCCAATCCTCCTCTCCACCACCTACCTGTTCTGCCTCCCACCTCTCCACCCATTCCATTTCTTTTTCAACCCCTTCACCTCTTTTACCTGATCCTTCCCCAACACCATCCCAGTCCGCTCTCCACACTCCCACTGTCGAAGTGTCCCACGGCCCCTCCAGTAGTATCTCCATCCCACAGTACACAAACCTGTGATTTTGTGATTAATAAAAAAATTTTATTAAAAAAAATATTTTCACATTGAAAAAATAAAGTTTTTTCTCATTGAAAACCAAGAAGTTAAACATTTTTGACATTGTTAAAAATTTTTCAAAAAACTAAAGTTTATTTGGTTGATTAAAATGGTTGTCTGTCATTTATTTCTAAGGTAAAATAAAGGTAAAATGTATTGGTTATACAAAAGCAAGCACATAACTTTGGGTAAAAGGTAAAATATTTTTACCTTTTGTCCAAAGTTGTGTCCCTGGTTGTGTAAATATTTCACCTTTCAAACAGAGTTCTGTACCTTGTTGAGGATTACCTAACAATGTACAGAACTCTGTTTAAAAGGTTAAATACTTTGCTAATACACAACCAGGGACACAACTTTGGACAAAAGGTAACATACTGTACATAATACACTACAAGGTAGACAACTTTGGTTGTCAAAGGTAAAATAAAGGTAACATTTATTGGTTATACAAAAGCAGGCACATAACTTTGGGTAAAAGGTAAAATATTTTTACTTTTTGTCCAAAGTTGTGTCCCTGGTTGTGAAAGTATTTCACCTTTCAAACAGAGTTCTGTACCTTGTTGGGGATTACCTAACAAGGTACAGAACTCTGTTTAAAAGGTGAAATACTTTGCTAATACACAACCAGGGACACAACTTTGGACAAAAGGTAACATACTGTACATAATACACTACAAGGTAGACAACTTTGGTTGTCAAAGGTAAAATGTGGGTACAGAAGGTACAAAGGTCACAGAGGAGTTTATTAAACTCTGTCATCCTGCCAGTCTACTCTTCCTTCAGGGGACATAAAGTATTGGGCAAATTTGTCCCTCATTCGGGAAACAGTCACAGAAGTTCTATTGGTAACGTTCTGGTAATCATGCAAGGTGGTTTCTTCACAGTGTTCCTCAATGGAAATCTGTTCCTTGCTGATGACAAAATTGTGTAGAACCACACAAGCTTTGATTACCTCGTCCACAGTTTCAGTTTTTAGGTTGATAGCGGTCAATAGAACACGCCATTTTGCTGTCAGAATCCCAAAAGCGCAATCCACCATTCTTCTGGCTCTTGTGAGGCGGTAATTAAAAATTCTTTTGGTGTGTGTCAATCCTCTGCTGGAGCACGGTTTTAGTAGGTGTTCTGACAGCTGAAAGGCTTCATCCCCTACACAAACAAAAGGTATTGGTGGGCCAGAAGTTTGAGGCAGCGGTCTAGGGGGTGGGAACTGGAAGGTGTTTCCATACAGCTGACGGCCCATTGCTGACAGTTTGAAAACTTGAGAGTCATTGGAGCGGCCATAGGCACCAATATCTACGGCAATAAATTTGTATTCTGCGTCAGCGATGGCCATGAGGACAATGGAGAAATATTTCTTGTAATTAAAATATTCGGATCCAGATCCTGCTGGCTTGACAATTCTGATATGTTTCCCGTCCACAGCGCCCAGGCAATTAGGAAACTTTACTGCAATTGCAATCCAACTGTCTGTTGTGGGCTCTGGTAAATTCCCCAACTAGAGAGTCCCACAATGCACGGCATGTGTGCTTCACAGTTCCAGAGATGGTGGAAATCCCAAGTCTGTATTAAAAATGCAGTGAGGAAAGAGATTCTCCAGTTGCCAGGAATCTGTGTATAAACAAAAAAAAAAGTTTAAAATCACAGCATTACATACACACATCAGCTTTAACAATTGGAGATACTATAAAAATAAATTTATTTTATAGTATCTCCAATTGTTAAAGCTGAGTCAGATGGCTGTATACAAACTACCAGCAACAACATTCCAGGACAAGTGTGCTCTGAAGCAAAAAGATGCAATAAATATGGCTTACCGAAGAGTCACCATCAGACGCTCCGCCGGTGAAATGGAGAAGCGGCAATAGGTGTCCCATCTTCTTATGAGGTCTCCAACACGCTCCACCAACAAATCAAAGTTCTCCATTTTCATGCGAAGATACGCAAAACATTTCTGAGGGTTTCCTCGTAGCTCTATGTAGAGTGTAGAAAACACCCCACGCGTTATTCTCTGGGCTGTGATGGGTGGATCCAGAAACTGCGTCATCATCGTTGTCGCTGCAGTCTCTATCTCTCCTTCTCCAGAACAATCACTTTCAGACGATTCGCCTCCACCGTGAAATCCACCAAATTCTTCAGAATGTTTCCTATCACAACGTCCATCTTCAGCAGCGACTTGCTCTTCTCTCCAACCGGCACTTGCTCCTATACAACAAGATGGGCTATAGGAACAGTGTATATATAGGTTTTCAGAAGCCAATCATGTTTTGAACCCCAAAAAGGGCGTTTTTAAATACCGGATCCGGCGTAATCCGTCAAAAACCGGATACACCGGATGAGACGGATCCGGTTTTCCGTCGGATCCGTTCGAATAATCCGGCCGAAAACCGGATCCGTTGTATCCGGTTTTACATTTCAAAAACCGGATCCGGCGATCAGGCAAGACTCCGCATCGCGCCTGATGCCGAAAAACTGATGTGTGAAAGAGGCCTAACAGGAAAAAATGTATTGTACAATTTCTCCTGAGCATGCCAACACCGATAGGTGTGGGAAAGTCACTGTCTGGGCGCTTGGCAGAACTCTGAAGGGAAGGCGCACCATTTGACATTTTGAATGCAATATTTGCTGGAACAATTAGCAACACTATGTGCCTAACCAGTGAAAATTCCTCACAAGTGACACCATTTTAGAAACTAGAACCCCAAGGGATGTATTTAGATTTGTGGCAAGCACCTTAAACTCCGAGGTGTTTCACAGAAGTTTATAATGGTGAGCCAAGAAAATAAAAAAATCACATTTTCCCCACAAAAATATTATTTTAGCCCTTTTTTATTTTTACAAGATAACAGGAGAAATAGCACCATACAATTTGTTGTGCAATTTCACCTGGGTACGCCGATACCCCATATGTGGGGGAAAACTACTTTTGAGGCACAGTGCAAAGCTCAGAATCGAAGAAGCGCCATATTGGAGTTCAGATTTTGCTGGAATGGTTTGAGGGTGCCATGTCATATTGGCAGAGCCCCTGAGGTGCAAGAACAACAGAAACTCCTCATATGTGGACTCATTTTACAAACTACACCCCCCAATGAATTCATCTAGAGTGCAGTGATCATATTGACACCACACGTGTCTCACAGAATTTTATACCATTGAGCGATATTGAAAGAGTAAATTACATGTTAAACAATAAAATGTTGTTTTAGCCACAAGTTTTTAATTTTTCTAAGGGCTATTAGAAGATTTTTTTTTTCAACAAGCTGAGATCCATTTTTTCCTGAGTGCACTAATACCCTACATGTAATCGGGAAATACTTTTCAGGCACAGTGCAAATCTCAGAAGGGAAGGCGTGCCGTATTATAGTGCAGATTTTCTGTTATGGTTTGCGGGTGCCATGACTCACTGGGAGAGATCCTGAGGTGCCAGCACAGCAGAACCCCCAATCAATATGTGTGAAGTAGTTTATTTCTATCAATTAACAAAATGCAATATACACAGAATGCTTGTGTGTATATCTTTGTATCGTCCAAAACATTTCTGTTTTTCACAAGTAACTGGAATGTTTCCAAATATTGCCTAGACAAATATTAAAATGAAGATATAATATTGATGATATATTTGGCTACATGTACAAAAGCTTAATTTCTGTCAGCAGAGTTGTAATGTGATAAATCTAATAAATCTAATCTGTACTGCTAATCTTTACAGATTTTATTACTTACGGTATTTCTAACATTAGACTTTACTCAGACTTTTAGTGTGATGTTTATCCTGGACTAAATTTCATAGCTTTTGCCAAATTACTTTAATATGTTGTTCCCTGTAAAGAAAGATCAAATATGTTCCTTTAACCCCTTCACCCACAAGGGTGGTTTGCCCGTTAATGACCGGGCCAATATTTACAATTCTGACCACTGTCTCTTTATGAGGTTATAACTCTGGAACGCTTCAACGGATCTTCGCGATTCTGAGATTGTTTTCTCGTGATATATTGTACTTCACGTTAGAAGTAAAATTTCTTCGATATAACTTGCGTTTATTTTTGAAAAAAATGCAAATATGGCGAAAATTTTTAAAATTTTGCAATTTTCAAACTTTGAATTTTTATTCCCTTAAAACAGAGAAATATATCACACAAAATAGTTAAGAAATAATTTCCCACATGTCTACTTTACATCAGCACAATTTTGGAACCAAAATTTTTTTTGTTAGGAAGTTTATAAGGGTTAAAAGTTGACCAGCGATTTCTCATTTTTACAACAAAATTTACAAAGCCATTTTTTTAGGGAGCACCTCATATTTGAAGTCACTTTGAGGGGTCTATATGACAGAAAATACCCAAAAGTGACACCATTCTAAAAACTGCACCCCTCAAGGTACTCAAAACCACATTCAAGAAGATTATTAACCCTTCAGGTGCTTCACAGGAATTAAAGCAACGTGGAAGGAAAAAATGAATATTTAACTTTTTAGCCACAAAAATGATCTTTTACAAACTTTTTTTTTATTTTCACAAGGGTAAAAGGAGAAAATGGACAGATAAGGTTGTTATGCAATTTCTCCTGAGTACGCCAATACCCAATATGTGGGGGAAAACCACTGTTTGGGCACACGGCAGAGCTCGTAAGGGAAGGAGCGCCGTTTGACTTTTTAACTAAAATTGGCTGGAATTGAGATTGGACGCCATGTCGTGTTTGGAGAGCCCCTGATGCGCCTAAACAGTGGAAACCCCCACAAGTGACAACATTTTGGAAACTAGACCCCCTAAGGTACTTATCTAGATCTGTTGTGAGCACTTTGAACCCCCAAGTGTTTCACAAAAGTTTATAATGCCTGGGTGTGAAAAAAAAAAAACAATTTTCCACAAAAATGATTTTTTAGTCCCAAATTTTTGAATTTTACCAAGGAAATTGGACCCCAAAAGTTGTTCTCCAATTTGTCCTGAGTACGCTGATACCCCATATGTGGGGGGGGGGGAAACTGTTTGGGTGCACGGCAGGGCTTGGAAAGGAAGTAGTAACGTTTTGGAATGCAGACGTTGATGGGGATCATGTTCCGTTTGCAGTGCCCCAGATGAGCCTAAACAGTGGAAACCCCCCACAAGTGACCCCATTTTGGAAACTAGACCCCTAAGGAACTTATCTAGATTTTTGGTGAGCACTTTGAACCCCAAGTGCTTCACACAAGTTTATAATGCCCGGGCATGAAAATAAAAAATCCTATTTTTTTCCTTCAAAAATTATCTTTTAGTCACTAATTTTTTATTTTCCCAAGGGTTACAGGAGAAATTGGACCACATAAGTTGTTGTACAATTTGTCTTGAGTATGCTGATACCCCATATGTGGGGGGGAACCACTGTTTGGGCGCACGGCAGAGCTCGGAATGGAAGGAGCACCATTTGACTTTTTCCAACCAAAATTGGCTGGAATTGAGATTGGATGCCATGTTGCATTTGGAGAGCCCCTGATGTGCCTAAACAGTGGAAACCCCCACAAATGACCCCATTTGGGAAACTAGACCCCCTAAGGAACTTTTTTAGATCTTTGGTGAGCAATTTGAACCCCCAAGTGCTTCACACAAGTTTATAACGTAGAGCCGTAAAATTTAAAAATCATATTTTTTCCACAAAAATGATCTTTTCACCCCAATTTTTATTTTTCCAAGGGTAACAAGACTCCAAAAGTTATTGTGCAATTTGTCCTGAGTGCGCTGATACCCCATATGTGGGGGTAAACCACTGTTTGGGTGCATGGCAGAGTTTGGAAGGGAAGGAGCGCCGTCTGACTTTTTCAACGCAGAATTGGCTGGACGCCATGTCGTGTTTGGAGAGCTCCTGATCTGCCTAAACAGTGGAAACCCCATAAATGACACCATTTTGGAAACTAGACCCCTCAAGGAACTTATCTAGATGTGTGGTGAGAACTTTTAACCCCCAGGTGTTTCACTAAAGTTTATAACGTACAGCCGTAAAATAAAAAATCTTTTTTTTTTTTCCAAAAATGATTTTTTCGCTCCCAATATTTTATTTTCACAAGGGTAACAGAAGAAATTGGAACCCAAAAGTTGTTGTCCAATTTGTCCTTAGTACGCTGATACCCAATATGTGGGAGAAAACTACTGTATGGGCGCACGTCAGGGCTCGGAAGGGAAGTAGTGACGTTTTGGATTGCAGACTTTGATGGAATGGTCTGGGGGCGTCATGTCGCATTTGGAGAGCCCCTGATGCGCCTAAACAGTGGAAACCCCCACAAGTGACCCCATTTTGGAAAATAGACCCCACAAGGAACTTGTCTAGATGTGTGGTGAGCACTTTGAACCCCGAAGTGCTTCACAGAAGTTTATAACGCACAGCCGTAAAAATAAAAAATCTTTTTTTTTTTTACAAAAATGATATTTTCGCTCCAGTTTTTTATTTTCCCAAGGGTAACAGAAGAAATAGGACAAATTGAACAATAATTCTTGAGGGTCCAGAGTACGCTGACACCCCATATGTGGGGATAAACTACTGTTTGGACGCATGGCAGAGCTGAGAAGTGAAGGAGCACCGTTTGACTTTTTCAACGCAGAATTGGCTGGAATTGAGATCAGACGCCATGTCACATTTGGAGAGCCCCTGATGTGCCTAAACAGCGGAAACCCCCCAATTCTAACTCCAACCCTAACCCCAACACACCCCTAACCCTAGTCCCAACCCTAACCACAAACCTAACCCTAACACACCCCTAATCCCAACCCTAACCCTAATCCTAACTTTAGCGCCAACCCTAACCCTAACTTTAGCCGCAACCCTAACCCTAACCCTAATGGGAAAATGGAAATAAATACTTTTTTTTAATTTATTATTTTTCCCTAACTAAGGGGCTGATAAAGGGGGGTTTGATTTACTATTTATAGCGGGTTTTATGATTGGCAGCTGTCACGCTAAAAGACGCTTTTTATTGCAAAAATAGTTTTTGCATCATCACATTTTGAGAGCTATAATTTTTGCATATTTTGGCCCACAGAGTCATGTGAGGTCTTATTTTTTGCGGTACGAGTGATGTTTTTATTGGTACCATTTTTGAGCACGTGACGTTTTTTGATCGCTTTTTATTTCGATTTTTGGGAGGTTAGAATGAACAAAAATCAGCAATTCATGAATTTCTTTTGGGGGAGGCGTTTATACCGTTCCGCGTGTGGTAAAATTGATAAAGCAGTTTTATTCTTCGGGTCAGTACGATTATGGCGATACCTCATTTATATCATTTTTTCATGTTTTGGCGCTTTTATAGAATAAAAACAATTTTATATAAAAAATAATTATTTTTGCATCGCTTTATTCTGCGAGCTATAACTTTTTTATTTTTTCGCTGATGATGCTGTATGATGGCTTGTTTTTTGTGGGACAAGATGACGTTTTCAGCAGTACCATGTTTTTTTATATCGGACTTTTTGATCGCGTGTTATTCCACTTTTTGTTAGGCGGTATGATGATAAAGCATTGATTTTTTGCTTCGTTTTTTTTTTTTCTTTTTTAAGGGGTTCACTAAAGGGGTTAACTAGTGGGACAATTTTATAGGGGGGGTAGTTACGGACGCGGTGATACCAAATATGTGTACTTTTATTGCTTTGTTTTTTTTATTTACAGGAAGAAGTGAATTTATTGGGGAATATATATATATTTTTTTATTTATTTTGGATTTTTTTTTAAAACATGTTTATTTTTATTTTTTTAACTTTTTTACTTTGTCCCAGGGTGGGACATCACTGTATTTTATCAGATCGCTGGTGTGACAGTGTGCACAGCACTCTGTCACACCAGCGATCGCTCAGGCAGTGCAGCAGGCTTCTCAGTGCCTGCTCTCGGCAGGCACTGAGGTAGCCGCCTCCCTCCAGGACCCCGGCGCCATCTTGGATCCGGGTCCTGGGAGGGAGGAAGCCCTCAGAACAGCGCGATCACATCGCGCTGCTCTGAGGGTCTCAGGGGGGCGCGCAGGGAGCCCCCACCCTGCGCGATCCTCCCCTGTGCCCCAGTACACCGCGATCATGTTTGATCGCGGTGTGCAAGGGGTTAATGTGCCGGGAGCGGTCCATGACCGCTCCTGACACACAGTCATGGGTGTCAGCTGTGATAATCAGCTGACACCCGGCCGCGATCGGCTGCGCTCCCACCGGGAGCGCGTACGATCGCACGAGACGTACTATTCCGTCCATGGTCATACGGGCCCAGGTACCATGGACGGGATAGTACGTCGATTGCAGTAAGGGGTTAAACAGTAATAAAATATAACTCAAAAAGCAAGTAAAACAAATGTAGCTACAAAGACAACATTTTGATGATGGCCTGGTTAAATTTGTATTAGAAATCACTGCTTGAACCAATACAGGTTTTAAAACTTGTATATTCTAGAATAAGTAGTTTTCTTTTAACTCCATAACCCCTTAAGTACTAGGTAATATTTAGTTTTTGTCCTTTAGTTTTTTCTTCTCTTTCTTTCAAGAGCAATAATTTTTTTCCCAGCCACATAGCCATTTCAAGGCTTGTTTTTTGTTGGACGAGTTGACACCATTAATATTACCATATGATGTACTGGAAAATGGGAAAAAACTTCTAAATGAATAAAGCAAAGACAATTTTGTATTAGGGATAAGCAAACAAGCTCGGTGATACTCATTATCACTCGAGTATCAGGGTGCTAGGATGTGCTCGTTACTCGGCGAGTAATGGGCGGTGCTCGATGTAAAACTCAAATCCCTGCCCACATCTTTGGAACCTGTTACACAGCCAATAAGCATGCGGATATTGAGGGCCCTTGTTGGCCAGAGTGTGCACAGTATTTAAAGAAATCAGGGCCTGTATGTTTATAATGGTTTCCCGAAGCCTGGGCCCTCATATAAACAGCCCTTTAAAACCCAATTTTTTTTGCTTTGCTGCTTGTATCCATACAATCTGCCATTTTTGGCCCAAAGGGGGGGAGGGAAAAGTCACGTAAGCAGGGGGGAGTGGACTTTTTAAAGAGGTTCTGTTTCAAACAAAAAGCTCAAATTTTCCCCAAAAATTTTTTTTTTCCATACCAAAATCAGCTAAAAACCTAAAACCCCCCCGCATGATCCGGCACATTGGGCTTTAAGAACTCGCTGGACGAGGCCGGATCCATGATTGTTGCCATCGGGTGGGCCTACTGCCTTTCCCTTTTGCTTTCCCCAAACCCCCTTTTCCCCCTTTTTCATGCAGTTTCCCCCCTGCCCTTTCATTTTCCTTTCATTTGATTACCATCCTTTAGGCCTTCCCAAAATTTTTGTTCCCCCGTCGGGGGTTTAGCCTTTTCCCTACCCCGGCCTTCGAATGAAAAAGGGAAAAATTCCCGCCACCCCCCCACAGGGCCCCAAAAGCTAGACGGGGGAAATTTCAGGCTACTTGCCCTAAAAAAAATTGCCTTTAGGCGGAAAAAAAACTTGGGAAGCTCCCCACATGTACCCCTGCTTGGCACTGTGCTTAACTTGGTTTTGTTCCGCGGGGTTTTTTGAAAGATTTCCCCCATTTGCCAGAGTTTTTGTGAAGGTTTTCGCCCTTCAGCTCCATTTCTAGAAGTTGGGGTACAGCAGTGAGTGCAAGTGCCCGCTCACTGACTAATTTTGTGACATCACCATGTGTGGGGCTCCACACTGCCATGCTATAAAAGCTTTGTGAGGGAAAGAGGTCAAATAGTTGTGGAACCCGCTCCAAAAATGCCTGTCGTATTTGGTTTTAATGTCGCAAAATAACAACTGAAGGGTGGGCATGGATGTCTGACTTTTGTGTGGTTCTCCCAAAATTTGAGGGGGGGCTCAACAAAGTTTGGGGAG
>JARQOD010000001.1:178124307-178204115 GCA_033576555.1 Oophaga sylvatica | reverse complement strand
TTAAAAATTTTTCCCTGGGGTGTGCACCTATCACTAACCCCCCCGGGAAAGAGTTTTTTTTTGGGACCCCCCAAAGGGCCCGGAAGTTTTTCCCCGCAAAAGTTTAAAATTTTCCCACTGCCCCTACCCGTCCCAAAAAACCCCCGAGTTGCCTTAAAAATGGGGTAAAATTTTCAACTTCCCTTTGGGGAGAAATACTCTCGGGGGAAACAGGGAGAAGAATGCTTCCCCCCCCGTCCCTTCTTTTCCCCCACTTTTGTTTGGCTGGGGGAACTACATGGGGAAAAATAGGAGTTTTTGGGCCCCATTATTGCCCCCTTTTCAAAGAAGGGGAAAACCCCTTCTTCAGGGAGCGACAGAAAATAGTCCCCTGACAACCATCGAAACCCCTTGAGTTTATCGGGTCGAAAAGTCCCCCCTCCTCGCCGGGCCCGGGGGGGAATCTTTTTTTAAAACCCCAATTTTAAATTTTTTATCATTTTAAAACCAAAGGCGGGAAGGGGGTGGACTCCTGGATTTACTCGCAGAGAAACCCCCAAATTTTATTTCCCCCCAAAGACTATTTTCCTGATCTTTTTTTCCGGGAGTAATCATTCCCCCCCCTATTAAGGAATAAAGGAGCTTTCCATGGGCCCCCTTTTTGGAAAAACCCCCCAAAAAGGGATACCCCTTTGTCTTAAAAAGGGTTTTGGGGAAAATTCGGGACAACGTCGTATATTCCGAAACCGTCTTTTTAAAAAGATTTTTGGGAAACTAATTCCGTTTCCAAGATAGCTGGGCTAGAAAAATTCAAAAGCAAGGAATTTCTTTTCGTTTCTTTTGGTGGCCCACTTGCAGGAAGGATGTTTTAAATTTTATGTCACTTCTGTGAGGCTGGCAAGATGCAAAAACCCCCCTCCTCCCAAGGGCCCTTTTTACCCCCTTCCCCCCCCCGTCCCGCCCGTGGGGATCCTTTTTGGACTTTTTGGGAGTTAAAACCTCCGGGGGAAAAAACACCATTCATGGGGGGTTGCCCGCAAAAAGGGCTCCATTTTATCCCTTGTGTGGTTTAAACCCACTGCAAAACAGACATCAGTTTTTATATTAAAGATGTGTTTCGTTTTTGGGAGTAGGGTGGGTTTTTTTGGATCGAGGGTCCCAATTTCCCCTGGGGTTTTGGCAAAATTTTTGTCGATTGGACTTTAAAAATAAACCTTTTTCTTTGCTTTTCTCCCCAAAAAAGGAAACGACCGAAGAACCAATAAAACCCCTGGGGCGTATCCCCGTGCTTTATCTGCCACCTACAGGTAAAAGGGGGGATTACTTCCTTTTGCTGAGTTCTGTATAAAAAACTTCGAGCGCCTCCCTAAGCGTTCCTTTTACTTAATTGGGGTTTTTCATCCAAAAATTCACAGATTTCCCATAGAAACGCTTTACCCGCAGGGCTGAAAAAAAACCGTCTTTACAGAAAAATATGGATTTTAAAAAGGAAAAAAATTGGGGAAGGGCTCAAAAAAAGGTACAAGAAAGCAGCAGTAAATTTGGAAACCCCGCCCCCGCTTTCAAGGTGGAAAACTTGGGGGGTAAAAACCCCAAAACTTAAGTTAAGGTTCCATCGTCTAATTTTGGGACAAATTTAAAATTTGGGACCCTTTAAAATAAAAAAAAATTTTATAAGTGCCGTTGCTTGTGTCTTAATCCCCAAAAATATGAGAACCCCCCTGTCTTTATGTACCCCCACAAAAGGGGTGCGACACCCAAAACGTTTCCTGGGGTTCCTCTCCTTTTGCCCCGTCTAGTCGATGGTCGGGGAAAAATTTTTGTGGGGGAAAGGATTTAGTTTCCAGGTTGTTAAAAAAACATTCAATATTGTTTAATGGCGGGGGGAAAACCCATGGGGACAACTCAGGGGAAAAGGGGAAAAAAAAATTTTAAACCCTCCTCGCTTGCTCCTCAGGGTTTTACAAGGTACCCACCAAGCCTGGCTGAGGGGGTCCGGAGGTTTCCTTAAGGGGGAGTAATTAAAAGGCCCCTTTTTTTTTCCCAAACCGGGCCCCCATTTTTCTTTTTTTGGCTTCTTCCCTATCAAAGGTTTTCCCTTGATTTCCCCCCCTATTTCCCTTCCCTTTTCTAACCCCGGGAAAAATTTCCCAAAATCAGGTTTGGCCCTTTACCCCGAAGCCTGATTTTTAAAATATTCCTACTGGGAACCTGGCCTTGGGGTTGCCCCTTTTTAAAACCCCCGTTTGAAATTTTTTAAAAAGAAAAATTAACGTTTTTAAACGGGGGCTTTTTTCCCCTTTCCCTTTTCCCCTTTCCCTCAAACTTTTTTTTCCAAATTTATAATAATAAATTTTCTATAAAATTTTTCCCTTTTTTATCCCCCCCAAAAACCTTTTTTAAAATTTTAAAATTTAAAAAAAAATTTTTTTAAAAATTTCCCCAAAAAAATTTAAATTAAAAAAAAATTTTACCCCCAAAACAAAAAATACCCAAAAAGGGGGGGGGGGGGGCCCACTTTTTTTAAAAAATTTTTCCCCAAAATAGTATCTTTTTTTTTAAAAAATTTACCCCAAAATAACAAATTTTTATTTTCTTTTTTTAAATTTTTAAAAAAAAATTTTTTTATTCTATAAACCATTAATGGCCCTTTTTTTTTGGGGGGGTTTTAAGTTTCTAAAAAATTTTTAAAATTTTCTTCTTTTTTTCCCCAAAATGCAACCCAAGTTAGAAATTTGGTTTTAGGAGAGGGGTTTTCTGGTTTTTTTGAATTTTTGAATAGGGGCCCTTTTGGGCGGGGGTTTTTGTTTTCGGGGGGGCCCCGAAACAAAAAAGGGGTTACCTTTTTTGGGGTTAAAAAAAGGGGGGGTTTTTGTGTTTCCAAGGGCCTTTGTTGAATATTTTTTTAAATTTGTTGGTGTTTTCAGCTTTTTTCTTGTTGTGGGGTTGGGTTTTTTTGGGGTTTGGGGAGTTTTTTACGGTAAAGTTCTTTCCCCGGGTTTGTGGGGGCAAGGTTTTTTTGAAAAAAAAAATCCAAACCGTTTTGGGGATGATCAAATTTTTTTTAAGAAAAAAAATGCTTTTTTAAATTTTTTAAGGCTCTGTTAGGATTTGAACCTGTGAGCCATGGCTTGCTGGTCTGTTCCCTTGCTGTGGAGCTATTTCGGAACTTGAATAACTTCAGCCTGAAACCATATGAACTTCGTCTGGGATAGAGATCATCACCTGCTCTGCTGATTGTTCCCTCCCTGATTGAGACTGATTGGATAGAGATCATCACCTGCTCTGTTGATTGTTCTCGCCCTGATTAAAACTGATTGGACCTGCTATATATACCTGGCCCTGTGCAGCTTCCTGTTGCTGAGTATATTGTGGTGCTCAGTCTATCTGAGTGAAGCAAACTGGAGTGATCCAGAGGCTTTGCTGGCAGTGTGCTGCTGAATTTCTACTGCGGTATCCATATCGGCAGTCTGGACTGAGGATGTTCATAAAGAATACGATCCGTGTAGTGGTAGAAGGTGGTGAGAAAAACAACCTGGTGTACGTCGTTCGTGACCTGTTGGAGGGAAAGGCTGGAGCCCATCGTCAGGATATCTACAGCGTCAATGATTCCGGAGTCAAGGTACATATGATATAACCTTTGTGAATGAGGGATGCTGTTTGACCGTCTTTGAATGGCTCAGAAGTAATTAAGGTGATCCATGCCTGGAGGGAGTGCGGGTGGAGCCCCTGTTTGGGCTCATGGAAAAAGTGGTGACTGTGACTGTGTACAACCCCTTACAGAAGTAGCACTACTTGAGCTTTTCCTGGAGCGGTACTGTGAATACGTGAAGGGAGGGGAGAAGCAGAAAAATGTCTTGGGCATTTTCAACTGCAAGTATGTGTTTCGGGTGAAATTGAAGAAGGACCCAGGTTGTTTGGGAGTTTTCACCCACCCACCAGCGAACTTTTCAGTGGCGAGTCATAGGGGCTTCCTGTCATACCCAGGGCAGCCACTATACTGCAGGAGGTGCTTTCAGTTCGGGCACCTGCTAAACATGTGTAGCAAGGAGTTGGTTTGCCGTAATTGCAAGCAAGAGGGTCATGTGGCGGCTAGGTGTCCGATGCCTCGTGAATGTGACAGGTGTGGCAGTTCAGAGCACCTGTATAGAGACTGCCCGTTTGGTGTGCCGAGGAGGTCAACTAGAGAGGAGGAGGAAAGAAAGAGACGTGAGGAGGAGCGGAGGCGGGAGGAAGAAAGGAAGAGAGAGGAGGAGGTTAAGAGGAGGGAGGAGGAGAAGAAGCGGAGGGAAAGCGAAGTCGCCGCGCTGCAAAGCGTTGTGAGGGCGCCACCCACTCCTGCTGAGAGACGAAGGGAGAAGCGGCAGGAGGACAAGGAGGCTGAGAAGGAGGGAGAAGCAACAAGAGGAAAAGGAGGACAAGGAATTTTGGAAGGCCATAAGGCGAGAGGAGCGTTCATGGCCTAAAAAAGAAGTAAAAAAAAGAAGTCCCAGTCGCTGAATCATGGTCAGAATGCCTGATGGATTTCGATATATCTGTGGCAGAGGAGGAGGCTGAGGTTTTGGTTCATGAGTCTGATCCGAGAAATATTGGTGCCTTCTCCTCGGAAGAGGACTCAGGAGGGTTAAAGTGTCACAGGGAGGGTGGTGAGGAAAACAGAGACATTGAGGTGGTGGAAGAAGGAATGGCCCAGAGGAAGACTGGCCAGAAAAAGGCAAGGGTGGAGGAGTATATGGAGGCCAGCGGCTCAGAAAGCTGCTCGGCACAAATGGTGGAGGAGGACACTGGCGGTACTGGTTAAGTACGTTTTACTTTTCCAGTAGCCAGGTAGGGTTTTTTTGTGTACATAGCTTTGCTCTTTAAGCAATGGCTATCTGTTTTTTGTGTGTTTTATGTAATGTGTGTCAAGTTATATCTGTAGGTTGTTTTTGTATTTTTTTTCATTTTTTGGCTTCTTTGGACAATTGTTTTTTTTAAGCTTTTTGTTTTGTGTTTAGTATGAGTGTTAGAATTATATCTCAAAATGTGAGGGTTTTTAAAAATAAGTTGCGGCGTGCGGCAATTTTTGAGTTTTTTGCAGCGCAAAATGCGGAAATATTTTGTTTACAGGAGTGTGGGATTGTGGATGGTGTGAAGGGGAGTGAATGGCCTCATGGTGCGTCTGTGTGGTCAGGGAGTGCATGTAATAGAAATGACGGTGTTGGTTTTTTGGTGAAGGGGCGTAATGTGAGTTTGTGTGATTATATGGTGATTGAGGTTGGGAGATGCGTGTTAGCAAATTTTGAGTTTAGAAATATTCGTTTTAGTGTTATTAATGTGTATGCTCCTGTAGAAAAACAGGAGCGTAAAGTTTTATTTGAAAAAATTAAGTTTTTTATTCCAGGTAGAGTGCCTGTTGTGATTGTGGGTGATATGAATGTTGATGTGGGAAAGGTGAATGTGGATGTGTCAGGGAAAGAGTTAATGGACATGGTGAGTGATTTTGGTTTGAGGGATATGCAGAGGGAGTGTAAAGTAACTCCATTGTTAAATACGTTTTTTTCTGAGAGTGGGAGGGTGGCGTCTAGACTGGACTATTGTTTTGTTTCAAAAAACCTGATTGCTGTTAGTTATACACAGGAGAGTGTGCCGTTTTCAGATCATGTGTGTATGAAGTGTGAAGTGGATGTGCATACTGAGGAGGTAACTGGGAAAGGTATATGGAAGCTGAATGTGAGTTTGCTGGAGGGGGTGGAGGTGAGAGAGGAGTATGAGAGACATTATAAGGAGTGGTGTGAGAGCAGAAGTGAATTCAGTAATGTGTGTGAATGGTGGGATTGGGTTAAATGGAAAACCAAGGTTTTTTAAAAAAAAACTTGGTTACAAGTGTGCAGCTGCTAAGAGAGAAAGGTTTGCTGGGTTGAATGCAAGACTGGGTGTGTTATATAAGCTAAGAGAGGGAGGGATGGATGTGAGTGAAGATTTGTTGAGAGTGAAAAAAGAAGTGAACGAGTTTTTGAGAGACAGAGGGAGGAGTATTGTGTATAGGGCTAAAATAGAGAACTTGGAAAAGAATGAGAAGTGTTCGCGTTTTTTTTTCAAGAAAGTTTTTGGAAAAAGACAGAGCATAAGTGTTTTGAATGGAGTGGATGGAGATGAAGTGAGTGGTGCGGACTTATGTGAGGAAGTGGCAAAGTTTTATGATGATTTGTATGCAGTGAAATGGAGGGATGAAGGTTTGGAGAGTGATGTGCTGAGTGTTTTGGAAAATAGATTGAATGGGACAGAAAGGGAGAGTTTGATGGGGGAGGTGACAAGTGAAGAAATATGGAAGGTGGTGTGTAGCATGGCGCTGAATAAAACGCCGGGGGATGATGGTCTCCCGGTGGAATTTTATCGTGTGATGTGGGATGTGATTGGGAAGGTTTTTGTGGATGTATGTAAGTATATGTGGGCGAATGCAGAGGTGGCAAATGGTATGCGTGCAGGAGTGGTTGTGCTGTTGCCAAAAAAAGGTGATTTGAAAAATCTAAAAAACTGGAGGCCGATCACGTTGCTTAATTGTGATTATAAGATCTTTGCGAAGCTTTTGGCAAATAGGATGCGTGATGTGGTTGGGAGTGTGGTGGGCGAGGAGCAGTGTTGTGCGGTGCCTGGAAGGCGGTTACATGAGGGTGTGTGTATGCTGAGAGATTGTTTGTGGGACTGTTTGAACCGTAAGAAGGGGGTGTATGTGTTGAGTTTGGATTTTGAGAAGGCGTATGATAGGTTGGCGCATGGTTTTCTGTTTAGAGTGTTGGTGAAGATGGGTTTTCCGGCTGAGTTTGTTGAGAGAGTGAGAAGTTTGTATAAAAATATTTATAGTTGTGTTTTGTTGAATGGGAATGTAGGGAGGAGAGTGAATGTGTTTTCCGGTGTACGGCAGGAGTGCCCATTGTCCCCTGTCGTGTTCATTTGCGCGATTGAGCCGTTGTTGTGTATGTTGAGGAAAGATAAGATGATTCGGGGTGTGCAAGTGCCGGGGGCGGGGGGGAGGGAGTGGAAGGTGAATGGCTACATGGATGATGTGTGTGTATTGTGTGATTCAGAGTGTTCGGTGCGTCGTGTGAAGTTGTTGGTATCCGTTTTTTGTGGAGCGTCTGCATTTAAAGTGAATTGGGAGAAGACTGAATATAAGATTTTTGGTGGGAGGACTCTGAGCAATGATATTGGGGTGAATGTGGTGAGTGGACCGATAAAGGTGCTGGGTGTGAAATTTTCAGAGAAGTTGGATGGAGAGGAAAGTTGGGTGGATGTGAGAGAGAGAGAGAGTGGAGCGCAAGTTAAATTTTTGGAAGATGAGAGATCTGACGTTTTTTGGTAAAATTTTAGTTAAGAGTGTGGTGTTACCAATTTTTTTGCATGTTGCGGTGGTTTTTCCACCAGGTTATGTGTGTTAGAAGATTAAATAGGGTTTTGTTTGTATTTTTTTGGCGTTCAAGTATGGAGCGTGCAAGGAGAGAGGTTGTGATGAAGAGAATGGATAAGGGGGGGCTGGGATTCCCCAATTTGAATGTATTTTTTGGCGTGAATATTATGGTGTTTGTATTGGGTGTGATTAGGATGGATGGGAAGTGTGCATGTATGTGCAGGTATTTGTTTGGAAGTTTTCTGTTCCGTTTGAAGTGGCGGGAAAGGGATCTAAGGTGCCCAGTGGCTTTTGAGGTGCCTGTGTGGTATGTGTGGGTTTACAAATTTTTGGTGAAGTATGAACTGTGTGATGTGGATGTGAGGTTGTTAGAGAAGAAGAAAGCGGTATATAGGATGATTGAGTGTAGAGAGATGGAATGTGGTATCAATATGGTGAGAGGAAGTGATGTGCAAAAGGTATGGAAGAAGGTACGTTTGGATGGTATGACAAATAGACAGAGCGAGATTGTGTGGCAGTCATTGCATGAGGTGTTACCGGTGAGAGAGTTCCAGAGAAACCGGGGTTTAGTGAGGAGTGAGATGTGTCCGAGGAGGGGATGTGGTGGGAGAGAGAGTTTGGTGCATTTGTTTTGGAATTGTCAGTATGCTAGAAATGTGATTTCAGGTTTGGGCCCGTTGTGTAAGGAGTTGTGTGATGTGAATTTTTTGACGTTTGAGTTATTTATGTTTGGGTTGGGTATGTGTGGAGAAAAGGAGAGAGTGTTGTGGTTGATGTTTGCATGTATAAAAGAGGTGTTGTGGGATGTGAGGAACGTGTATGTGTTTAAGAGGAAGGAGATTGAGGTTAAAAATTGTTTAAAAATTGTTTTGGGAAAATTGTATTTTTGCTTTGTGTGTGATAAGAGAAAGAGGGGGGAGGAGGACGCAGAGGGAATTTGGAAAGTTAAAAAGTAGAAACACCTTGTTAATGTGTCTTAGTTTTGTGTTTTTTTGTGCTTGTAAATAAAGTTGGTTTTCCGATGATGATGGGAACAGCTGCTGCATTATGTAAGTGTACACGCTGTTTGGGAGTCGAGTTCCTTATAGTTTTGGTTATCTGACTGTGGAACTTCCCATCTGAGGGAGTAAAAAAAAAAAAAAAAAAACCCTGCTGTTCCTACCTCCAACTCTATTCACCTAAACGGACTTGGTGCTTGTGTGTGATCTCGGCCGGCCCGTGCTCGGGCGGGCTCCGGCATCTGCCAACATAGTGAGCCACCACCGTCATATACGGCACTTCCAGAAGTCCTTCCTTGGTCCGCTCACCTGCACACTTCTGCTACGGCCACTGACTTCCAGTCCTGTATCGCCAGTAACGTGACAGGCTCTTATCTTTATGGAGGGAAGCGTTCTGTTTAGGAAAATCGAACACTGTCTTAGAGAACAGTGTCTTCCAGAAATGAACAATGACATAAGCCAAAACTCTGTTTTTTATTAGATCAAGTTACGCCCACATACCCCGTCCCCCTTGGTAAGGGCATATAGGGGCTGGTTGTGGGATGTGCTAGTTCTTTTAGAAGTATATGAGATCACCAACTTTTAGGATATTTTTGACTCTGGAGGTATCAGGCAGTAGATATTGTCATGTTTCCTATCGCGATTTTACCTTTCTATAGGGATGAACCATGGCATGGATAGCATCATCCACAGGTACGATATATCCTTCCCTTTGCTACGACATCAAAAATCTCTCATAAATATCGGACCAATGTAAACCCCAATGTTCATCACGGACCACTGGCTCCATAAAGTCTGGGTACTAGTGCTTTGAACAGAGGAAGCTTTTGCCTTGGAAGTGTACTTCTACGCCTCTGAGTAAACAAATCCGAGTCTTGGCTGGTTTTCAGAGCAGATCTCTGCTGTGTTTACATGTTCACGGCAGGAGCTCCCGACTTCAATTGAGGTTGAAGTGTCAGCTTTCTCTCACTTCCCCAGTTATAATTAATCCCATATGTTCAATGTGAGGGTGATATGTCCCCTCTCTGGAAATGTCTTTATGTATTTTAATTTTTCTCTGACACCTCCCCTTTTATAGGTGCCATACGAGGCTGACTGATCGTCCGTCTGATGGCACAACATCCCTGGATCCCACAATACCCTCTCCTTCTTTGACTTGGAGATGGCTTCTCCATGGGGTCACTTAGTGCCAAGTCTGGCATGTACTGGTAATGCAGTCTGAAACTCCTGGCTACAGGTAGCCAGAAGCGACGTTAAGGGCCCAACCTCATAGGAACCCTCTGCGACTTGCTCTGGGTCAGTAACTGGTCCTGTTATCCAAATGGATAATGAGGGTCCAGAAGGCAGCGTATTACCTGCGTTCTGGACACTCTGACTGCGGGTGACAGTTGCTATGTAGGTTGTCTCCCCAGGGAATAACAACACTTTCTCATCAGTCTGACAGGCTGTGAGTAACCCTTTCCCCTCACCCTAACACAATGGGGACACTACTTTTCCACCATCCTGACAGGTTGTGCATAACACTTTCCCATCACCTTGACAGGCTATAGGTACTGCTTTCCCAACACTCTGACAGGCTATGGGACAAATGCTCCCAGCATCCTGACAGGCTGGGCATAAAACTTTCCCTGCCTCTCATGATACTCCAAGAGCATTGCTAATCAAGGGGCAGCTACCACCGACCATGTCAAAGCCTGTCATGACACTGGGCAGCTGCACGAGACCACCTACTTCATGATCCCCTTGCCTGTCCCCATCCTCCCCTAATACTTCAGGAGTACTAATCATGGGACAGCTACCACCGACCATGTCACTGTCCATTGTGACACTGGTCAACTGAACGCGACAACCTCCTTTATAATCACTGTGCCTGTCAATCCTCCCCTAATACATCAGGAGCAGTGCTAATTATGAGGCAGCTACCACTGGCCTTGTTACAGTCTGTCGTCATGACCCTGGTCAACTGCACAAGACCACCTACTTCATGATCCCTGTGCTTGTTCCCATCATCTTGTACAACAAAATATTTTATCATCCTGCTTAACAATGACATCCAAGTTATCGACATTTGAATCACATGAAGGGCCAGATATTGGAGGGTTGTAAGGAATGTATTGAAAGACCAAGTCTCAGATCAGTCCCCAATAAAAGATTTGTGAGGAGATTCTCGGACACCCCCACTCCCCTTAACACCCTCATGTCACCCCAGTTTAGGAAAACCTGGGCCATCAGTAAAGGACAGCAAACACCCCTAATCCTGTTAACAGTCAATGTTTTCTCAGGGATAAGTTCTTTAGAGAACACAAATTCAGGGCAGATGAAGGTTCTGCACCAGTTTTTGGAGTCCTTGAGCCACACACTTACGATGTCGCCCACAGTAACCAGTTGCAAGTTTTCAGGGGCCCTCCCAACAGACCCATTCACAAAAATGACTGCCATATTAGGCGCCTGGGCCTTGGATGTGGGGTTCCTCTTCGGCCTCTCTGGGCAGGTGATGTCCAGGTCAGTCATAGGTATAGCACCGGCAGGAGTTACATGCAGGACAGGTGCTGGAAGATGGAGCAAGACCGTATGGGGGTCGGCTTGACACTCAGCAAACTCTTGCTCGGCTTGCGCCTGTTGCTCTGTTCTCTCAGTGTCAGCAAACTCATGACGCGCACCACATTGGTGGTACCAGGGCTATGGGGTACTCGGCACCGAGCCCATGGAAGTCTATGGGAGTTGTCACTGGCAGCAGAGCTCGGTCCGTGGCCCTGGCGGTCATGCAATGGGGGAATATTTACAGGGGATTGTAGTTATAGTTCGTGACGCCACCTGTGGTTTCTGATCTGATTGACCAGCGCTGCAGGGTAGATCTCTGAGGGGATGTTATGGCAGCTAGGTGTTAAGTCCCCCACAGGTGGGACTGGTCCCTCAAAGTCTATGGTGGTGATGCAGGGTGCAGATAAGAATTCAGTCACACACAATGCAGTCTCTTTCCATACCTTTACTTGTAGGTGTTGCAGGTATGTCCCGGGAAGCTGGTCAGGTTGGAGAATGCACATTCAGGAAACTGTTGAGCAGGTTAGAGGCCTCCTCTATCCTTTTAATGTGTGTGAGTACAACTTGCATAAAGTCAAGTGCAACTCTTTTAATAGCAACTACGCCCGGCCAACATTGTGGTGGAGTCTTCTGTTGAATAGAACTAGTCTTTGGTGCAGGGCCCTGCTAGACTGTTGTTCTTCCTGACCCCGGTTATGTATCAGCACTTAGGGCTACCTTCTGTGACTTGAAGTCCAGAAAGGCCTCCGGTTTTCTTATTACTAGGCGTGAAGCACTAGCAACGCTTCGGACCCCTGTGTCCGGTTAACTGAGTGAGGGTGATTTGTCCCTTTAGTCACTCTTGCTTCTCCACTCGCCCTTCGCCCTGCTCTCGCCCTTAACATAAGCACATGTAGCAATGGTGTCAAGGTCAGCTTTCCTTCAGTGCTCACTGACCTGTTCTCAGTTGACTCGTTGGTATAACTGCTTTGATTCCTTTCCTTCCTTCTTTCTTAGGAACACAGGCAGCTTGTTCTGAGTAGCAGGTTAAGGTGTAGCTCTGACTAGGCTAAGATGATTCACTTCACCCGTACTAGCCTCCACTTTCTTATCAGATGAGCTACACAAGCTCTGTGTGGGTTCGGTCTTCTCTCCTCTCCCTCCAAGACTAATCTGATCTTCTCTGTCCAAAGACAGGAACTTGAATGAATCACTATTGCTACGTCACACTACTAAATAGTCTGATATGCCTCTAGTGGCAAAGCTGAGAAGTGTGCGTGAATGAATATCAAGCTTTACAGTTACCTTCCTGTGCATTTTCCAGGAGACATGTGTGCCTTGCGAAGCTGGGCCACACATCTCCCCCTAGTTAAACTCAGCACTCCCGGGCTGAAATAGAAAATAAAAACATTTTTGTTTTGCATATAACATCAACATAATAACTCATCCCTTGCGGGAGGTAAGGACTTTTGAACGTTACAATTTGTACATAGATCAGTAGAAAATTATCAAAATACTTTTCAATAAATACATAGTATAAGACAAGATTCTTGTGGAGGACCCGCACCAAAAACCTCCCACGTGGGTCCTGGGTGGGCTGCAGGACTTCATTGCTGCAGACCTCACTCTAGGCCACACCATACGGGTTTTTCTTCAGAGGTAGTAAGGCTTTATGTAAAACCAAAATGGGGCACCGAAGTGCGAACTATTTACAATAAAGTTTTTGGGCTGGCAAAGTCCTCAGCCACGCAGTCCTTGCATATGAAAACACATTTCAAGTAAAATCACATTTCAATACTTCACTTTACCCAACTGGGGTATTCTATTTAAATTACATATAGCAAATTATGTAAACATTTTCATTAAAGTGCTAATTTTCTTCAATAAAATTTCTTCAACTTTATACATGTTCAGGTGCAGTAAACCCCAGTCTGGGTCCTACTGTTTTTCATCTTTCTTGCTTACAACAATTACTTTTTCCATCCCTGGGGCCAGAAGTATACGATGCCCTTGGGAACCATTACAAGAAGATCATGTCCTGCAATGTACGTTTGTGTAGCGACATCTTTTGGTTGATCCTTGGACCCAACGGGTACATCCTCAGAGTAGAACGCAGGTTGCGTTGTAGAAGATGCCGCAGTATACAATACAGGTTGCGATGCAGAAATATTCGCAGGGGGCGATGCTGAAGTGACCGTGGGTTGCGATACAGGTTGGGTCGCAGAACATGATGCAGGACAGGATGCAGGTGCGCAGTTGGGGACGCACTAACCTGCTGCTGTCGCTGCTCCATCTCTGACGGCTGGGTCTCCTCCAGCGTCCCTACCGGGGATCGGCATTCCGCTGCGGCCTCCTGGCCTGGCTGGCACTCGGGAACGGGCAGGACCTTCTCAGCCTCCTTCTCTTCCACCGCTCCATCGGTGGGGTCAGGTACAGCTCTTTCGGGGCCGGCCTCCGGTTCTCCTTCAGCCTTTTGCAGCGGCGACACAGGAAGTTCAGGTAATGGCGTTGTTCCTGTAGGAGAGAGCACTGCGTCCCACAGCAGCCGCTGTGTCTGGGTACGCCAGCGTCTCTCGGTTTCCTCCATGTCTGCATGGCGCTGTATAAATTTTCTGAGCGCCGCATTTTCCTCCTTTAACTCCAGCATGGTTTGTTGAAGGTCCCATACTGGGGACGGCTCCGGTACAGGCAGTAGCTTTTCTGGGGAACAGGGCCTGCGCACCACCGCCCCTCCACATAGCTGCTCTGTCCTTCCGCCATCTCTCTCCAGGCCAGACTGTGTTTTCCATCAGGAACAATCTGGTCTCTTCCGTGGAGGCGGGATTTGCGCTTCCTCTTTTTTGTATAGAAGATTAAGAGGAGGCGGATCTCCCTTGCAGTGGGATAGGATCTCACATTATAGTAGCATTTTGGGAGGGCGGCCATAACTTTCGAGCCACAGGGGGGGAGTACGCCCACGAATGCACGCCCACCTTCTTCACCAGCGCCTCAGGGCGCGAATATGGCGGCAAAATGGCGGTAAATGGCGCCAAAAATGACAAAACAGCAAACAGTCTTTTCTGCACAAAACAGTTCAATAGGCACACAGGACTCACAATTTGCAAGCTTCTTATCCTGTTCGTGACGCCAAAAGATGACGCGCACCACATTGGTGGTACCAGGGCTATGGGGTACTCGGCACCGAGCCCATGGAAGTCTATGGGAGTTGTCACTGGCAGCAGAGCTCGGTCCGTGGCCCTGGCGGTCATGCAATGGGGGAATATTTACAGGGGATTGTAGTTATAGTTCGTGACGCCACCTGTGGTTTCTGATCTGATTGACCAGCGCTGCAGGGTAGATCTCTGAGGGGATGTTATGGCAGCTAGGTGTTAAGTCCCCCACAGGTGGGACTGGTCCCTCAAAGTCTATGGTGATGGTGGTGATGCAGGGTGCAGATAAGAATTCAGTCACACACAATGCAGTCTCTTTCCATACCTTTACTTGTAGGTGTTGCAGGTATGTCCCGGGAAGCTGGTCAGGTTGGAGAATGCACATTCAGGAAACTGTTGAGCAGGTTAGAGGCCTCCTCTATCCTTTTAATGTGTGTGAGTACAACTTGCATAAAGTCAAGTGCAACTCTTTTAATAGCAACTACGCCCGGCCAACATTGTGGTGGAGTCTTCTGTTGAATAGAACTAGTCTTTGGTGCAGGGCCCTGTTAGACTGTTGTTCTTCCTGACCCCGGTTACGTATCAGTGTGTCGACCCGCCACCACAATTGTGGGTTACCAGGGCAATGGGGTACTCAGAGCCGAGCCCGTAGAAGTCTATGGGATTTGTCACAGGTAGCTGTGGCTCGGTCTGTGGCCCGGGCGGTCTGGCGTATGTTGGGGATATATTTACAGGGGATAGGTTTATATACAGTTCGTGACGCCACCTGTAGTATTCTGGTAATTAGTACCAGCGCTGCTGTAGATCTCTGAGGGGATGGTGATGCAGCTAGATGTCGGGTCCCCTACAGGTGGGACTGGTCCCTCAAAGTCTATGGGATTTGTGAAGTCGGGTGCAGATAAAGAACACAGTCTCACACGGTCAGCGTCTTTCCATACCTTTACTTGTAAGATGTTCAGGCAGGTCCCAGGGAGGCTGATCCAAGGAGAGTGTATCTTGAGACAGCAGCTGGACAAGTTAGGGGCCTCCTTTACTTCCAATACAACGAGTACAACCAGCCTGAAGCGTAGTTCCCTCAATATCTCCAGCTAATCTATAGCTGTACCTGCCCAGTCAGCTTTGTGTTAGGAGCCTTCCTGCGAAGAAGCTGAATTCTTATCTTGTCGTGCACTGACTCAAAGTCTTCACTTCCCCTGACCCCAGTTACGTACTGACTATAAGGGGCTTGTTTGCCGCGACCTAAGGTCCGGTAAATTCCTGGTTTTCTTATCACTATGCTTGAAACAGTAGTGATCCTTCGGTCCCAGTGACCGGTAGCAATGTGCAGGACTTCTTCAATCCGTAAGCACTATTCCAATAAACCACTGTGCCTTTCGCCTTGTCCACGCTGGTAACATAAGCACTCAAACTAGCCAAGGGTCGAGCAGTCACTTCTTTCTTTTCCTTCACTTCAAAGTTAGTTACAGATGCTCAGTTATCAATAGGCAGGAGCACGTCTCTGAACCTGATACCGTCCTTTAGACAGGATGCTGAAGACTTTCTGCACTAAACTTCTTCTTTCCTTCCAGAGTATGCTGATGAAGTACAGCTCTGACTAGGCTAAGGTGAATTAAAGCACCTATACTAGACTCCACTTTCCAAAGCTGGTGATAGAGCAATCTGGACTCCTTCCTCCCTCCAGACGTCTTCTCTCTCTGAAGTCTAGACACTGACTCCAGACGTCCTCTCTGTCCGAAGACAGGAACTAGACTGACTAAATCACTCCAACACATACCACACTGACCACTCCCTCAAGAGTAAACTCCACTACCCTAAGGGTGTGTCTAGTATATGTCGAGTGAATGAATATTTAGCATTAAACTGCTGTCTCGCCACACACTCTCCAGGGTACTGCGTGTGCCTACCACCAGGGCTACACATTAGCACTTAGGGCTACCTTCTGTGACTTGAAGTCCAGAAAGGCCTCCGGTTTTCTTATTACTAGGCGTGAAGCACTAGCAACGCTTCGGACCCCGGTGTCCGGTTAACTGAGTGAGGGTGATTTGTCCCTTTAGTCACTTTTGCTTCTCCACTCGCCCTTCGCCCTGCTCTCGCCCTTAACATAAGCACATGTAGCAATGGTGTCAAGGTCAGCTTTCCTTCAGTGCTCACTGACCTGTTCTCAGTTGACTCGTTGGTATAACTGCTTTGATTCCTTTCCTTCCTTCTTTCTTAGGAACACAGGCAGCTTGTTCTGAGTAGCAGGTTAAGGTGTAGCTCTGACTAGGCTAAGATGATTCACTTCACCCGTACTAGCCTCCACTTTCTTATCAGATGAGCTACACAAGCTCTGTGTGGGTTCAGTCTTCTCTCCTCTCCCTCCAAGACTAATCTGATCTTCTCTGTCCAAAGACAGGAACTTGAATGAATCACTATTGCTACGTCACACTACTAAATAGTCTGATATGCCTCTAGTGGCAAAGCTGAGAAGTGTGCGTGAATGAATATCAAGCTTTACAGTTACCTTCCTGTGCATTTTCCAGGAGACATGTGTGCCTTGCGAAGCTGGGCCACACACTCATATTCTGGTTTGCGTTCTTGTAGCACAAGCTGCATTCATATTTGAGGTCTCATCATCCCATTTGCTGCAGAATGAGAGGAAAGCAAGATTTTGCTCTACTTTGAATTGGACAATTCTGGAACAGGAACCACAAATGGTCATCCTGTTGTTCCAGTGGTCTTGGGCTCTGGTGCCGCATCGTGTTGGTGTGCCTGGCCTCATCCTCCACTTAAGCACAGAGCAACATCTCTTTAGTCTTTAGTCTTGTCAAAGCCATCAAGATCTCGCTCCTCACACAAATATATCAGCACATCTTTCTCATGCTTCTTATAAGCAGCTGCCATCTTAGCAATCACTCCCCAAATAAAAGACATAACAAAAAAACAAGAGAGGGGGAGGGGTGTAACTGCTACATGTACACTATTGTCTCAGGTATGAATAAACACGGAGTCTAATCCTCAAAACTCTTCACAGAATGGTTACAGGGGCCCTGTGCATTTTTAGTGACAGAGGATTGCTCACCCCAGATCACTAATACTTTGTGATATCCTACTGCTGCCACCAGTTTGTCAGGGGATGCAACTCTGCTGCCACCAATTGTCAGGACAATTACGTAATTGACTGACAAGTGATGGATCAGACCACGGCTGCTTCTACTACTAGGTCAGTTATTGGGGAACTCACAGTGAGTGTATGGTATGTACATCTCCGATTTCAAGTAAATTATATATGCACACCGATACGATCATTGCCAAATCCACAATAACAAAAGGAAAAAGCTGTCACCAATCATTTATACAGGTCGATTGGACACCCATTACAAGTAGCATATGGCTTCGGGGGTGCAGTTTACAGAGCAAGGAGTAACAGAACTATTACATTTTATATATTTAATTTGGAATGCTATTCAGTGTTCCCAATCAGAGTGCTTTCCTCTGCTAAGCTTTGAGCCATTTCTGTGACATCAGGTTTAGTACTTTTCTTTTGTTATTCCTTTATATGCCATGTAATTGTATATACTGTATTGTTTTGTTCCCATTTTTGTATCATCTTGGTATATTTCTTTACAAACACAGTCTACCTTTCTGGATTAATTATATAAAATGTAGTAGCTCTGTTCTTCTTGCTCTGTTAACCGCATCCCTGAAGCCATACGCTACATGTAACGGGTGTCCAATTGGTCTGTATAAATGATTGGAGGTGGCAGTGAGCCGCCAGCAAGGCCGTGGGGTACTCGGCACCGAGCCCGTCGACTTCTATGGCGGATGTCACGGGCGCTCACCATAAATGGGGGATATTTACAGGGTAGTGTTCGTATGATAATTCGTGACGCCACCTGTATTACCTGATCAGGGGACCAGCTCTGCTCTGCAGGTCCTCTGGAAGGGATGGTGTTTCAAGGTTTTACTCACAGTCTGTTATGAGCATACAGATACCAGCCGGGCACTGTGTCCTCCAAGAGAGTGGTCCAGCAACCCTCAGGTAAGTTAGTCGCACTTCCAAAGACTCCCCTTTCAGTATGTTCCTTTCCGGCTTCTTCTCTCTAGGTGCTAACTCTCCTTACTTCCATGCACCATGCCACCACAGAGCCCTCGGACAAGGGAGTATTGGGCCCTTTCAGTTAACAGATCACGGCCCTAGATGCTCTGCACGTACTTGACCCCGTGAAGTGACCACTGTTGTCGGTGTTACTAGCGGAGCCTGAGCCTTCCCTCTAATCTAGGGACCGTTCCCCGATGTTCGCCTGGTCCTTCCTTCTTCAGAATGGGGGCACAGATCCAATTGCTGTCTTGCCCTGGACCCTTTCGCTCTCACAGCAAGGCTCCCTGAATTGAACTCAAAGGAGCAGCGGGACAGTCCAGTACCCACTCACTGACTGCCTGACATTACACTGATCTCTAAACTAACACGCAGCCTAAGTGCTGCCTAAGCTCCACCCAAACTAGCTACACCCTGTTCTAACCAGCCTGAGTCAGACCATCCTCCCGAAGGGTCCGCCTGTGCTCAGCCAGCATAGTAAATGTTGGATGCAGGTGGTGGGAGTCAATGGGGTGCTTCCTCCTTACCTGAGAGTCAGGTGTCACACCGCTGGGTGCGATGCAGCATCTCTGTGGCGACTGGACCCTCAGGGCGCCACAGCAGCTAGTAGTGTTTCCTTTTTTTGTTGTTGTTGTGGAATTGGCAGTGACTGTGTAAGGGGGTGACAGGGACTATCATGTGCCTTCCCTCCTAAAAGACAACTTTTACTAAATGTTTTGGCTATGTTTGTATTGCATTTTTATGAATGTGGTAATATGTGAAAATGCATGGAACTGTGTAGAAAAATATTAAGCTTGGAGAGTCCTTGATGGTTGATACCTTTTAATGGCTAACTGAAAAGATGGTAATAAGTTGCAAGCATTCGGGACTACTCAGGTCTCATCAGGCATAAAATAACACAATCTAAAGAGTCACATATTTATGCACAACGGGATACAGGAAAGATGTGTATCTTTGTACCGTGTTAGCCAGTAGATAGAAAAATATTTAGAATTGAGAGTCCTCAGTGGTTGATACCTTTCAATGGCTAACCCGGTCATAGCATAATGGACATTAAATTACCGTATATACTCACGTATAAGCCAAGATTTTCAGCCCATTTTTTAAGGCTGAAAGTGTCCCTCTCGGCTTATACGCGAGTCATATACCGGGAGTCGGCAGGAGAGGGGGAGCACGGGTGTCAGATCATGCTCACCCCCCCCGGCGCGTCTCTGCAGCCCCCTGCTTATCCCACGGTCTCAGGCTCCTTCCTTTCAGCGCATATTCATGACTTTAATGAGCGGCACCACGTGACCGCTGTAGGAAGGAATAGCTGCTGGAGACCATGGGAGAAGCAGGGGGCTGCAGACACGCGCCAGGAGGGGGTAAGTATAAGCAATATTCACCTGTCCCCGGTCCACTGCTGTGCACGGCTCTATCCTCTGCATCCTCTGGCAGTTAGTGCGCGACATGCCATCACTCTGTCACTGACAGAGGACCCGGAAGACAGCGGCGCTCAGTGGTGGACCGGGGACAGGTGACTATCTCAGGTGCCGGGGCCCTGAGCCAGTGGTGACACCAGCACCTGTCCCCCATAGGGCGCTGGTGTCTCCGCCTGCTCAGGACCCCGGCACCTGGGGGTGAGAGGTATGTAATTTTTTTTTTTCATTTGCAGCAGCATATGGGGCCTATTCTATAGAGCATCTTATGGGGGCATAGTCTATGGAGCATCATATGGGGCATAATCTATGGAGCATCATATGGGGGCATAATCTATGGAGCATTTTATGGGGTATAATCTATGAAGCATTTTATGGGGCCATAACCTTTATGGAGCAGCATATGGAGTATATTATTCTATGGAGCATCTTATGGGGCCATTATTAACCTTTGTGCAGCGTTATATGGGGAGTATTTTGTATGGAGCATCTTATGGGGCTGCCATGAACTGTATGGAGCATTATATGGGGCGTATTTTGTATGGAGCATATTATAGGGCCGCCATGAACTGTATGGAGCATTATATGGGGCTCCTGATTCAATATGGATATTCAAAAACATTTAACCTACTGATGTCTCAATTAATTTTACTTTTATTGGTATCTATTTTTATTTTTGAAAATTTACCAGTAGCTGCTGCATTTTCCGCCCTAGGATTATACGCAAGTCAATAAGTTTTCCCAGTTTTTGTGGCAAAATTAGGGGGGGCCTTATACACGGGTCAGCTTATACATGAGTATACGGTACTTGTTTTTAAAAGGTAACTCCAAGTCTCAGAGAGACAGAAGAATCTGGTAGTATAAATGTATGACAACTTTTGACACACTCAGTGCAGGAATCAATGTGTCGCATGGATTTATGTATTTTTACATCAATTAAGGAATTTGCTCTTCAGACCTTCTGGGGTCATCACAACACAGAACCAGACTCCAATCAGAGGTCAATAAAACTTTCACACTCCTTATCTATGAACTTTTCCAATATTTATGTTTATCCCTCTCCCATAATGACAATTCTGCTTCACGTCACTTGTCTTATCTATTGCGTTATTTCTGTGCTGTTTTGTGTATAAATATGTGATTCTTCAGATGTTGTATTAGTCAATGCCTGATGAAGAGACCTGAGTAGTCTCGAAAGCTTGCAATTTGTTACCATCTTTTCAGTTAGCCATTAAAAGGTATCAACCACTGAGGACTCTCAACGGGATACAGAAATAATGCAATAGATAAGACAAGTGACGTGAAGCAGAACTATCATTATGGGAGAGCGATAAACAGTTGTGGCTGTAAATATTGGAACAGTTCATAGTTATGGAGTGTGAAAGTTTTATTGTCCTGTGATTGTGGTCTGGTCCATGATTGTGATGGTCTGAAGAGCACATTCCTTAGTTGATGTAGAAAGACATGAAGCCATGATGCGACACATTCATTCTTTCACCGAGTGTGTCAAAGGTTGTCATAAGTTTATACTCCCACAACCTTCTGTGTCTCTGAAATTTGAAGTTACCTTTTAATACCAGTATGAAACGATTTCTTCGCTCAGTAATTGTTATGCTGTTCTATGGAAACGGTCTTGTTGAGTTGTCTGTGTCTTAATTGACAGCTTGGTTGTCCAATCCTTCGATGGGCTTGCTGAGCTGTCCAATCTGTGACCTGACTTACGCCTTTGTCTTTTCCCTTGGCTAACTACGTATTCTCTTGTATTGACCCCAGAATCTCTGACTCTTCGGCCTCATGGTCTGTCCGTGAATAATGAAGAGTGTCACACAGTAATTTTATGTCCATGGCACTGAGTATTGATACAAAAAAGTTTGGCCACAGGTAGATCTATTCTTTTTTCTTTTATTGTGTGGCGATGAGAATTCATCCTAGTTCTATGTTTTTGCCCTGTCTTCCCTACATACAAACCCCCAGTTGGACATTTTATACAAATAAATTAAGTACACCAAATTAGATGTGATGCAACTGAAAGTACCTAGGATCTTGGAGTCCTGATGCAAGCTGCGAATTTTTATCTTGTCCGTGGTCATTATAAATGGACAGGTTTTAATTTTTTTCTGGTTGCAGAGAAAGGTTCCTGTTGGAGAGGACAGGGAGCTTTTGACAATCATGCTTCTTAGACTTGGGGGCTACCTAAAACAGGAGTGGGGTCTGGAAGTATGGATTATAATCGGGCTTCTTTTGTGGTAAAGGTTGTCATTTCCGTGCAGCTTCCCTTAGCACTTCTAGATTTTGATTGTAGATGACTACTAGAGGCACCCGGTTGCTTTCCTCTTTAGCTTTGCAATGTAGGAGGTGATTCCTTGATATTCTGGTGGCTCTTGTAATCTGGTTCTTAATAGTTCTTGGATGGAATTGGAGGTGTATATACCATACACTCACTGCGAGTTCCCAAATAACTGGCCTAGTAGTGGAAGCAGCAACAGCCTCATTTATCACTCGTAGAGGCAATGGAGCAGCATTCCCCTGACAAACTGGTGATAGTGGTGGGAACTGCGTGATCTCTCTGGTGTGATCTGAGAAAGTGATAACAATTGTGGGCTCTGCATGACCGGTTCCCAGTTATACCTAACAACTGGTGACTAGAGTTGAGCGATACTTTCCGATATCCTAAAGTATCGGAATCGGAATGGTATCGCCGATATCACTAAAATATCGGCGATACCCGATACCGATACCGGAAGTCCCATGTAAGTCTATGGGAACAAAATATCGAAATTAAAAAAAACCCATTCTTGCCTTGTTGGTTAATTGTACATGAAGGAAAACAAGAAAGAGTAATGTAGAATGTATTGGGGAAGGTTGAGGAGACATTAAAGGCATAGATGTTTAACCCAATCAAATGGAATAGCATAAATATTTTTTTTTTAAAGATGTTCGGATTGACGAAGAAATTGACAATGTTAACGTTTTTCATATTTTGGCAAATATGTATATTACACAACTTCCATGCTCTTCATCTTCACCTTTTTAACTTTTCACACACTTTCTCCTTCATAATCTTCTGCAGCATCATCTTTTTCATCAAATTATTCTTCATCTTCACCTTCTTTATCTTCTTCTTAAACTTCTTGCTATTCATCTTTGTTAACATTACTCATATTCTTCTTATTAAACTATTATTCTTATTCATATTCTGCTTCATCTTCTTCATCATATTCTTATTTGTGACAGAGAATCCTGTACTTGTAATCTGTCAAAGTATGAATTTTTCATCCTTCCGTTCTTGCTGTCACAAAAGATTTAAATTACAACAGTATTTGTCCGTGTTCAGTTTAGCCTGCAGCAGCAGGCATTTTCCAGGGGCACCACGAGGAGGAACGGACTCACCCCCATACACTGCTTAGTCTTCTTCTGCTTAGAATTTAGAGCATATATTTTGCTCTTCATTTTGGTCTTATACTTCATGTTCTTCTGCTTTTAGATCTTCTGCTTATTGTTCTTGTGTCTCTTGTTCCGTATCTTGTATTTGTAGCACAATCTTGTACCAGCTGATGTTACTGGGACACGGTTACTAAGCAGGAGGTACCTGTGCTCCAAAGCACTACCAAGGACCAGCAGACGTTGCTGGAACTCGGATACCGAGATGGAGGCACCTAGGCCAAAGGCACTGCGGAGAACCAGTTGACGGTACTGGAACCTGGACGGGTAGCAGAAGGTACAAGAGCCAATGCAAGTAACGAGGACCAGCTGACTGTGCTGGAACCCGGAGGGGCAGCAGAAGGAAAAGAGCCAATGGCACAACCGAGGACCAGCTGACGTTACTGGGACACGGTTACTAAGCAGGAGGTACCTGTGCTCCAAAGCACTACCAAGGACCAGCAGACGTTGCTGGAACTCGGATACCGAGATGGAGGCACCTAGGCCAAAGGCACTGCGGAGAACCAGTTGACGGTACTGGAACCCGGACGGGTAGCAGAAGGTACAAGAGCCAATGCAAGTAACGAGGACCAGCTGACTGTGCTGGAACCCGGAGGGGCAGCAGAAGGAAAAGAGCCAATGGCACAACCGAGGACCAGCTGACGTTACTGAACCCCAGTAACACAGGAGCAAGTGTTGACTGTGCTAACAGCACTTCCGAGCAACAACTGGCGGTGTTGGAGCCCAGGGTCAAGGAGGATGTTTAAATACTAGATCAAGTAATTTCCTTGTTACCTGTCAATTTTAAATGTCTATACTTCAAACAAGAGAAAGATAACCTTTACTACCATAAGATGATGATTTCATTTAAACTAATATCTAGATAAATAAAGAATTGACAAACATAAACACATACATTAACATGTTGAACAGCAATGCAAACCACAAAATAAATTAGTTAAGGAATCTGCTATACGGTTGTACATAAAAGCATACAAGTACATATCTGAATCCATTAATGATGGATAAGTAACAGTATGTACACCATTTTTATTGTATAGACAATGAATGTCTGACTTCAAAACATCATCAGCATTACAAGTAATCTGTGATATTACTAAAATGTTCCATTTGCTGAATAATGTCACTAAATATTTTATACAAAATTATACAATTTCCATCATGTAATACTCATAATATGTGGCAATAATCATTTTTATTAACAAACATAACCTTTAAAAAGTGCATAGTGCATAGTGAAAATTGCTATTTATGGCTGACTGTCGACTTGGAAGCATGACAACAGATAGATAAGGTATATATAGATGAGACTGCATAGCCACAGATGGTGAATGGCGATGTAATACTGTACCTCAATAAAGTGTGCGTCACTACTACATAATTTTTTTTATATAGCTTTATAAACAGGGTACATGGATGTATGCTTGTGCCTTTGTTTTGATGCACAGACTGCCTTCCTGCTGAGACGCATTGGGTAGTGAACAGTTGTGTGCAGTGTTCACTGCAGTCTCTGCGGAATAACCACACTTAGACCTTATAACTTTTCAGACTTTCTTTATCAATCTACCAAGATGAAGAAGGCAGGGAGTAAGGCACGTGGTCGTGGAGTTTCTTCAGGGAGAGGACGTGGGGATTCTGTGGCTGCTGCGGCCCCCAGTGACACAGCATCCACCAGTTTTCCCCGTGAGCGTTCCTTTATGCGCACTTTTGTAGGAGCTCGGAGTACCCCCCTGCTGCGGGAAGAACAAATTGAAGCCGTTGTTGTTTGGATGTCAGCCAATGCATCGACTTCAATTGCTTCCACCTCCTCTCAGGACCACAGCACTGTTGGGCAACCATCTGTCTCTTCACCGCCTGGCAAATTGCCCAGGCAGTCAGAGAGTTCTGTACAGGAGCCAGCTGAGTGTCTGCTTCTGTTCTCAGAATCTATTGGCTTGCAAACAGGGGCCCAGCCAAGCAGCATTCTGTAATGTGAAGAGGGAGTATGCAGTGATGCGCAACAGCTGTGTCTCTCTGAATCTGAAGAGGCGGGTGAGACAGTGCCGATGGTCAGCACACCGCAGAACGCATCTGATGATGATGAGACCCAGGTGCCAGTTTCTGTTGAGCATGGTGCTGGCCAGACCACCCAACAGCAGGTGTTGGAAGAGGGTAGTGGAGATGATGAGGTCCAAGACCCAACATGGCATGAGGAACAGGAAGGTGGTGGGAGCAGCTCAGAGGAATAATAATAATATTTATTTATATAGCGCCATCATATTCCGCAGCGCTTTACAGTTTAGCAGTTTCAGAACACAAGTCATAAGTAACAACGTTAACAATACAATAATTTAAGCTAAATAAGTCGCCCCTGCTCGTGACAGCTTACAATGTACAATGAGATGGGGAGATACAAAGTATAGGTGTTTATATACAATGGTGCATTTACAATGATGTTCCAGCCATCTTAAGGGACTGAGGGATGGAGATAGTGAATGGGCTAGAGACACACACACACTTACACAGAATACATAGAATGACTTTGATTAGTGAATGTGATAGGCCGCTCTGAACAAATATGTTTTGAGGGAGCGCCTGAAACCATGCAAATTGTGGATAGTCCTAATTTCTTGGGGTACAGCATTCCAGAGGATTGGCGTAGAGCAGGAGAAGTCTTGGAGTCGGGAGTGGGAGGTACGTATTAGTGCAGAGGTTAGTCGAAAGTCGTTTGCAGAGCGCAGCAGTCGGTTAGGCCGATAGATAGAAATGAGGGAGGAGATGTAGGAGGGGTGCTGCACTGTGGAGAGCTTTGTGGGTGAGAACCAGTACTTTGGTTGAAAGCTGGGAGAGGCCTAGAGAAATGGTTAGTGATAGAAGGAAGATAGAGGAAGACATTGCCCCAACGGTACAAACAGGAGGGAGAGTTAGGCTGCAGACTCGGTTGCCTGTAGCCTCCAGTTTGGCACCTGTTCGGAGCAGTTGTCTTCCAAAAGTCAAAACGTGCGCTCCCAGGACTTGCACTGCGTGGTCCTTTTTTCACACACTTGCACATGATATTTGCTATGTGAAATGCAAGCTGTGTAATCAAAAATTAAAAATAGCTAAAAGTGTCAGTCACCTCAATACCACAAATATGTGGAAACATGTGCGGACAAAGCACGTAGTTGAGTTACAAAGACACACTAGAGATGTAGGCCAACCTACAGCAGCACCTACATCTTCAGGTTGTGTTGAAGCCTCTTCATCGAGCTCACACACAGCTGGTTCTGCTTCCTCACAGGATCGCCATGGAAGAACCTCGGCCACTGTTGTCCAGAGACAAACTGTTATTCCACACACAGCAGCAAGTTCCCTGTCATCCTCACACTCCCAGGCCACAAAACAGCCATCGGTAGCACAGGCATGGGATAAAAGACGGCCATACTCCGCAAACCATGCACGAGCACAGGCTCTGAATGCTGGCATTGCAAAACTCCTGTCCCTTGAAATGCTGTGATTCAGGCTGGTGGAGACAGACAGTTTCCGTAACTGAATATCATTGTCAATCCCACAATACAATGTGCCAAGCCGATTTCATTTCAGCAGGCAAGCAGTCCCTGGTCTGCAAAAGCATGTTGAGGGAAAAATTAAACATGCGCTACTAAAAGCCCTCAGTAGCAAGGTCCACCTGACCACCGATGCGTGGACCAGTACCCATTGTTATGATCTGCTACAACCAGTAAGGAAAGAAGGGAATTCTGTCCCTACAATACAACTAAGCTGAATCCCTACGATGTAACGGGGAACCTGATCCTGCGACCAGACCCGCTAAAGTCCTCATCTAGTGTGAACGAAGACCTATAGTTGCGAGGGAGTAATCCCTACAAGATCTAGGGACTGTGAGAAAAGGTGGACACCTCCTAACATAAATTGTAGCATGGATAATTAAACAGAAAAATAAATACTTTGTGATCCTAACATCAAGCAAAACTGACAGATTAAGGCACCTAAGCACCCGGCTAGCTTAACAGTAGATAATACAATGAAGTCAAGCAAAGCCAGAAGGGCGGAGCCAGACTAAATAGGGAAAAAAGGTCATGTGACCAGCAAACTGAAACAAAACCTAACAAGAGGGTTCTAACACCCATGGCCAGGGACAATACCTTTCCCTCACTGCCCATTGGGTCAATGTTGTGCAGCCGGGTACTGATCTTGCGAGTGGCGCTGTACGTGTTCTGCCAACTCCAAGGATTGCAGGAATCAAGTCTGTACACATTGATTCCTCCTCCTATTCCAGTTCCTCAGAATCATCGCTGCAGGAGCCGTCACGGTCTACCTCCACATGGACCCGTGAACGTTTACCTGTTGCGACCGATATGAGCACAGCCGTGTCCAAATGTCAACAGGCCATCCTGAAATTAATTTCCATGGGGAATCTTAGCCACACAGCGCAGGAGCTCTGTAATGCCATAAAGCAGGAGAGCGACGTGTGGTTTTTGGAAGAGAATCTACAGGCAGGCTTGGTAGTGTGTGACAATGGCCGAAATCTGGTGTCAGCTCTGGGCCTTGGCAACCTCACTCACATACCATGTCTGTCATATGTGCTCAACTTGGTCGTGCAGAGTTTTTTGAGGGACTATCCGGATCTTGATGCACTGCTGCACAAGGTCCGCCTAGAGTGCGCTCACTTGCGACGTTCCAGCATGGCCAGATCGCTGATTGCAGCTCTGCAACGCAGATTTCACCTTCATGAACATCGCATCATATGTGACGTACCCACCAGGTGGAATTCCTCGTTACATATGTTGGAGCGGTTGTGTGAGCAGCAGCCAACAGTAATGGAGTATCAGCTGCATCAGGCGCAGTCAACTCGCAATTTGCGCCGTTCACACTTCACCACTACTGAGTGGGCCTCTATAATAAGAATAATAATATTATTTATTTATATAGCGCCATAATATTCCGCAGTGCTTTACAGTTTAACAGTTTCAAAACACAAGTCATAAGTAACAACGTTAACAATACAATAATTAAAGCAAAATCAGCCGCCCCTGCTGGTGAAAGCTTACAATCTACAATGAGGTGGGGGAGATACAAAGTACAGGTGTTTATATACAATGGTGTTTTTACAATGATGGTCCAGCCATTTTAAGGGAGTGAGGGATGCATGGAGATAGTGAATGGGCTACACACACAGAATTACACATAGAATGACTTTGATTAGTGAATGTGATAGGCCACTGTGAACAAATGTGTTTTGAGGGAGCGCCTGAAACCATCCAAATTGCGGATAGTCCTAATTTCTTGGGGTAGAGCATTCCAGAGGATTGGCGCAGCGCGGGTGAAGTCTTGGAGTTGGGAGTGGGAGGTACGGATTAGTGCAGAGGTTAGTCGAAGGTCGTTTGCAGAGTGCAGCAGTCGGTTAGGCCGATAAATATAAATAAGGGAGGAGATGTAGGGGGGTGCTGCGCTGTGGAGAGCTTTGTTGGTGAGAACCAGTAATTAGAATTGGATCCTATAATGAATGGGCAGCCACTGCCAGTGTAATGAGTGGCGAATAACTCTATGAAGGATATCTGCCACGTTTTGCGTGCGTTTGATGAGTCAACGCGGATGGCGAGTGCAGATGATGCACTAGTCAGCCTGACTGTCCCCCTTATCTGCCTGCTTCAAAAAACAGTGCAAGCACTAAGGCATGAGGTTTTGGAAGAGGTGGAGGATGAGGAGTCACAAATTCCATCACCTTCTGGACAGTCAGCGCAACGTGGTTCCTCACAAAGGGCTGGAGGACTTTCAAAGTACCATGCTGTATCAACAATTGAACCTCCAGAGTCGCTGTCTATATTTTCATAACCATTACAAACTTTTAATGTATTTACAAAGCACATAATGTACATTTTTTTTCTATCCTTTTGTAATGCTATTGTGTTTCCATAAACTGATGTTACAGAATTATGATACAAAGTTTTTAAATTTTGAGTTTTAAATTTTGTAAATTTATATGTATTTGAAGGACTTTGTGAGGAGGATGAGGAGGAGTCAATGGAGGAGGAAGACATCGCTCCAGAGGGAGGTAGACAATGCTCTAGTCAGTATGTAGACCAAGGGTGGGGTGATGCACAGCAGGCGGAGATGACGCCTCTTGCAGGGGACAACGTTTCTTGGCCAGTTGGGAGTCTGCAGCACATGGTTGATTTCATGCTGCAGTGGCTGAGAAACGACCGCCGCATCGAACACATTCACACCACGTCTGATTATTGGGTGTACACCCTCCTAGACCCTCGCTACCGGGACAACTTACAAAGCCTCATCACACCGTTGAACCGGGAGCGTAAAATGCGGAAGTACCAAGACACACTGGTGCAATCCATAATGTTCTCCATTCCAGCCGAGAGCACTGCTGCTGCTACTGATTTACAAAGCAGCTCTGTGCGTCGAGGCAGTGGAGACAGCTCTGCAACAAGAGGGAGCACAAGCAGCGCCTCTGCACAGGGCAAGAACAGTATGTTCCAAATGTGTCGAAGTTTTGTGGCAGCGCCACCAATGTCTACACCATCCGAGACGGCTCCAGTCAGCAGGAGGCAACATTTCCGTAAGATGGTGACAGACTACATGTCTTGCCCTCTCAGTGTACTCCCAGATGGCTCTTCCCCATTCAAGTTTTGTGTCTCTAAGCTGGATACATGGCCAGAGCTTAGCCAGTATGCATTGGAGGTGCTGGCTTGATCTGCTGCCAGTGTATTATCGGAGCGCGTCTTTACTGCTGCAGGTGGTGTACTAACAGACCGTTGCATGCGACTATCCTACGATAATGTAGAACGGCTTACTTTTCTGAAAATGAACTAGGCATGGATCTCGCCTGAATTTGCCTGTCCGGTTTCAGATTAACTAACTGGTTGGCAACGTTTTCCATGTCTCCTGTTATGTTCATCTTTCTACCACCTGAGCTATACTCCCTGGGCTACAACACTGCCAGTTGCTGCTCAGAAGTGTCGTGTCCACAGACCAATACACAAGCAAATAGTGATAGTGGGGTTCAGTAACGCCTGCTGTTCCCCTGCTGTGTGTCCGGCAAAAATTACTGCTACCTAGCTACACATGTTGAAAAAAACATGACATGTTAAAGTGGCTAGTGCTACACATAGATATCAGGCTACACCCTTATTTCTAAGCTGTAAACAAGTGAAACGTCAAATTTAAAACCATTCAATGATTAGTGTTGGTAACAAATCTGTAACTAAATAATTGTGACATATTATGGCAGATATCCACATGTCTAACACAAATGCTAACACAAAAGCATACTTATGCTATAGGGTACTGATGGTGAACCTTCTCACTCCATAACTTTGACCAATCCAACTCACATCATGCTGGAAGCACGTCACTGTAATAGATTTGAATTATTTTAAATAGAATAAAGCAGCACCAATTTTAGAAAAATGACAAGGATGAGCCAGTGACAGACACTCAGCAGAGTACACGCAGCGGTGGTTGAAGAAGTAAATGGAGCGTGATCTGCATTTTAAAAAAAAAAAAAATAAAAATACCTCACAGACTGCAGTGAACACTGAAACACAACTATTCACAATCTGTGAAAGGCTACTCCTTTGTCTACTTCTATAGTGTTTGCAACCAATGTATTGTATACGGATGGAAGCACGTCACTGTAATAGATTTGAATTATTTTAAATAGAATAAAGCAGCACCAATTTTAGAAAAATGACAAGGATGAGCCAGTGACAGACACTCAGCAGAGTACACGCAGCGGTGGTTGAAGAAGTAAATGGAGCGTGATCTGCATTTTAAAAAAATAAAAAATAAAAATACCTCACAGACTGCAGTGAACACTGAAACACAACTATTCACAATCTGTGAAAGGCTACTCCTTTGTCTACTTCTATAGTGTTTGCAACCAATGTATTGTATACGGATGGAAGCACGTCACTGTAATAGATTTGAATTATTTTAAATAGAATAAAGCAGCACCAATTTTAGAAAAATGACAAGGATGAGCCAGTGACAGACACTCAGCAGAGTACACGCAGCGGTGGTTGAAGAAGTAAATGGAGCGTGATCTGCATTTTAAAAAAAAAATAAATAAAAATACCTCACAGACTGCAGTGAACACTGAAACACAACTATTCACAATCTGTGAAAGGCTACTCCTTTGTCTACTTCTATAGTGTTTGCAACCAATGTATTGTATACGGATGGAAGCGCGTCACACTAATAGATTAGATTTATTTTAAATGGAATGTAGCAGAACCAATTGGAGATAAATGAAAAGGATGAGCCACTGAGACACGCTCAGCAGAGTACAAGCAGCAGTGCTTGAACAAGTAACTGGAGCGTGATGTGCACTCAAAAAAGTAAAAAACACAGACTGAAGTGAACACTGAAACACAACTGTCCACAATCTGTGAAAGGCTACTCCTTTGTGTACTTCTATAGTGTTTGCAACCAATGTATTGTATACGGATGGAAGCGCGTCACACTAATAGATTAGATTTTTTTCCACTAAAATGGAGCAGCACCAATTAGAGAAAAATGTGAAGGATGAGGCAGTGACACACGCTCAGCAGACTACAACCAGCAGTGGTTGAAGAACTAACTGGAGCGTGATCTGCACTCAAAAAATCAAAACCTCACAGACTGCAGTGAACACTGAAACACAACTATTCACTATCTGTGAAAAGCTCCTTTCTGTACTTCTATAGTGTTTGCAACCAATGTATTGTATACGGATGGAAGCACGTCACACTAATAGATTTGATTTTTTTCTAATATAATGGAGCTGCACCAATTCCACTAAATAAAATAAAAAAAAAAAAGAGTCAGTGACACGTGCAGATGCCTACAAACAGCGGTGGATGCAGAGCAAACTGCAGCGTCACCTGCACTGTCACACACACACCTTGCACAGAGCTGTTAAAACAACACTGGCAAAATGAAGCTTTACACAGCGGTTGGTAAACTAGCCTGCCTCAAGCACAGTAGTACACAAAATCGCAATATCTAACTGTCCCTCAGAGTCAGCACAGCAGCGTTCTGTCCCTTACTGAGTTCACAGCACAGTGACGCTAAAATGGCTGCGGCGCCTTTTATAGTGCATTCTGACATCATTTCAGCAGCCAATCACAGCCATGCCATTAGTTAAGATGACCGCAGCATTACAGGATGTGCCCACACTTCGTAGGATTCCTCATTGGCTGACTAAAATCACATTGCCTCTCAAAGAATTATGGGAACTTCCGATTCCGGTATACGATATAGAAAAAGTATCGGAATTAAGTATCGGAATTCCGATAACGCGAATATCGGCCGATACCCGATACTTGCGGTATCGGAATGCTCAACACTACTGGTGACATCAGTGGGATCTGTGTGACCCTACTGGCTGTCATCCTTGACAAATATATATATATAACTTTATAAATCTATTTCAATGCATATATTTATAATGGGATCAGTTTAGAAGTATAAAACCTTGTGACAGGTTTCCTTTGGTATTGAAAGTTTTAAGAATTCTGTTTTACAGGAAATGCTGATATCTGATCCTGGAGTTCTAAGGCCGGGATCACACATGGGAGGAAATCGTCCGATGCACGCATGTGAAATCCCAGCTCTGGCGCCAGCACTCGGGAGTGGAGCGAGCGGCTGCATATAAATACATTCAGCCGCGCACTCCACTCCCGAGTGCCGGCGCCAGAGCTGGGATTTCACATGCAAGCATCGGACGTTTTCGTCGCATGAGTGATCCCTGCCTAACAGTTAGTGTTTGACTTTCGCTTTTTCCAATAGCTATGCTATAGCCTGGCCTACACTAACTAGCAGGGCCGAAATTTCTTTGGAGCTATTACAAAAAAGATAATACATATCTGGAGAGTGTTTATATAAATGGACAAAATTAATAAGTAAATTATAAATCTGTAATATAGAGACTTCCTTCAATTGTTTCATTTTGCTTGTTTCACTTTGCTCACCAACATGTAATGTTTTCAGGAACTGTGCATAACTAAACATCTTCCAAATTCCTTGGGTGTGGTTACTTTCCTTTAGCTACCAATGAACGTAATTGTTGGATTTTGTATCCTGTACAATTAAAAGGAACATTAAACCTATAAATTAATAAATAAAAACAACAGGATATAATTCTGATTTTCAGTCTGCAGGATTTTCTGCATGTCCCTGAGACAAATAATGTTGCCAAGAACACAGTTGTTAATCTTCCATGGATCTGTTCCACTCTCCGATGGAAACCCGCTGATTTATTAGGACATAGGTGTTAGAGAATCCACCTCACTAGCCTCAGGTCCGGGTGGACACACAGACCGAGCGTTGGTGAAGCTAGAAAGGAACGTGGACAATGAGGACTTGGCACACACAGGAGTCTTAGGAGCAGCAGGACGGATGAAGTTGAACATAGCAGGGTTGAATGCAAGCTCAAACACAACAAGCATAGATTATGGAGCACACCAAACATAGGAATACAGACTCGAGTCCATGACACAGGTTTGTGACATAATGGGCCTCAACCCCTTAGTGACAGAGCCAATTTGGTACTTAACCTCTTTACCCCCGAGGGTGATTTGCATGTTAATGACCGGGCAACTTTTACAATTCTGACCAGGGCCGGCTCCAGGTTTTTATGGGCCCCGGGCGAAAGAGCCTCAGTGGGCCCCTTTAACACAGACCACGATTCATGATGCACAGATACAGCAGAGAAATATGGGTACAGTACAATGCCAAATACTTCTCTTCTTACATTACATGAGTGATATCTATTGTAAATTGTACAATAGCTCAAAAACCGCCAAATCCTCACAGCGCACAGTACAGACTGGACAGTACAGTCCTCCATACAATATTATGGGCACCACAGTCTCCCCATCATCACCCATATAATACCCCATGCAGGATGTCACCCCCCCATATAATGCTCCATACAGAATACTGGACCCAATATAATGCTCCTGTGAGACAGTGAGAGTATGTGTGTTGAATGGGGTGTACATTTCACCTAGATACTTTGCTGACTGGTATAAGGGAAATGTATGGCTTTGTAAACCTAGTGGTAGAGAAAGGTCACTACACCTTACATTCAGTACACACTTGCAGCTCAGGCCTGAAACCACTCAGCTGTTAATTAGGAGACCAGAAGTAGGTGTCTGCGAACACAGACAGAGAGCTCGCTTAGTCTGGACAAGGAGTCCAGGCACAAGAAGGAGTCTCCAGGAGTATGAGCTGTCTCAGTCTGGGTGCTCGATGTACCCTGGACACAGGAGTAGTCTCTGTGAGAATCCATGCGGATAGCTGCTGAATAGGAGGGGAGCTCTCTCAAGTCTGGACGTTGAAGGTGCCTTCAGACACAAGGAGGAGACTGTTGTGAATGGGTTTGAGATGAATTCTGAGCAGAGGCTCCCTCTGGTGGTTACAAGCGGTACTAGTGAAGATTGTGAGGACTGGGAATCAGGTGTTACTGACTGGTCTTATATAAGGGAGTCATTTTCCCATCAGGGTTGCCGGTGATCAATTGTTCTGGTCTGAATCCTTATTCCAGTTTCCCTTGTAGCCTGCTGTGTCGTGTCTGCATCTCCTGCTACCAGATAAGAATTTTTCTTCTTTTGTGTTGTTGCTATATTTTTGCATTTTGTCCTGCACTTCTTTGGGGGCCTTCTGGGTCCCCTCCGGGGGCTTCTGCCTTCTCAGTTTAGTTCAGCCACTGAGTTTTGTTCTTTTGCTTTTTCCAGTTTTTTCAGTGAAGCTCTGGCCCCGATCAGCAGGCTCCGGACATCTGGCAACAATTGGCAGGACCCGGACATCAGGCAGGGAGGATAGGATCCTATGCCTGATGACCATGGCCTGATGTCCGACGACCACTTCCAGATGTCCGGATCCTATCCTCCCTGCCTGATGTCCGGGTCCTGCCAATTGTTGCCAGATGTCCGGAGCCTGCTGATCGGGGCCAGAGCTTCACTGAAAAAACTGGAAAAAGCAAAAGAACAAAACTCAGTGGCTGAACTAAACTGAGAAGGCAGAAGCCCCCGGAGGGACCCAGAAGGCCCCCAAAGAAGTGCAGGACAAAATGCAAAAATATAGCAACAACACAAAAGAAGAAAAATTCTTATCTGGTAGCAGGAGATGCAGACACGACACAGCAGGCTACAAGGGAAACTGGAATAAGGATTCAGACCAGAACAATTGATCACCGGCAACCCTGATGGGAAAATGACTCCCTTATATAAGACCAGTCAGTAACACCTGATTCCCAGTCCTCACAATCTTCACTAGTACCGCTTGTAACCACCAGAGGGAGCCTCTGCTCAGAACTCATCTCAAACCCATTCACAACAGGAGACTCTGTGAAACTCCATGCTGGTAAATGCTGAACATGTGTTGTTTTGGGGACAGGCTGTTAGAGTCTGGACCCGGATAGAGAGGGAAATCTATCTAAGTGTAGTAAGTGGCTGGACAAGCCCAGGGCTTATGTTTATGATTTGGTTTTGATTATGTTCTGTTTGCTGTGGACTTTAATAAAACTGGTTGCGGCCAGTTTTTACCAGAACTGCTGTCTGTGAATGAACTGTTTCCGTGCCACTCCATCTACCAGGACGGCGATCCCAGAGCTATATCCCCTGAAAATGTTACAATTGGTGCTGGAATGTGCGTGCAGCACAGTGGCTTAGAGACAGCAATAAAGGAGAGAAGTCTGTTGAAGCAGCAGCAGAGGAAAAAAAAGTGTGTCAGCAAAAACGTCTGATTGAAGCAGTCTTAAAGACACAGTAGCCCTAATAGACTTTGCAAAAAAAAAAAAAAGTGTGTCAATAAAGGAGAAACGTCTGTTGGAGCAGTCTTAAAGAGACAGTGGCCCTAATAGAGTTTGCAGAGAAAAAAAAAAAAGTGTCTGCACAGCAAAGCTGAATTTTCTGTGGAAAAGACTGTGGAGTGTGTATGTCTTGAGTGAAGACTGCCGTTGTTGAGACAGAGAAGTCTGACAGCATGGATGACAGCATGGAGGCGCTGTTTGAACAAATGGCGCAAGTTAATGTGCAACATAAGCCTGCCGTGGTTGAGACAGATAAGTCCGGCAGTATGGAGGAGCTCGTTGAGTACCTGGTCCAGGCCCAGCGGAGCATGCAGCAGAGCATGGAGCGGCAGCGCCTGCAAGCACCAGCAGCTCATGCAGCAGGCCCAGCAGCAATTCCTGCAGCAGCAGCAGGAGAATAACCGGTTGTTTTTTGAGCAGGTTGCAGCACTACAAAAGACTTGCAGCGCATCGTCCCAAAGTAATGTTGCAAAGTCACCTGCATTGTCCGCTGTAAAGAAGGCGGTAAGACGGTCCCTGAAAAAGATGACACCTCGTGACGATGTGGAGGTATATCTCACTAGGTTTGAGGGACTGGCAGATTAGGAGAATCTGCCCCTATCTGAATGGGCCATGATGGTCGCACCCTATCTGATTGGAGAACCCCAAAGGGCCTATGTTGACCTGAGCGAGCAGGACAGCCAAGACTATGCCAAGCTGAAAGCGGAGATTCTTACCCGGCTGGGTGTTACGGTGACAGCCCGTGCCAGGGGAGTTCATGACTGGAGATGCAGTTGGGAGTCTGCAGTCAGCAAACCTGCTTATGGAGTTGAAAAGGTGATAGTGGACCGCTACACCCAAGCACGTCCTCCTGAGGTACAGCCAGAGGTCGGACAAGGAGACCACCAGGACGCCAATCGTCTGGTCAGCCTGATGGAGAGGGCCTTCGCCACCAAAGACTGCCTCCGTGACCAGCCGTCTGAGAGGTCGTCACTTCAGAGTTCTTGGACGCCGAACTCTCCCGGTAAGAGCATTCCAGCTGTTGGGGTCGTGTGGGTGGGAGAGTGTGATGGACAGTGTTGGAGATGTCGTGAAATTGCAGCCAACTGTCCAATAGAGGGGGAGCCTATGTGTTGTGATGTTGGCGGATCCCTCTCTCCCTGCGCAGAGCCTGTGTGTGTGTCCACCTCAGCCGAAGAGACTGGACCACAGGGGTCCCCGGTGGTTGTAAATGACTGCCCAGCACAGGCCCTCTTGGACTCAGAGAGTCCAGTGACTTCCGTATGGGACAGCCTGATTGATAGGGACTTTATCCCTGATAAACACCTGAGTGTGGTGTGCGTCCATGGAGACACCAAAGTCTACCCAGAGACTGTCGTGGACTTGATCCCCAAACGCGGGGAGGTTTCATGTGAAGTGGGGGTAGTGAAGAACCTGGTGCCCCCCGTCATATTGGGTAATGACTTTCCCCGGTCTATGGATCTCTGGGGGAAAAGTGTTTCTGATGGACAGTGTGATGAAGCTCCTATTGAGGGTGCGCAGTCCCGAGGGGCGGAACGCAATGCTGGTGGGCCGTTAAACTTATGTGATAGTGATGATGATGATGATGATGATGATGATGATGATGATGATGATGATAATGATGATGACCATGATAATGATGCGGATGCTGATAATGATGATGATCATGATAGTGATGATGATACTGATCATAATCATGATAATGATATTGATAATAATGATGACTGTGATAGTGATGAAATTCCTTTGCAGGTGATGTTGGGAGACGAGGATGGTGGTTCTCGGGAACCGAGTGTCCCTGACTTACCTGTGTCCTGTGACAATTTTGAGAGTGAGCAGTGGCGAGACCCCTCTCTTAAAACGGCCCAGGAAAATATAAATGTTCTAAATGAGGTTTCCCAAGAGCCTGGCTCTGAGGAGAGGTTTCCTCATGTTGCCATAAACAGTCACCTGTTGTATAGGGACACTGAAGTCCAGGGAGAGGTTGTGAGCCAGCTCCTAGTACCTGAGCTATATAGAAGTATAGTGCTGGGGTTGTCACATAGTCACATACTTGAGGGACCAGATGGTGAAGTTAATGTTGTGGATGACATGTTAACTAAGGTTCCAGATCAGGATGTGAATGAGAATGAATTGTATAACCCTGAAAGTGAGCCGGATGTGGCTGAGAAAAAGGGGTCAGACAGGGATAGTGGTAGTGATAGTGAATCATCTGATGACAATAAAGCAACCAGTGCAAATGAGGAAGGCATGGTAGCAGAGGAGGTTGAGAGTCCTGAGAAGAAAGCTGATGCTGACCTTACAGCCGGACAGAAGATGGCATCTGAAGATGTTTTACAGTTGGCCGGTTCCCTGGCGAAGACTAAGGTGAAAGGAGGTGAGCTGAGCTTTGAAGGCAGGTCTCTGAGACTGAACACAGCACAAGTGGAGGCTGTTGGAAGTGGGAAGTTGTCGACGTGTGGTGTGGATCTGCATCATGCCAGGGACTCTGAGGGAGATGCTGCAGAGGTGGAAGGAGCCATAGAAGTGGTAGTCACCAAGCCAGATGCCTCATCAGAAGCTGAGGTCTCAAGTGAAGCTGTGAGGAACAAGACTGAAGATATGGGGACTGACTATGTCCAGGAATCTGTTTCTGCCGAAAACAGCGGCGTGGACGGGTTACAGTTCGGATCAGTAGCTGCAACTCGTGAAGCTCAGGCTGGAAGTTCGGCGCCCGGAGCCCCAGCGGTGTTCCCGAGTGACACCAAGGATCTGGATAAATCACAAGATGAGATTTTGAGACATCAGGCTGGCATTGGTGAGCTCAAGCGCACTTTCATGGAGTCTACATCGGAGCCACGTCCCAACAAATGGGAAAAGCGATGTGTCACTCCATTGCCGCTGCAGACACACGGGAGCTCAGATGGGATGCAGAACGTGGTGGAAGAGAAGAATCCGGCGGGTTCTGAGTATACAGATGCAGCTATCAAGGAGAACTTGAAAGCCGGAATAAATGGAAATATTGGAGACCATAATGATGTGACTGAAGAGGTAGAATGTAAGACTGATGGTGGGGCTTCTGAGCATGTTCTACCAGAAGAGCCTGAAGAAGGGGCCGAAGACATAAAAGATGTCCAACAGGTACCAGATGAATTGATGACTTCTCAGAAAAAACTCCAAACTGTGATGAAGGAGTGTGATGAAAGCCATGAGCATCTTCGTGAGAAGGTCAATGAAGTAAAAGGAAGGATACAGGGAATCTCTTCGCTGCAAGAGCAAATGCTGCTCAATAAGTCTAAGGCTCTATATAAGAATGCTGTTGTCACGGTAGAACATTACAATTCAGCTGGAGACTTAGCGGATGAATTATGTGTACTGCAAAAGAAAAACGATCAGCTCCTTCTACAGTGCCAATCATTTGAACAGTGTAGGTTAAAATGGTCAGAGACCATGGCAGAGGAGCTTAAGGTCTGTGAAATAGACTTTATGAGTCAACCGATATTCAAGAAAATAGATGTGCTAAAGAGGGTTCAAGGGGAACTAGAGAAAAGTGAAAAAACCCCTATACCTTCTGTGATAGTTGGTGACAAATGATCAGTGCACCAAGGACAGGAGGTACGTGAGTTTCTGAGGAAGAGTCAGCAGAAGTGTTCTGATGTGCCGGGTCGTACTTCTCTGGCCAGGCACTATATCGAAACTGAGCCCGGCCCTAAGGTCAAGATGAAACCGTGCAGGATACCCGAGGCCCGCAGAGAGCATAGGCCTGGGAGGGTACAGGGTAGTGCGGATGCTTCAGTTGAAGAGAAAGCTGATGTTGGCTATGGCTCAGGTGAAGATACAGATGACAGTAGTGAAGATGAAGCTGATGAGGGCCATGACTGGTCCAGAGTTCACTGTCTCTTTTGGATTGTTGACCAGCCCTCCGGTCTGGATGACCAGCCCTCCGGTCTGGAGAAGAGGGGGGGATATGTGAGACAGTGAGAGTATGTGTGTTGAATGGGTGTACATTTCACCTAGATACTTTGCTGACTGGTATAAGGGAAATGTATGGCTTTGTAAACCTAGTGGTAGAGAAAGGTCACTACACCTTACATTCAGTACACGCTTGCAGCTCAGGCCTGAAACCACTCAGCTGTTAATTAGGAGACCAGAAGTAGGTGTCTGCGAACACAGACAGAGAGCTCGCTTAGTCTGGACAAGGAGTCCAGGCACAAGAAGGAGTCTCCAGGAGTATGAGCTGTCTCAGTCTGGGTGCTCGATGTACCCCGGACACAGGAGTAGTCTCTGTGAGAATCCATGTGGATAGCTGCTGAATAGGAGGGGAGCTCTCTCAAGTCTGGACGTTGAAGGTGCCTTCAGACACAAGGAGGAGACTCTGTGAAACTCCATGCTGGTAAATGCTGAACATATGTGTTGTTTTGGGGACAGGCTGTTAGAGTCTGGACCCGGATAGAGAGGGAAATCTATCTAAGTGTAGTAAGTGGCTGGACAAGCCCAGGGCTTATGTTTATGATTTGGTTTTGATTATGTTCTGTTTGCTGTGGACTTTAATAAAACTGGTTGCGGCCAGTTTTTACCAGAACTGCTGTCTGTGAATGAACTGTTTCCGTGCCACTCCGTCTACCAGGACGGCGATCCCAGAGCTATATCCCCTGAAAATGTTACACTCCATACAGGATACTGGACCCAATATAATGCTCCATACAGGATACTGGTCCCCATATAATGCTCCATACAGGATACTGGTCCCCATATAATGCTCCATACAAAATATGGAGCTCTCCTCTGCGCTGTACTGCATTCTGCACTGTTACAGCTCAGGAAAGGGCGCTGTGGAAAGACTCCCCATTATCATCATCATTGCCTCCCCATCATCATCATGGCCTCCCCATTAACATCAATGCCTGCCCATCATCATCATCTCCTCCCCATCATCATCAATGCCTGCCCATCATCATCTTCTCCCCATCATCAATGCCTGCCCATTATCATCAATGCCTGCCCATTATCATCATCTTCTCCCCATCATCATCAATGCCTCCCCATTATCAGCAATGCCTGCCCATCATCATCTCCTCCCCATCATCATCAATGCCTGCCCATCATCATCTTCTCCCCATCATCAATGCCTGCCCATTATCATCATCTTCTCCCCATCATCACCAATGCCTCCCCATTATCAGCAATGCCTGCCCATTATCATCTTCTCCCCATCATCATCATCAATGCCTCCCCATTATCATCAATGCCTGCCCATTATCATCTTCTCCCCATCATCACCAATGCCTCCCCATTATCAGCAATGCCTGCCCATTATCATCTTCTCCCCATCATCATCATCAATGCCTCCCCATTATCAGCAATGCCTGCCCATTATCATCTTCTCCCCATCATCATCATCAATGCCTCCCCATTATCAGCAATGCCTGCCCATCATCACACACAGACAGCACACAAGCACTCTCTCACATACTTATACACACACACACACACAAAGCACCGCACTACATACACACAGACACACACAGAGACATACACACACACGTCTTACCTGTCCGACGTCCGCGCGCTCTGTGCCACAGCCGGCCGCTGAATGATGACGTCATTCAGCGGCCTGCTGTGAGAGGAAGCGCCGGCGCCCCCTGGAGCCCGGAGCTGCGGCAGCGGAGGCACGGGAGAGGTAAGTATTGTGCCAGCTGATGCCGGGGCCCTGAGCAAGCGGGGGGGAGCCCAGTGGCGGCGCTGACACCGCTCTCCTCCGCTAACGGGCGGGGGGTGCCAGACTGCGAGTGGGCCCCCCCGCCTGCTCAGGGCCCCGGCACTTGCCCGGGTGTGCCGGGTGCTGACGCCGGCCCTGATTCTGACCACTGTACCAGGTAATAACTCTGGAACGCTTCTATGGATCCAGGTGATTCTGACAAAGTTTTCTCGAGACATATTGTACTTCATGATAGCGGTAAAATTTCTTTGATATTACTTGTGTCATTTGTAAAAAAAAAAAAACCGGAAATTTGGCGAACATTTTGAAAATTTCACAATTTTCCGACTTTGAATTTTCATGCCCTTAAATCACACAGATATGTCACACAAAATACTTAATAAGTAACATTTCCCACATCTACTTTACATCAGCACAATTTTGGAACCAAAATGTTTTTTTGCTAGGAAGTTAAGGGTTAAAAGTTGACCAGTGATTTCTCATGTTTACAACACCATTTTATTTTTATGGACCAGATCACATTTGAAGTCACTTTGAGGGGTCTATATGATAGAAAATACCCCAAAGTGACACCATTCAAAAAACTGCACCCCTTAAGGTGCTCAAAATCACATTCAAGAAGTTTATTACCCCTTTTGGTGCTTCACAGGAATTTTTGGAATGTTTAAAAAAAAAATAAAAATGAACATTTAACTTTTTCACAAAAAATTTACTTCAGATCCAATTTTTTTTATTTTCCCAAGGGTAACAGGAGAAATTGGACCCAAAAAGTTATTGTTCAATTTGTCTTGAGTAAGCCGATACCCCATATGTGGGGGGGGAATCACTGTTTGGGCGCATGGCAGAGCTCGGAAGGGAAGGAGCGAAGTTTGTCTTTTCAATGCAAAATTGGCAGGAATTGAAATCAGACGCCATGTCGCGTTTGGAGAGCCCCTGATGTGTCTAAACAGTGGAACCCCCCCAAGAAATGACACCATTTTGGAAACTAGACCCCCCCAAGGAACTTATCTAAATGTGTTGTGAGAACTTTGAACCGCCAGGTGTTTCACTAAAGTTTATAACGCCTGGGCGTGAAAATAAAAAATCATATTTTTTTTCCACAAACATGATCTTTTAGTCCCCAATTTTTTATTTTCCCTAAGGGTAACAGGAGAAATTGGACCGAAAAGTTATTGTCCAAATTTATCCTCAGTATGCTGGTACCCCATATGTGGGAGAAGACTACTGTTTGGGCACACGTCGGGGCTCCGAAGTGAAGTGGTTCCGTTTTGCAGAGTCCCTGATGTGCCTAAACAGTGGAAATGCCCCACAAGTGACCCCCATTTTGAAAACCAGACCCCTCAAGGAACTTATCTAGATGTGCCTGAACAGTAGCAATGCCAAACAAGTGCCCCATTTTTGGAACTAATCTACTGTTTCCTGGTATGTGAATTTTATAAGTGACACCGGATCTCACTGCGGCTCAGCTTGGCTGGGCCATGTGGTCGGAGAAAACATCTATGACCGGAGGTAACCTCTATGACGTCACCCCCAGTTACTGATGCTGCATTCCCAGCAGCGCATTCACCAGTGGTTCTCAGCGTGGACGGTCGCATCTTGGCACCATCCAGGTTGAAAACTAATGTTTTTATGTTTGGCTGCTGTCACACGCTAAAAGACGCTTTTTATTGCAAAAAATAGTTTTTGCATCACCACATTTTGAGAGCTATAATTTTTACATATTTTGGCCTACAGAATCATGTGAGGTCTTGTTTTTTGCGGGACGAGCTGATGATTTTATTGGTACCATTTTCAGGCATGATTCTTTTTATCACTTTCTATTCTGATTTTTGGGAGACAGAATGAGCAAAAACCTGCAATTCATGAATTATTTTTTTGGGGGGGTTTTATCGTTTCGTGTGTGGTAAAATTGATAAGGCAGTTTTATTCTTCGGGCCAGTATGAGGAGAGCGATACCGCATTTATATTTTTTTTTTATGTTTTGGCGCTTTAATACAATAAAAACTATTTTATAGAAAAAATAATTGTTTTTGCATCACTTTATTCTGAGAGCTATAACTTTTTTATTTTTCCGCTGATGGAGCTGTATGGTGGCTCGTTTTTTGCAGGACAAGATGACATTTTCAGTGGTACCATGGTTATTTATATTCGTCTTTTTGATCGCATGTTATTCCACTTTTTGTTCTGCGGTGTGATGGTAAAGCATTGTTTTTTGCTTTTTTTATGGTGTTCAATAAAGGGGTTAACTAGTGGGACAGTTTTATAAGTCGGGTCGTTGCGGATGCGGCGATACCAAATATGTACACTTTTATTGTTTTTTTTTTTCATTCAAATATTTATTTATGATAAAAAAAAATCAATATACATTCTATATTTTTTTATATCTTTACAATTACAAAAAAACACATTCAAAAAGTTTATTAACCCCTCAGGTGCTTCACGAGAACTAAAGCAATGTGGAAGGAAAAAATTAACATTTTACTTTTTTCAAGAAAAATTTACTTTGGAACCAAATTTGTTTTATTTCTACAAGGGTATCAGGAGAAAATGGACCCCAAAATTTGTTGTGCAATTTCTCCTGAGTATGCCGATATCCCGTATATGGGGGAAAGCCACTGTTTGGGCGCATGGCAGTGCTCAGAATAGAGGGAGCACCGTTTGACTTTTTGAACGCAAAATTGCCTGGAATCAATGGTGGGCGCCATGTTGCGTTTGAAGACCCCCTGATGTACCTAAACAGTGGAAACCTCCCCAATTCTAACACCAACCCAAACACAGCCCTAACCACAACACAACACACCCCTAACCACAACACACCCCTAACCCTAATCCCAACCCTAACCATAACCCTAACCACAACACTAACCCCAACACCACAACCATAACTCCAATAGAACCCTAGCCTCAACCCTAACCCTAGCTATAACCCTAACCCCAGTCCCAACCCTAACCATAACCCCAACCATAACCCTAACCCTAACGTAAAAATGGAAATAAATTTATTTTATTTTATAATTTTTACATAACTAAGTGGGTGATAAAGGGAGAAGTTGATTTACTATTTTTTATTTTGATCACTGTGATAGACTTTATCACAGTGATCAAAATAAACCAATACGAAAAATTTCCTATTGTTGCCGGGTGCCGACCGGCAGATCTCTGCGGACGCACTGCGCATGCGCTCGCCATTTTCTTCCCGCAAGACGCCGCCAACCGGTGGACGTCACAGGGGGGATGCAGTAGGATCTGGGGACCCCATTTCTTTCTTCTCTGATGTGCCATCACATCAGAGAAATTGAATGGGAAAGCGGCCTTTTTTTGCGATCGCCTTTATTTTGCTAAAAACTGCGATCGCAACACTGGGGTCGGTAAAAACCGACCCAAATCATGTTCTCTGGGGTCTCAGCTACCCCGGCAGCCGAGACCCGGAGAAATTCCGACACTGGGGAGTGCTATACCCTTATTTCTCAGCGCCATTAGAAAGCGGCGCTGAGGAATAAGTACCCTTAACTGCCACTGTTAAAAGGCGTATCGGCGGTTGTTAATGGGTTAAATGGCCTAAGGAGATGTCATTAATGCAAGCAACTTGCAAAACCTGACATGGAGCACAACAGAATGAGCAGTTACATGGGAATGAAGGAGAGCTCAAGATATCTGGGACGGGTGTGTACCATTGGGCCTCATTCGGACGTTCAGCAATTCACATACGTCTCCTATCTTTTTAATCGGTATACAGTGCCGTCAGAAGGCAGAGCAAGGTTTAACAGTTTTACTTAACAGGGTAATACTCCACGCAGGGAGGAAAACAGTTAAAGGGAGGACAAAACAGTAAAATTTGTAAAGGATATTTAGAGTTAAAGAACAAAGAATCAGGTAACGACAGTTTTGTTGAATTTGGCTAGAAAGTCAGTAGTTACTCAGACTATGAAGTCAATAGCGCCGACAACAGCTGGCAAGGTGTCTTCTCCCATGAGATCCTGTAGACAACAATGCCCCGTCTTTTGGCGGCAGTGGTTGGTCTCCGTTACCTTCCACTGAACCCCTAGTCCATATGCTGCAGTGGCTGACGAGGGTGCGGGCCACAGTCCGGTATGAGCCCAACGTGGCTCGGCAAATATACACTGGCAAAATCAGGGCGCAAGTGTCTGTCCCGTACCAGGTCACTCTTATGTGGCACGTGCATTGTACTCAAGGACACGGAACGTACGTTGTCTTACTCTCTGGTAGTCACCAGGCAAACACTGCACGTCTCTCTCTAGTCCTCGTTGTTGGAGCGGTGGTTAACGGACGCTGGCCTATGCAGCCCAGGTGATGTAAGGTTCTTTGTCTCTGTTGACATGTTCCTTGAAACTCAGTTTTCCGTCGGCCATTTTGCTTTCTGTCTTTCTGCAGCTCTTGCCCTCAGTTAATATGGAGTTTCCAGTTTTCATGTTCCCACCCTGATTCTTCCCTGTTGCTTCTTAAGCAGCCTCAGCTGAACAATCAGTGCTCCTGAATCAAGCCTCAGTCAGTCTGTGACCTGACTTCTGGAAACCTTGGACTTGTACTCCAGCTATTCCCTACGGGAGAACCTTGGAACAATTTTGGACTCTGGAAACCTGCTGTTTGGTGAATCCATGTTTGCAGAGGAATGACGGTACAGAGAAGAGATCCTGAACCTGCTTTGGAGATTTATTGTAGTGCTTGAAGTTACTCTGGCCTGCTGTGTCTCCTGTCGCTGTTCCTGCAAACTGTGTGAACTTTTCAGCATGCTTGTATGAAGTAATACAAGTCATTTCATTTCAACCTATGTCTCCTGTGTTTTCCTCGCACCCAAGCACAAGACGCTATAGGAACTGTACACTATACATGACAAGATTCAGGAGCCAATGTTTAGTGTCTGCTGGGTCTGGGAAAGCCGTGTCTGCTGTGACTGTGGATATCAGATGTCCGTTTAATACCTTATGTGATGACAGTGGTTGTGACTTCTCACAACCATTCCAGGTGAGCGCATTCCCTTAAAATTTTACTCTGGAGTGTTACCACAGGTAAACACTATTGTTTTTTTTTTTTTTTTTTTTTCTTTCCTCTTCTCCTTCCAGCACTTCTGCCTTAAAAGATCTGGAAGATGGAGGCCCGCATAAAGGAACTTTGCGGAGTGACTGATACAATCCTTTCAGATGTACAGACTTTAAAGACCCGTTTTGCAAGCCTACAGGACCTCACTAATCATAATTTGCAAGTGTTTGGTCAGACTACCCAGGAATTGCGAGCCAGGATTGAGGCTCTAGAGGAACGAGCCCAGGCTCCTGCCATAACCCCGAGTTCTGGGATCCCCAAATTACCTCCTTTTCGTTTTGGCGGTGAACGTGAGAAATTCAGGGGATTTATTAATCAATGCAATTTATTTTTCTCTGCACATGCTTCACAATTTCCCACTGAACGATCCAAAGTGCTTACTATAATCATGTTGCTTACCAATAAGGCTTTGATGTGGGCAAACCCTCTGATTGAGACTGAGGATGATTGTTTGAATCACCTTGATGCTTTTATTTCAGCCATGGGGCAGGTGTTTGATGACCCCAATCGAGGTGCAACAGCTGAAGCAGCCATGTTAACTTTGCGCCAAGGTAAGCGTTCAGTAGCCGAATATGCCCTGGATTTCAGGAGATGGGCTCTTGATACCACTTGGGACACTTCCGCTAAAAAATCTATTTTTCGGAAAGGGTTGTCTCCACTGATTAAGGATGAACTTGCTCGTGCCGACCTTCCCACTGCGTTAGGTGACTTTATTAACTATTGTATCCGTATTGATGCTCGTCTGACTGAACGCAGACAAGAGAGATGGTTCGAAAATAATCGCACTAACCTTTCACTACCTCCCTCCTCAGCTAAGGAACCTTTGAGTAGGATCACAAGGGAACCAGAACCTGAACCCATGCAGGTGGACTCTTTACAAAGACGGGTTAGTGATGCACGCAAAGAACATCGTATAAAGGAAAATCTATGTTTCTACTGTGGTAAGTCAGGGCACTTCATTATAAACTGCCCCAGCCGTTCTCGTAAGACTACTGCAGCAGTCATTCACTGTGAGTGTTGCGAGAGGAGCTCTGTCATGTCCGAGCCTCAGGCTCCAGAGAGATCTGCTGCAAGAGATCTTGATTTCTCGGACTTAAACTCTGTTAGTTCTGGGGACGATGACGGTATAAACGCTGCAATTTTTCAAGTTTCCTCAGCGGTGTCCCAGCTGAGTTGTAAAAGAAACAATTCTCATTGCTTCCTTTCCATCAAACTCTGGGTTGACTCAGCCTGGGTGTCTAGCTCTGCTATGATCGACTCAGGAGCAAGTGGAAATTTTATGGATATCTCCTTTGCTCTGAAACAGGGGATACGTTCAGTGAAGAAGGCTACTCCAGTACAGATGGAGACTGTGGATGGCTCTCTACTGACTTCTGGACCAGTGGATCAAGAAACAGAGCCTTTGAGGGTCCTTATGGGTAAAGATCATCAGGAGAAAATGTCTTTTTTGCTTATCTCTTCTCCCCACTTTCCCATTATTCTAGGGCTACCATGGCTGCAGGCGCAGAATCCTACGATTAACTGGGAGACCAAGGAATTACATTTCCGGAGAAAAAGATGAGTCAAGGAGTTTCAGCTTGCTCTGTTCCTAAAGGAACCATGTCAGTCCCTGAACTACCAGCTGTATACCAGGACTATGTGGATTTATGTGACAAGAAGAATGCTGATCAGCTTCCTCCTCACCGTCCATATGATTGTCCAATTGAATTATTGCCTGGAGCCGAGATACCTTTTGGTAAGATCTACCCCCTAGCGGGGCCCGAGCTAAAAGCTTTGAAGGATTATATAGACGAAAATTTAGCCAAGGGCTTCATACGCCCCTCTTCATCTCCCGCAGGTGCACCCATCTTCTTTGTGAAGAAGAAAGATGGATCTCTGAGACCCTGCATAGACTATAGGGAACTCAATAAGGTTACTATTAGAAACTGTTATCCATTGCCTTTAATCCCTGAGTTGTTGGAGAGAGTGCGGCATGCCAAAATTTTCTCTAAACTGGATCTCCGTGGGGCCTATAACTTGGTCCGTATTAGACCTGGGGATGAATGGAAGACTGCTTTCAGGTCACGCTATGGACACTTTGAATATCTAGTTATGCCTTTTGGTCTGAGTACCGCCCCAGCCACTTTCCAACACTTCGTGAATGATATCTTCAGGGATCTCCTAGATACATTTGTGGTGATTTATCTGGATGATATTCTAATTTTTTCTAACTCCACAGAGGAACATCATGGACATGTGAGAATGGTCTTAGAACGCCTAAGACAAAACCATCTCTACATCAAACTTGAAAAATGTGAATTCCATAGGACCGAAATTCAATTTCTGGGGTATGTACTATCTACGCTAGGGATTAGTATGGATGGAAGCAAGACCCAAGCCATCAAGGATTGGCCAATTCCTAGAAATGTGAAGGAGGTGCAGCGTTTCATCGGGTTTGCCAACTTCTATAGACGTTTTTCATTAAGAATTTTTCTGAGGTAGTGTCACCTATCACTCAACTCACCCGGAAACAGTCTAGGTTCTCCTGGACCCCGCAAGCCCAGGAAGCATTTTCCTGTTTAAAGGATAAATTTACCACCGCACCTATCTTAGTACATCCCAACCCCGAGCTTGCCTTCATAATAGAGGTGGATGCTTCAGACTGTGCCGTTGGAGCTATACTCTCTCAGAGAACAGGTGAGAAGAATGTCTTGCATCCCTGTGCCTTCTTTTCCCAGCAGTTGTCTTCGGCTGAGAGGAACTACGATGTGGGCAATAGAGAATTGTTGGCCATTATTGCCGCCTTCAAGGAATGGAGACACCTTCTTCAGGGAGCTGCACAGCAAATAGTCGTCCTGACAGACCATCGTAACCTTGAATTTATCAGGTCGGCTAAGTGCCTGACTCCTCGCCAGGCTCGCTGGAATCTTTTCCTAAACCAATTTAATTTTGTCATTTCTTATAGACCAGGATCGCGCAATGGAAAGGCTGATGCACTCTCTAGGATTCATTCAGCAGAGACACGTCCACTTACTCCTCCTAAGACTATTCTTCCTGACTCTAGATTCCTGGGAGTGATTCATAATCAAGACCTACTTAAGGACATCAAGGAAGCATACCATGCGGATTCTTTGTTGGCTCAACCCCCAAGGGATGTAAGTCTTGTCTTTAAGAATGGTGTGTGGATTCAGGGACAACGTCTGTATATACCTGAAACAGTCAGATTGAGAGTATTGCAACTCATCCACGATTCCAAGATAGCCGGGCATAGGGGAATTCTAAAGACACAAGAATTTCTTTCTCGTTTCTTTTGGTGGCCCACTTACAGGAAAGATGTCTTAAACTATGTCACTTCATGTGAAGTCTGTGCAAGATGCAAAACACCTCGCTCCTCACCAACTGGTCTGTTGCAACCTCTTCCCACCCCGTCCCGCCCGTGGGGATCCATTTCTATGGACTTCATTGTGGAGTTACCAACCTCTCAAGGGAAGAACACCATTCTAGTGGTGGTTGACCGTCTAACAAAGGCAGCTCATTTTATCCCTTGTGTCGGCTTACCCACTGCAAAACAGACATCAGACTTGATGATTAAGAATGTGTTTCGCTTACATGGAGTACCGGATGAGGTCATTTCGGATCGAGGGGTGCAATTCACTTCAAGGTTTTGGCAAAATTTCTGTGCAGCATTGGACATTAAAGTAAACCTTTCTTCTGCTTTTCATCCCCAGACTAATGGACAGACAGAACGAACCAATCAGACCCTGGAGCAGTATCTCCGCTGTTTTATCTGCCACCTACAGGATGATTGGGTGGATCTACTTCCACTGGCTGAGTTCTCTTATAACAACTCTCAGAGCGCCTCCACTAAGCAGTCTCCTTTTTACTCCAATCTAGGTTATCATCCTAACATTCTTCCTCGATTTCCCATAGATACGCCCTTGCCGGCAGTGGCTGAAAGAATCACTTCTTTACAAAAGAATATGGATCTTCTAAAGGAAAATCTAGAATTGGCTCAGGAAAGGTACAAGAAAGCAGCAGATAAATTTCGTAAACCTGCACCAGCTTTCAAGGTAGGAGATTTGGTCTGGCTGTCAACCAGAAATCTTAAATTAAAGATTCCATCGTCTAAATTGGGACATAAGTACATTGGACCTTATAAGATCAATAAGATTATAAGTGCTGTTGCTTGTCGTCTTCAACTGCCCAGAACTATGAGAATCCACCCTGTCTTTCATGTATCCCTACTAAAGGCTGCAACACCCAATACGTTTCCTGGACGTTCTTCTCCTTGCCCTGACCCAGTGCTGGTCGATGGTCAGGAAGAATTTATGGTGGAAAGGATTCTAGATTCCAGGTTGTACAGAAATCAGTTGCAATATTTGATTAAATGGCAGGGCTACCCAGTGGAGGACAACTCATGGGAACCAGTCAATAATGTAAATGCTCCTCGCCTGCTCCGCCAGTTTAATCAGAGGTACCCTGACAAGCCTGGTCTGAGGTCATCCGGAGGTTGTCCCTAAGGGGGGAGTAATGTAAGGTTCTTTGTCTCTGTTGACATGTTCCTTGAAACTCAGTTTTCCGTCGGCCATTTTGCTTTCTGTCTTTCTGCAGCTCTTGCCCTCAGTTAATATGGAGTTTCCAGTTTTCATGTTCCCACCCTGATTCTTCCCTCTTGCTTCTTAAGCAGCCTCAGCTGAACAATCAGTGCTCCTGAATCAAGCTTCAGTCAGCCTGTGACCTGACTCCTGGAAGCCTTGGACTTGTACTCCAGCTATTCCCTACTGAGGAACCTTGGAACAATTTTGGACTCTGGAAACCTGCTGTTTGGTGAATCCATGTTTGTAGAGGAATGACGGTACAGAGAAGAGATCCTGAACCTGCTTTGGAGATTTATTGTAGTGCTTGAAGTTACTCTGGCCTGCTGTGTCTCCTGTCGCTGTTCCTGCAAACTGTGTGAACTTTTCAGCATGCTTGTATGAAGTAATACAAGTCATTTCATTTCAACCTATGTCTCCTGTGTTTTCCTCGCACCCAAGCACAAGACGCTATAGGAACTGTACACTATACATGACAGGTGATCTGTGGATGAAGCACTCCTCTCAGCCTGCTGCACGCCCGGCTCCTCTCTGCAGTGGTCTCTTTCCAGACGACGGGGACTGCCGCAGCACCGGGGGAATCTGAGCGCGCCACTTATCTGACTGAGCGCTGCCCCGGGTTGGCACCAAACTGCTCTGCTGCGCGCGCTTTTCCTTTATATTCCCCGGCCCTCCTCGGTCAGGAGGAAGGTCCGGCTTGCTCTTGCTTCCCCAGGCAACAGGGGATGCAGCCTCAACAGTTCCGGACCTGGCACACAGGTACCCACGATCTGGTCGTCCCCCTTACACTCCCCCTCTCCTTTAACTCGTCATTCCACTGGCGAGAGTCCTTCATGTTTTCTGGAGGTGGGACAGATGCCCACAGTTTTCACATCCATTTCTGTCTCTCTTGCAAAACATTCTGCCAAAAGAAATTGTTCTGTGCATACCGCAGGGGCACAACACCAGCGTGGTCACACTGAGTACTTTGCGGCTCTTCTTGAATTTGCTCGTTAGGAGTACTCAGAACTTCAGGTTGAGTGGTAGAGGATGGGAGTACATCCGAGTTTAATAAAACAGCTATCTCTGAAGTTTCAGACCTACGTTCTTCCCTTGGGCTGGCGATCAGTGAACTATCCATATCAGGGAACGAGGCAAGGGATTCTTTCTCATCACAATCGGGAACCGCGGGAGTGAGTGTTTCAGGAACACTTGACACTTTCTCCCCTCATTTGGGATCTTGTAACAGGCAGGGACGTGACATACTTTGGTGGACGATTTGGGTAGGCGCCCCTTCTTCCCCTTCGGGTTGATCCTCACAGACGGGACCCTTGGATCCGATTTGGCGTTCCTCCCGATTCGTCTCCACGCGACTGAGCGGCGCAGACATCTCACTGTAGACAGTCGACATCTTCTCCCTCTTTTTACCGTACCATTTCTTCCAGGAGCAGCGTTCTCTCCAGTGGGCATGACCTTTGGAAGGGTGAGCGAATCTTCATCGTCGGCTGTCTCTTGTATGGCAACTTCTTGACAGGTGTCCCCTTCTTCCACACGTCCAACACCCACGTCTGTGCCTATCTGGTGGTCGCTTCGCTCTGGATCGCCGTTGTCGTCGCTGTTATCTCGTTAACCCTTTCCTCCTCGGAATGTGGTACCAGAGAGAATAAGACACAGACCAAAGGATACGTCCATAAGCTCTGCGTTTATTGCTAACAAAGGGATTCATATACACCCCTGAAGCAGGAAGCGGAATTACCATATATGGCAGTTAATACAACTAAAACATAAAATGCTAGTTTCACTTTAAAAATTCCATTCTTGGCTTTTGGCCCTGTTTAGCACAGAGCGTCTCTTCTCAGGCGAGGAGGAATGTATTGTATTGACTAAAAATGAGGAACATCTTATCTTGTCTTCTGGTACACGTCAACCTGTCAGTTAAAAAGAAAACAATGCCTCTGAACTTTAGAAAAATGCTAGCTCTAAGAAAAAAATGCTGGTTCAGCGATCACATTTCCCTCCTTTTGTTCCTCCATTTGATCAATACACATCTTCATACCTCCTCTGTGTCCTAGTACATCGTTTAATACACATCAAACAAATTTTAAACACTAAATAGATGGCAAGACATATCAATAAAACCTGTAGGCCATCTTGTATTATCCCAGTCAGCCATCCCCCTATACCTTTGAACCAATTTGCGGGGTTAAGAAAGGAGAAAGTATTTGCCCACCATGAATCTTGATTCTTCAGATTTGCCTCATCATATAGTTTCCTTAACTTTGACATCCTCTAGCTTATGTTTAAGGGTTAAAACACTAGAATTATCAATATAATGACAACATGCAGGTCCAATAATCTGGCACATCCCTCCTTGAGCTGCAGTCAGGTAATCTAACACGAGGGTATGTTGGTTAGTAACAATAATTAACTGGTTCTGTACTGCAAGGGACCCATTCATGATATCTAAAATATCCCATATTTGATCATCTAGGTAGTCTGTGGTTTCTACCAACTTATCCCATGTCTGAGTTATCATAGGGTAGATAAATAATGCACTGAAAAATTTATTTGCTATCCCCATCTCCACTATGTGTGGTCTCCCATTTGGGCGAGGTCTATTGTCTGCAGATCGTTTATGTAGTGTATGTTTTGGAATAGACAATGGATTTAATCTATCTGGAGTGATGAGATAGGTGGCAGGTGTCAATCTAGCTAGGGTGCATTTCCCGGTGACTCCTACTGGAAGCCACTTAAATGCCTTGTCCCCACATACCCAATACATTGATGGTGGAAGGTTCCATATAGCTGAATGCTGTAATACTAATCGGTGTGCCAAATCTATAAACTTTGAAATATTACTCATCATGCACCATCCGGGCTTTTGTCCTAGTGGGGAACAGTATCCTGCGGTAGGTTCTCCGAAAGGAGGGAGTGTTCTTCTGATACCCTTCATCTTTATTACACCTCAGGTCACCTGGTTTGTTAGCACAAGTTTCATCATTTCCATTCTCAAAGAAAACATTATTTTCCCATTTATCAGTGTGTAGATATCGTTCTAATAGGGAGGGTTTGAAAGCATCTAAGCTTCCTGTAGTGACCCCAAAACTTATCTTTAACCCCTGTGTCGGTATTTCTCCCAAAGAGGTTATACTAGTTCTATTTCTGGGTACCCATGCTCCACCTTCAAAAAAAAAATAGATACAGTCTTGGAATTATCTGTCCTGTTAGATTTCCCTGCCACCATGGAAAATCAGTCCAACCCACTACCGGTATTCCTACCGTAGTGTTCCAAAGTTTTTGAGTGGCATTGTTGCTTAATGTGTCTGAGCAGTTACCCCAAGAGTTAATCTCTTCCCACGAGACTGGGACTGCAAGAAATGGTAGACTGGTGGACGTCACCGGCGCATGTGTACAAATCCAACAGTTTGCAACAGTTTGGTTTTGTTCTTTCAGTCCATCCACTAAAGCTAAGTGGTGTCTAATGAATCTGTTATCATCACCATCTACTCGGCTAAGTCTGTTCCAAGCATCCGTTACTGCAAGGATGCAAGCAAATGTCACTAGTAGCATCATTCCTCTTCTGGAGGCTCTCCAAGGATCTTCTTACAATGCGATGCGTGGATCCAAGTTTCCTTGCCTTGTAGCTTGACTGCGGTACTTGTCGTCAGTAGAACTTGAAAAGGTCCGTCAAATCTCGGATCCAGACTCTTTCTCACGTGTCTTTTAATGACTACCCAGTCTCCGGGCTGCAGGCTGTGACTCCCAGGATCCTGGTTCGGATCTGGAAGAGAACTGAAGACATTATCATGTACTTTCTTAAGTCTTTTATGCAAATCCCTTACATATGAGCTTAATACATGGTTACTCATTTCCAGTGCTTGGGGAAGGAAACATCCTAAGCTAGGCACTTTGCCAAATAGTACTTCATACGGAGAAAGTCCAGTTTTTCTATTTGGAGTGTACCTTACTGAGTATAGGGCTAATGGTAAACATTCAGGCCAAGATTTCCCTGTTTCAGCCATGGCCTTTTGGATTTTTAACTTCAATGTCCCATTTAGTCTTTCTACTTTCCCACTGCTTTGTGGGTGATATGGGGTGTGGAAAGCTTGTTGAATTCCCAGAGCTGTCAAGACTTCATTCATTATTTCACCTGTGAAATGTGTACCTCTGTCACTTTCGATCACCTCTGGTACTCCATACCTGCACACCACCTCCGCAAGCAGCTTCTTTGCGGTTGCCGCAGCCGTAGCCTTGGCAATCGGGAAAGCCTCCGGCCAACCTGAGAATAAATCAAAAACACACCAACACGTACTCCCATGACCCTGATTTTGGCAGCTGAATATAATCAATCTGCAGTCTCTGGAAAGGATAGAGGGGCCGAGGGGCATGTTTGGGTGGTGTCTTGACTACCCTTCCCTGATTATGTGTAGCACATACCATGCATCCCTGGATCAAACCTTCTATACAGGTGGAAAAGCCTGGTGCTACCCAATGCTTCTGCATCACGCTCATTACAGCAGTTTTGGACTGGTGGGTTGGCCCATGTAACATCTGGGCGACAGCGGGGTACAACGCCCTTGGAAGGCATCGACGCATCCCTCTTCCCCATACCTCATTTGCTTCATTCAGACATGCACCTTCTTTTTCCCACTTTTCTACTTCCTCCTGGCGCACCTGAGCCTGCATCTGGGATAAGGCATCCTCCGACACAAAGGGATTTTTGGGAGCGCTTACCTGGTGCATCGTTACCCCTTGGAGTGGTCTACTGGCTGCTGTTTTTGCTGCTGCATCGGCCATTGCGTTTCCTTTACTCACCTGATCAGTGCATCTGGTATGTGCTTTAACTTTTATGACAGCTACTTCTTTTGGTAATTGTAATGCATCAATTAACTGCTGGACTGCGTCAGCATTTTTAATGGGATGTCCTGCTGCCGTCAGGAATCCTCTAGATTTCCAAATTGGACCAAAATCATGAGCTATACCGAATGCGTATCTAGAATCTGTGTAGATGTTAACAATTCTACCTTCAGCTATCTTACAGGCCTCGGTCAGAGCCTTAAGTTCAGCCTCCTGGGCCGACTGTCATGTGTGCATCGCCACGAAGATCGTCGCGGTTGCACATTCTGACTTCTCACAGCTGAGTTGCTGTTTCTTTGTGTTTGGCAGTTAGGGAGTTAATTCTGTCTGTGCTCAGTTCTGGGACTGGGTGCAGTTTCTCCCGGCTGCAATTAATTATTTGTTGATTGGTTTCCTTTAAATCTCTGGTTGTCTGTGTTGGGAGTTGCCAGTGAAATTCTTCATGCAGACCACAGATAGGATTGTATCTGTATAGACTTAAGTTAAAGAGCTCCTTAGTTGTTTTAAGCTCACCTTGCTTAGAGTTTAATATCCCAGATCATTTATGTTCCTTCTGTGTTTGAGTGTGTATGCAAGTCTGTGTTTTCTCCAGTCTGTCTTATATGTCTAATCTGTGTATTTAGCAGAGATCAGCCCATATCCCTTTGGTGGTAATCAGTATCCTTCTTAGGACTGATTACAGGGTTCAGGGACTGATAGGAGACAGGGTTAGGCTGGAGACTTGGACCTCTGAACCATTATCAGTACCTCCAAGGTGAGGGATTAGTTAGGACCCCAGTTTAGGGTCAGGTTAGCCCCCCGGTCCTCCTCTTTCCTGTGACAGTGTATCAAGTCCTCAAGATTAACCCTGAGTTCAACGGATATCGTGTCAGATAAATCTATTCTATATTTACATGCTGATGTTGCTAATCTATATGTTGTATAGAGTGTTGTTCTTTTAAGAATAGTTTACTGACATCGTACACATATCATAAGACCGCGTGACATTTTCACTGGCCCATAAAATTATTCCCAGTTGCCATGGATCCAGTAGCCCAGCTGGCTCTGCAGTTGCAGGGATTATCCATGGAGCTGACGGACATTAAGTCCAAAGTTTTGTCTCCCTCGGTGCAAACCAGATTTGAACCAAAGTAGCTCTCCCGGACAGGTTCACTGGTGGGCGAGACAAATTTTTTACCTTCAGGGAAGCATGTAAATTGTATTTTCGGCTTCGGCCTCGATCATCAGGGAGTGAAGAGCAGAGAGTGGGAATTGTTATCTCGCTCCTACAAGGGGACCCTCAATCCTGGGCCTTCTCCCTTCCTCCGGGATCCCGGCTCTACAGTCAGTAGATCGATTTTTTACTGCCCTGGGTTTGGTATATGATGACCCAGATCGGGTCTCTCTTGCTGAGACAAAATTACGTAAGATACAGCAGGAGATCGTCCGGCGGAGGAATTTGCTTCTGAGTTTCGTAGATGGGCCACAGATACTCAGTGGAATGACCCAGCTCTTAGAAGCCAGTTTTGTCATGGGCTTTCTGACAAATTAAAGGACGTTTTGGCTCAGTATGATTCTCCTCCATCACTGGAGGCTGCTATGGCCCTAGCTATCTGTACTGATAGACGGCTCCGGGAGAGGTGCGAGGTAACTCCGCCCCCTGTTGTTACTCCACCTACTACTAAAGTCCCTTATGTTGAGGTTCCCCTTGTCTGTTCGGAGGAGCCTATGCAGTTGGGAGGGACATCATTTCGTAGGAGGGGATTGGCGGTACGCCGCAGGACTAGAAGGTGTTTCTTCTGCGGGAAAGAGGGACATTTTGTTGGGGGATGTCCATCCCGTGCCTTGTTGAGCAAAAAGTCGCCGGAAAACTGTTAATCCCAGGTTGTGTGGTGGACGACAACCTGGGAGTATGTATTTCGTCCGCTAGTTCTTCTCAGTTCCTTGTACCAGTGGAGGTGGTGGTTGGTACGAGAGTGGAGAGATTTTCTGTTCTTCTTGATAGTGGGTCCGGGGCTAATCTGGTTGACGCTCAGTTTGCTCAGGCTCAAGGTATGCATCTGAGTGTATTGGTCAAACCGATCCCTATATTCTCCATTGACGCCAGGCCTCTCGGCCAAGGTAGCTTTGTTCATGAGGTTCATAACATTGACCTTCGGGTAGGGGCAATACATAGGGAACTATTATCTTGTTATGTGTTGGAGGGTCTACCTACTCCTATTGTGTTGGGACTTCCTTGGTTGGTTAAACATAACCCTGTGATTAATTGGCAGTCCAGAGATATAAGCCAATGGGGGAGTTTTGCAAAAGTAACTGCATGAACACAGTCATCAGTGCGGTCGTGCCTAGTACTTTGCCTCCTTTTTTGGAGGACTTTGGGGATGTGTTCTCTGAGGAGGGGTGTCAGGAGTTGCCTCCTCATCGCGTGTATGACTGCTCTATTAATTTACTTCCTGATGCTAAGTTACCTAAAGCTAGGTTATATAACCTTTCTGGTCCTGAGAGGCAGGCTATGAAAGATTATATTTCGGAAAGTCTGGCCAAAGGGCATATTAGACCTTCATCTTCCCCAGTGGCCGCGGGGTTCTTCTTTGTGAAGAAAAAAGATGGAGGCCTACGCCCTTGCTTGGATTTCCGCGAACTTAATCGGATTACTGTTCGAGATCCGTATCCACTCCCTCTGATTCCTGATCTCTTCAATCAAATTGTTGGCGCCAAATGGTTCTCTAAATTGGATCTCAGGGGGGCGTATAATCTGATTAGGATAAAAGAGGGGGATGAGTGGAAAACGGCGTTTAACACGCCGGAGGGACATTATGAGAACCTTGTCATGCCTTTTGGTCTGACTACTGCACCAGCAGTATTCCAACATTTTGTTAATGACATTTTTCGTCATCTGGTGGGGCTGTTTGTGGTCGTATATTTGGATGACATTTTAATTTACTCACCAGATCTTGTGTCTCACCAGGAGCATGTGAGACAGGTGTTGCAGATCTTGCGAGACAATAAACTATACGCCAAACTGGAAAAGTGTGTATTCGCCGTACAGGAACTTCAGTTTTTGGGTTTCTTGGTGTCAGCCTCCGGTTTCCGTATGGACCCTGAAAAGGTGAGAGCAGTGCTTGAATGGGATCAGCCAGAGGATCTTAAGGCTCTGCAGCGTTTTCTGGGGTTTGCTAACTACTACCGGAAATTTATTTGTAATTTCTCATCTGTTGTCAAACCTCTCACTGACATGACAAGAAAAGGGACGGATTTTTCTAAATGGTCGGACAAAGCTTGCCAAGCTTTTTCCTCTTTGAAAAAATGTTTTGCTTCGGCACCCGTTCTCATCCAACCAGATGCATCACAGCCGTTCGTTGTGGAGGTGGACGCGTCTGACGTAGGGGTGGGTGCAATATTGTCCCAGGGTCCGTCCCCTGGTAAATGGCATCCGTGCGCTTTCTTTTCTAAAAAATTGTCGTCCGCCGAAAGGAATTATGATATCGGCAATAGGGAACTTTTGGCCATTAAGTTGGCTTTTGAAGAATGGCGTCACTTTTTGGAGGGGGCAGTCCACCCGGTCACCGTCATTACTGATCACAAGAACCTGCTGTATTTGGAATCTGCTAAGCGTCTGAATTCCAGACAAGCTCGATGGTCGTTGTTTTTTACCAGGTTTAATTTTGTTGTCACTTATTGCCCTGGATCTAAGAATGTTAAGGCGGATGCCTTGTCTCGCAGTTTCCCAGGGGCCGGGAAAATGGATGACCCGATTCCTATCCTTCAGGAGGGGTGGTAGTGTCGGCTGTATGTTCTGAGCTTGAGGAGGAGGTGTTAGAGGCTCAGGGGGACGCCCCTGCAGGACCTCCAGGGAGACTGTTTGTCCCAAATCAGTTGAGACAAAAGGTTATTGAGGCACATCATAATTCTGCTTTAGCAGGACATCCAGGGAGTAAGGCTACTTTAGATCTCCTTTCTCGCCGGTTTTGGTGGCCTAACGTTAATAAAGATGTTTTAACTTTTGTCGCGTCCTGTGGGGTTTGTGCTCGCTCTAAGACCCCTCATACCCGTCCGTCTGGGACCCTCTTACCCTTGAAACTTCCGGAGCGTCCATGGACTCATTTGTCTATGGACTTCATCACGGACCTTCCTCAGTCGTCAGGGAAGACTGTCATACTGGTGGTTGTTGACAGGTTCAGTAAGATGGCACATTTCATTGCTCTTCCTGCCCTCCCTAATGCTAAAACTCTGGCGCAGGTGTTCATTGGGAGATTGTGAGACTTCATGGGTTGCCTTCTGATGTGGTGTCAGATAGGGGGTCTCAGTTTGTGTCCAAGTTTTGGAGGGCATTTTGTTTACGTCGGGGGATGCAATTGTCATTTTCCTCGGCTTTTCATCCGCAGACCAATGGTCAGACAGAGCGTCTGAATCAAAGCCTAGAGACTTATCTTCGGTGTTTTGTCTCAGAGAACCAGGAGGACTGGTCTTCTTTCTTGCCTCTGGCAGAGTTCGCTCTTAACAACAGGCGGAGCGAGTCCACTGGTAAGTCCCCGTTTTTTGGGGCATATGGTTTTCATCCCCAGTTTTGTACATTCAATGGGGGGGGCCCTTCTGGGGTTCCTGAGGAGGAGCGTTTCTCGTCGTCACTTGCTTCAGTGTGGAGAGGTGTATTGAATAATCTGAGTGCTATGGGGAACCGTTATAAACGTATGGCTGATAGGAGGAGAGTTTCTGGTCCAGATCTTAATGTGAACGATCTGGTATTGTTGTCTACCAGGAATATAAAACTTAAAGTTCCCTCCTGGAAGCTGGGCCCCAGATTCATCGGGCCGTACAGGATCAGTTCCATAATTAATCCTGTGGCATTTCGTCTGGACCTCCCTCCTACGTTTAAAATCCACAATGTGTTCCACAAGTCATTACTTAAGAGGTACGTGGCACCAGTCATACCATCACCTCTACCTCCTCCTCCAGTGGTGGTCAATGGTAACTTGGAGTTTCAAGTGTCAAAGATCATTGACTCACGTCTGAATCGCCGGTCCCTTCAGTACTTGGTGCATTGGAAGGGGTATGGTCCAGAGGAGAGGACGTGGGTTCCTGCGTCTGACATTAACGCAGATCGTTTGATGCGGACCTTCCACAGAACTCACCCGGGCAAACCTGGCCCTGAGGGTCCGGAGGCCCCTCGTAGAAGGGGGGTACTGTCATGTGTGCATCGCCACGAAGATCGTCGCGGTTGCACATTCTGACTTCTCACAGCTGAGTTGCTGTTTCTTTGTGTTTGGCAGTTAGGGAGTTAATTCTGTCTGTGCTCAGTTCTGGGACTGGGTGCAGTTTCTCCCGGCTGCAATTAATTATTTGTTGATTGGTTTCCTTTAAATCTCTGGTTGTCTGTGTTGGGAGTTGCCAGTGAAATTCTTCATGCAGACCACAGATAGGATTGTATCTGTATAGACTTAAGTTAAAGAGCTCCTTAGTTGTTTTAAGCTCACCTTGCTTAGAGTTTAATATCCCAGATCATTTATGTTCCTTCTGTGTTTGAGTGTGTATGCAAGTCTGTGTTTTCTCCAGTCTGTCTTATATGTCTAATCTGTGTATTTAGCAGAGATCAGCCCATATCCCTTTGGTGGTAATCAGTATCCTTCTTAGGACTGATTACAGGGTTCAGGGACTGATAGGAGACAGGGTTAGGCTGGAGACTTGGACCTCTGAACCATTATCAGTACCTCCAAGGTGAGGGATTAGTTAGGACCCCAGTTTAGGGTCAGGTTAGACCCCCGGTCCTCCTCTTTCCTGTGACAGTGTATCAAGTCCTCAAGATTAACCCTGAGTTCAACGGATATCGTGTCAGGTAAATCTATTCTATATTTACATGCTGATGTTGCTAATCTATATGTTGTATAGAGTGTTGTTCTTTTAAGAATAGTTTACTGACATCGTACACATATCATAAGACCGCGTGACACCGACTGATGTGGGAGCATTGGTTCTGCTTTGATCACTGCATTCAGGGAGACGATGGCATACCCGGTGTGGAAGGTACCTGAGTCATCTTGGTGGCGAGATCCATCTACAAAAAAATTCAAAATCAGCATTAAGTCTTTCAGTTTCAAACACTGTGGGTAGGCCTGCTGTTTCCTGTGCCATAAGCTGAACACAATCATGAGGAATCTCTTCTCTTGGATCTTCTTTGTACAATACCGTACCTGACCCCTCCTTTAGATCCGAGAGAGGTAACAATGTGGCAGGATTAAGTGTGGTACATCTCTGCAAAGAAACATTTGGAGGCATTAAAAGTGCACATTGCAATCGAAGGTGACGGGCAGTTGAAAGGTGTGCCGGTTGCACCTGGTTCAGTATGGTGTATACATCATGAGGTGTAAGTACTGTCAATGGGTGATCAAAAACAATGTCTGACGATTTGTGGAGCAATAGTCCTACAGCATGTACTGCCCGTACACAGGACGGGCACCCCTAGCCACTGCATCTAGTCTTCCACTGAAATAGGCTACAGGCCTTTGATTGTCACCATGTAACTGAGTCAATACTCCTGCCGCGTGTCCCTGCTGTTCGTGGAGATACAGGGTGAATGGTAGTTCATAGTTGGGGTTCCTAGCGCTGGAGCTGCCACAATCCTGTTTTTGAGAGAATAAAAAAAAAAACAGTCTATACCTTCAGGAGTTAGTTTAAAAGGCACAATGGTGATACAGTCATAGAGAGGCTGCATGAGGATTGATACAGCATGTATCCACTGTCTGCAGTATGAAACCAGTCCAAGAAATGTCCTAAGAGCGGCAACATTAACAGGAATAGGAAAATTCTGTACAGCTTCTTTGCGAGCGCTGGTCAGATGTCGCGCCCCTGGTGTAATGCAATGTCCCAAGAAGATAACTGAAGATTTACAAAACTGAAGTTTATCCTTTGACGCTTTACATCCAGCTTGGTACAGAAACAACATGAGTGATATCGTTGCAGTGCGACACTGTTTCCTGGAGGGGGCACAAATCAGTAAGTCATCAACATATTGCAGAACAACTACTTTTGGCATTTTCCATCTTTCCAGTATCTCTTGCAGACTGCAACGACGTGAGGGAACCTCAAAAGATGGCGATGAAACAAGTCCAATACATAATATCAAAAATATTTTATTAGAAAATAGTCAGTAAAAGACAAATACGGGACACAGTAAACAAGCAAGGGGGAAGAAGTAGAGTGCAACACATGCACAAATTCGGGTAGATATGAAAAAGGGGGGGTCGACAGAAGGAACAGTCCCAAGGATAATACCTATAGCATGGCAATAATAAAAAATAGAAATACAATGGATGTATATATCTGAGAAGCACGGTAGTGTGAAAAAAAACTAATAAATTGATAACAATAGTATCCAATAAGATCTACGGTAGAATATAACAAAGATCAAATAAATATAAATCACATAGATTGGTAAATCAGTATGCAGACTGGATAGACATTCAAAACAAAACCAGTGCTATGGCATTATGGCACAGGGTATAGCACTATATGTATAGGTGAGACTCAATAGTCAATGTAATACATGGTAACGGGAACCCTGGTAAATGAGGCATCAAATATGCTTACTGAGAGCAGCATTTCAGCATAACAAATTTAAGACACAATGGTCCATCATTAAATACACAGGATCCCTATGATGGGGAGAGTATATATACAGAAACCTATGATGCAATGTGCGCATGAACGAATATAACAGACATAATACCTGCAGATGTGGAGAGTGGAGGGACTGAACCAGCGGCCGGCACCCGGGCTCGACGCGCGTTTCGGAGATGACTCCTTCTTCGGAGTACCTGTCCCGAGTCTCCACATGATGGACATGTGATGTGTGTGACTCTGAATTCTGCTCTTGTGACATGTCAGTGATCTTTTTCTCACAGACGATTTAACACCTTTTCAATCTTATTCACATAAAAAAAAATCACTTCCTGGTCCGTTCAAATTAACTTGCTGTACCTTCTACACGATGCACCACTGCTCTTTTATAGCAGATGGTAATCTATTAACAAACTTCCCCGTTGCCTTTCAAATAACAAAAACGCATTATGCAGCGTAAAGGCTGCCTGTCTATTTGCTTCTCACGTACTCTGACCTTCTATTCACATGCCTAGCCCTTCGATTCTTACGTACTGTGTCTATTCCAAAAACCTATTCAACAAAGGTGATTAGAAATCTGAAAACTACTGCACTCTGGCTCTGCGTCTCTACGCTGAATGCCTGATGGGAGGGGTAAGTTGTGCCGCTGCGCAGTTTGAGAGTGTGCTCTCCCTCAGCCTGCAGCTTCCTTATCTGTAGAGTGACCTTGGTCTAAAGCAAAATGCCATCTCACTGCTGCCAGCACTTCCCCCTCTCCCTTATTTCTCTGCTTGCTGTCACTGACTTCTGCATTGTCAGGTCCGGTCCTACCAACATAACACTTGTATGTCTCATCTATCAGTCTATTGTATCTAGCTTCATCTGCCAATTTCCCTTTTATATGTGCTTCCAGATCCTGTCTAGTTGCTTCATTAGAGCCAACTGCTCTGTAGGACTCCATGGTCTGTATAACACTACTGTCCGGGGGCGCCTGGAGCTAGTCCGTCCACCTCACCTCCCGCAGCACCCGGGGTACCAGGTACCATTACTGTCCTCATTAGAAATAAATTGGCCGGGGGAGGTCTGGGTCCACCGCAACCTACACAGACATCTACCGTCAGGGATTCTGCTGTCCACACCTGGGGCAGACCCAACAGTTCGGTTCATGGGAAGTCTGTGGGAAGGTCTGATACTGGGGTGGAGGTAACGTAGGGGGCAAACAGGAGGGTAAATCAGTCGTCCCTGTTTTTGTTAGTCTGTAACGTCCGTCTCCTAATTCCTCAGTCTTTCCCTCTAAGTAATCACACGCACTCATCCACAGGTTCACTGTTCTCAACAGACCTTTGTCTCTCAACCATCCATGATGTGAGCTAAAGAACCTTTTCCATTTTTCACTGTTCAATTCTTCGTTCATTCATTCATGCCTGCTTTACACAACTCTCTCTGCTAAAGATTTAGTTGTGCGCAAACACCTTCCTTGGTGTTTTGGTCCCCCATTTTTGTATCTCCTCACCTAGAAGAGATTCTCTTGTCACCAAGACAAGTTTGTCACCAAGACAATTGCGTCACCAAGACTCTGTCACCAAGACAGTTGCGTCACTTAGACAATGGGCCACAAAGGTTTCTGAACCATTCCACTGCTCGCTTTCCAAGATTTGTACGCCAACCAAATGAATAATCCAATCACACAGACACCAAGACAAAACCACAACACAATCATTGGATCCATACTGTCATTATTCAAAGGAGGAAAGGCAGGACTGACAATTAATCTGAAGGTCTACTGGTTCAAAGGGACCTGAGCCAGGAATACCTGTGATTTACCTGGAAAGCCGACCGCTCGGGGAAGAGGGAGTCCACTATTCAGTGATATAGATTTTAGGTAGAATATAATAAGTATTCTTACCCCAGCGCTGTGTATATCACCAACAGAAGGCTCCGCTCATCCCACGTCTCTGGACCGGTCGGGCTTCCTCAGAATAGAATAACTCAGTCCCCTGGTCGGGCGCCAGTTGTCGTCGCTGTTATCTCGTTAACCCTTTCCTCCTCGGAATGTGGTACCAGAGAGAATAAGACACAGACCAAAGGATGCGTCCATAAGCTCTGCGTTTATTGCTAACAAAGGGATTCATATACACCCCTGAAGCAGGAAGCGGAATTACCATATATGGCAGTTAATACAACTAAAACATAAAATGCTAGTTTCACTTTAAAAATTCCATTCTTGGCTTTTGGCCCTGTTTAGCACAGAGCGTCTCTTCTCAGGCGAGGAGGAATGTATTGTATTGACTAAAAATGAGGAACATCTTATCTTGTCTTCTGGTACACGTCAACCTGTCAGTTAAAAAGAAAACAATGCCTCTGAACTTTAGAAAAATGCTAGCTCTAAGAAAAAAATGCTGGTTCAGCGATCACACCGTCCTCTACGGGAAACATAGCCCCACTGTAGCTGCTCTTCACCCCAGGATCTGGAATTAAATTCTGGGGCTGCTGCTGGAGTTTTTCTTATGCTCCGCTTCTCTCCTCTAACTTTTTTCATCCCTTGCCGTAAGTTACCCCAGGGTAGGAGATGCCCAGTCTTCTGGCGGCAGTAGTTGGTCTCCGGAACCTTCCGCTGAGACCCTAGTCCATATGCTGCAGTGGCTGACAAGGGTGCCACAGTCCTGTACGAGCCCAACGTGGCTCAGCAAATATACACTGGCAAAATCAGGACGCAAGTGTCTGTCCTGTACCCGGTCACTCTTATGTGGCACGTACACTGTACAGTACTCATGGACACGGAGCATACGGCATCTCACTCTCTGGTAGTCACCGGGCAAACACTGCATGTCTCTCTCTGGTCCTCGCTGTCGGTGCGGGGGTTAACGGGCGCAGGCCTGTGCAGCACCGGTGCTCTGGGGATGAAACACACCTCTCAGCCTGCTGCACACGCGGCTCCTCTCTGCAGTGGTCCCTTTCCAGATGACAGGGACTGCCGCAGCTCCAGTACTTGGTCGAGGGAAGCGGAGAGGGCCACTCGCCTGACTGCGTGCTGCCCCGGGTTGGCGCCACGCTGCTCTGCTGCGTGTGCTTTTCCTTTATATCCTTCTGCCCACCTCAGTCAGGAGGAAGGTCCGGCTTGCTCTTGCTTCCCCCAGGCAACAGGGGACGCAGCCTCAACAGTCCCGGACCCGGCAGCAGGTACCCGCGATACGGTTGTCCCCCTTACATACAGTACACTTATGGAAATCAGTCAATTTTTTTCAAGTAGAAGACAAAAAAAAACAGATGTGTGAATGAGGACCATGGTTTAAGAATGTTTTTGTCCTATTGCAGACAAGGAAGAAGTGTGAGGATCCTGATGCAGCCATTTACCTTGAACTTTTGATGGTTCCATATCTCACCATCCACTACTGCATCGAATGAGAGACTATCATAATTTCATAGACAATCATCTTGGCTATCTCATACATAAATTTGTCTTGCAACTGTCTAGCATATGATTAGTTATGTCACTGCATTGTTACTGTTTTGCTCCTAAAAATCTAAATTTTAATTTTTAGTATTTTGTTAATCTACCTTTGGCTTTCAACACTGCCTGAATCCTTTTGGGCAAGCTCTCTATAATTTTCAAGCATGTCTCGACTGAAATCTGATCCCAAGTCTCTTATACACGTTCCCAAAGTTGGTGCACATTGGTCGACTCACTTGGGTATGTATAAAGCTTTTTCTTCAACTCTACTGAAAAGTGTTTGATTGGGTTGAGGTCTGGGGACTTTGGAGGTCAATCTAGTACTTCTACTTCATTGTCAATCTCGACATATGCTTTGGGCCATTGTCCTGTAGGAACACTCTGTCGTCCTTTTCATACACATAGTACTCGCGTGTACGAAGTAACTAGTCTTGTGGGATACTCATAGCTCAGCACTGAGAACACCATAGATCCTGGTCAAGTATCCAACATCTTTGGCTGTGAATCCATCCTATATGATCAGGCTTCTTCCACCGAACTTGGTCGACCTTGTGATGAACCGACTTGTTGACTTCAATATTTTGCCTGGAGGTCCACTTCTTGGTTTTTGAATGGATGGACGGACTTCATTTCATATTCTTCCAGCTGTCATGGCACTCATATGATGCAGTTTGGCACTGAGAGACCACTAACGAGGAGCTGAATGATACGGTTTCTCCTTTCTTGGGAAATCTCCTTCATGGCTGCTCCTCGATTCGAACCAGTGACCTTTCGCTTAGGAATCAACTTAATAACACACTGAGCTAATAGGGAATATGAGAACAGGTTTCTTCCACAAGGAGCAAAACAGTAACAATGCAGTGACATAACAAGAATCTGCATAACTAATCACATGTTAAATCGTTGCAACTTAAATTTTTGTATGACATAGCCAAGATGATGGTCTATAAAATGATGGTAGTCTCACATTCGAAGCTGTAGTGGATGGTGAGATCAGGAGGCTGAAATTCAAAAGATCAAACATTGTTACACTTTTGCTCGTCAGTGTATATAGCACTGTGTACTTATAATTGCTCATTTTGCATTTATACTCAGCTAATTCTTCCTGTTTCTACATAGAGCAGAGAAAAGGGAAGTGTCACAATCCATTTTTGGATGCGTGGCAGCTCTGTTTCCACTATAGTTTAAATGTAGCTTTTTTCCTTTCAGACCATCAGGGGTTAATGTCAGTTTCCCTTGCTGGCAGCCTGCTGTAGTTGCTGATGTGGGTATTGACCACTCCCACTATCCTTATGCATCAGCTGACACTTGGTGATAGAGTTATTCTATGGAGACCAGCCTTGCAGCTGCAGCTCTCTGTTGTCAGCTACTTCTGGAGTTTGGAGTCCTGTTACTGTGTCTGGAAGCTAAGTGTGGTGTTTTTACCTTGTCTGTCTCGTGCTTATCACTCCTAATGTATTGTAACATCTGCAATGGTGAGGCTAGCGTCCTTGCCGGCCAATGCACTAGCCAGGGCAGTGCGAGGTGACAGCGAGGAACGAGATTTGTGACGGTGGCGGAAGAACCCATTTAGGGCGTTAGGGGAGTGCAGGGACAGGCTCAGGTTGGAGCTCAGGAGGTGTCCCTTCCTTTATTCCCTATTGGAAGGGCCTTCCTCACCCCATTTCCATCCCGTTGAGTGTGTGTTGTGCCGTCCGCTTACTGACACTGTTGGGTCATTACATTTCATGATACAAAGTCTCTTTTCCCTGCATAATCATTCCCCTCTTCACCTCCTGACCCAGCTGCTCCCTCCTCCCACTGCCAGTTACTTTTGCAGTGTCTCATGACTCATGCAGGGAAAATAGACTTCCTGATTCTACATAGAGCTTAGGATTCAGCTAGTCAGTTTTTAATCACATAATGTGATAAACCTAATAGAAGCCAGAAGAATTACCTAAGTAGAAAGCCAAAATGAGCAACTGTAAGTACACAGTGTATATATGATTATTGCAATATATTAAGAGGATAACAATTTTGATGGGAGTGCTTTTTAAATCAATTTTATATCAAATCATCAAATCTCTATTTTCTGTCATTCAGTGAATAGAAATCTATCTATCCTGATGTAATGGACACAGAGGTACAAGTTTGTTAGTTATCATTCAGAGCTCTGTTTGGTACTGTGCTGAGCATCGGTGTGACCATCATATAATGAAGCAATTTGACGAGTTGGAGCGCAGCAATCCAGTATGCAATTTTCCCTGTGCCCGGTTCAATTGGAAAGTATATTTTGGTACACTAGTGAGATAGTGGTGACAAAATATACATTTTGAAGAAAAGACTAGAAATAAGTCAGTAATACATTTTCCTTGACATAAGAGATGCCCCTGTATCAAGATAATCAGAGACACAGAGAATGGGACACTCCTCCATTTTTTTACACAATAAAACATTTTCTTCCCTTTAGATAATCTCAATGACTATTCCACGACACTTTTTCAAATGAATGGGCAGACACATAAAGCAACAATAAATACAGTTTGGCCTTTGATTTAATGATGTCAAGTTTAATTAATACTATAACTTACAATGTGCTAAAAGAGTACAATTTCGGCTGCAACCATCAAGAGGCCCAAGAGCCACAGGTTGGTGAACATTGCTCTAGACTCCAAGGAAGGCGGCATTCTTAATTTGCTTACCCTTGATCACCAAGATTGTGGGCATTGACCTGCCTAAGGGGTTTTCAGGAAAGTAAAAAAATAAATATACACCTTACCTTAAAATTATAAAGTGCATACTAAAATATTTTTAGCTACAAAGGTTGTGATTGCTAGAAAATGGGATGTGCATTTTTTTATATGCAGATTTTCCACACCTAATGCAAGTCTATAGGGAACTTCTGCACAGAAAACTCAGCGTACCCGCAAGACACGTTGTGGATTTGAAACATGAACCACAGGTCAGAAGCACAATGGGCATGAGATTTCTATGAATCCCACCCACTTTGCTGAAACTCCAAGACGCTGCGTTTTGGAAGCAGCAAAAATATGCAGCGTCAAAAACGCACCGAATGCTCATTGTGGGAACATAGCCTCAAAATGTTTAAACTGCATACTAAACAGCGGGAAAAAAATATATTATCACTAAAAATGTGAGCTAACAACACTTCCACACCCTATATGGACAGAAAAATATAAACGTTACAGGTCTCAGAACATGACAACACAACCACAATGTCAGGTTCTGCTATTTTTATACCTTACAGGCTTGAGATAACCATACTCCTACTGACCTGGAGAAACAACTAGTGATGAGAGAGCATGCTTGATACTTGCTCGAGCAATGGGTGCTTTCATTACTCGATCGAGTATCGCGCGTGCTCAAGTGCCATTCTCAAGTCCACGTCCCGTATAAACATGCGGGATTGTCTGCCATACACAGTAATGTCATAGCCATGTTGGCTGCAGGCATTAATTTGATTGTCAGACCGCATGGCGTCATTGCCCCCCCCCCCCCGAAATGAGCGTTGGGGCTGCACAGGACAGCTTATCATACAGGTGTTAGAACCCTCTTGTTAGATTTTATTTCAGTTTGCTGGTCACATGACCTTTTTTCCCTAGTCTGGCTCCGCCCTTCTGGCTTTGCTGGACTTCATTGTATTATCTACTCTTAAGCTAGCCGGGTGCTTAGGTGCCTTACTGTCATGTGTGCATTGCCACGAAGATCGTCGCGGTTGCACATTTTGACTTCTCACAGCTGAGCTGCTGTTTCTTTGTGTTTGGCAGCTAGGGAGTTAATTCTGTCTGTGCTCGGTGCTGGGACTGGGTGCAGTTTCTCCCGGCTGCAATTGATTATTTGTTGATTGGTTTCCTTTAAATTCCTGGTTGTCTGCTTGGGGAGTTGCCAGTGAAACCTTCATGCAGACCACAGATAGGAATGAATCTGTATAGACTTTAGTTGTGAGCTCCTTAGTTGTTCTAAGCCCAACTTGGTTAGAGTTTATTTCCCAGACCATTTATGTTTCTTTGGTGTTTGAGTGTGTATGCAAGCGAGTGTTATCCTGTCTGTCTTATATGTCTAATCTGTGTATTTAGCTAAGATCAGCCCATATCCCTTTGGTGGTAGTCAGGATCCTTCTTAGGACTGATTACAGGGTTCAGGGTCTGATAGGAGACAGGGTTAGGTTGGAGACTTGGACCTCTGAACCATTATCAGTACCTCCAAGGTGAGGGATTAGTTAGGACCCCAGTTTAGGGTCAGGTTAGATCCCGGTCCACCTCTTTCCTGTTTCAGCTCATCAAGTCCTCAAGATTAACCCTGAGTTCAGCAGATATCGTGTCAGGTAAATCTATTCTATACTTACATGCTGATGTTGCTATACTAGTTGTTGTATAGAGTGTGGTTCCTGTATTAATAGTTTACTGACATTGTATACATATCATTAGACAGCGTGACATTTTCACTGGCCATAAAAATTATCTCCAGTTACCATGGATCCAGTAGCCCAGCTGGCTCTGCAGTTGCAGGGATTATCCATGGAGCTGACGGACATTAAGTCCAAAGTTTTGTCTCCCCTGGAGCAAACCAGAGTTGAACCTAAGGTTGCTCTCCCGGACAGGTTCACTGGTGGGCGAGACAAATTTTTCACCTTCCGGAGGCATGTAAATTGTATTTTCGGCTTCGGCCTCGATCATCAGGGAGTGAGGAGCAGAGAGTGGGAATTGTTATCTCACTTCTGCAAGGGGACCCTCAATCCTGGGCATTTTCCCTTCCTCCGGGATCCCCGGCTCTACTGTCTGTAGATCAATTTTTTTCTGCCCTGGGATTGGTATATGATGACCCAGATCGGGTCTCTCTTGCTGAGACAAAATTACGTAAGATACAGCAGGGAGATCGTCCGGCAGAGGAATTTGCTTCTGAGTTTCGTAGATGGGCCACAGATACTCAGTGGAATGACCCAGCTCTTAAGGTACTGCCACACTAAACAATCCAGCTAGCGATCACGATAACGACGCATACTAATGCGATCGCTAGCGGATTGTTTCTATATCGCTAAGTGCGGCCACATTTAGCGATATAGTTAACGACGCTATCGCCGTTAGCGATCTTCTTAACGACTTTAGCGGTACAAAAGTACCGCTAAATCGCTAAGAAAAGGTGCCACACTAGCGATATATACTTACCCAGCGGGAGCGCCGACGAGAAAATAGGGTCCGGAACGATTCCAGCGACGAGCGAGATCACAGCAGGAAGCTCGTCGCTGGCAGCTGCCGCACTGAACAACATCGCTAACGGGATCGCTAAATAGTGACGTTTTTTAGCGATCCCGTTAGCGATATTGTTCAGTGTGGCATACCCTTTAGGAGCCAGTTTTGTCATGGGCTTTCTGATAAATTAAAAGACGTTTTGGCTCAGTATGAGTCTCCTCCTTCTCTGGAGGCTGCTATGGCCTTAGCTATCCGTACTGATAGACGGCTTTGGGAGAGGGGTGAGGTAACCCCACTCCCTGTTGTTTCTCCACCTACCACTAAAGTCCCTTATGTTGAGGTTCCCCTTGTCTGTTCGGATGAGCCTATGCAGTTGGGAGGGACATCATTTCGTAGGAGGGGATTGGCGGTACGCCGCAAGACTAGAAGATGTTTTTTCTGCGGGAAAGAGGGACATTTTGTTGGAGAATGTCCATCCCGTGCCTTGTTGAGCCAAAAGTCGCCGGAAAACTGTTAATCCCAGGTTGTGTGGTGGACGACAACCTGGGAGTATGTATTTCATCCGCCAGTTCTTCTCAGTTCCTTGTACCAGTGGAGGTGGTAGTTGGTACGAGAGTGGAGAGATTGTCTGTTCTTCTTGATAGTGGTTCCGGGGCTAATCTGATTGACGCTCAGTTTGCTCAGGCTCAAGGTATGCATCTGAGTGTATTGGTCAAACCGATCCCTATATTCTCCATTGACGCCAGGCCTCTCGGCCAAGGTAGCTTTGTTCATGAGGTTCATAACATTGACCTTCGGGTAGGGGCAATACATAGGGAACAATTATCTTGTTATGTGTTGGAGGGTCTACCTACTCCCATTGTGTTGGGACTTCCTTGGTTGGTTAAACATAACCCTGTGATTAATTGGCAGTCCAGAGAAATAAGCCAATGGGGTGAGTTTTGCAAAAGCAACTGCATGAACACAGTCATCAGTGCGGTCGTGCCTAGTACATTGCCTCCTTTTTTGGAGGACTTTGGGGATGTGTTCTCTGAGGAGGGGTGTCAGGAGTTGCCTCCTCATCGCGTGTATGACTGCTCTATTAATCTCCTTCCTGATGCTAAGTTGCCTAAAGCTAGGTTGTATAATCTTTCTGGTCCTGAGAGGCAGGCTATGAAAGATTATATTTCGAAAGTCTGGCCAAAGGGCATATTAGACCTTCATCTTCCCCAGTAGCCACGGGGTTCTTCTTTGTGAAGAAGAAAGATGGAGGCCTACGCCCTTGCTTGGATTTCCGCGAACTTAATCGGATTACTGTTCGAGATCCGTATCCACTCCCTCTTATTCCTGATCTCTTAAAACAAATTTTTGGCGCCAAAGGTTTTTTAAAGGGGTCTCAGGGGGGCGTTAATTTTTGGGGGTAAAAAGGGGGTGAGGGAAAAAAAGGCTTTTTAAACGCCGGAGGACTTAAGAACCAGTCACCCCTTTTTTTGACTACTGCACCAGCATTTTCCCAAAAATTTTTTTAATGACTTTTTTGTCACCTTGTTGGGCTTTTTTGGGGGTTTATTTTGGACAATTTTTTTAATTTTTCTCGCCAGATCTTGTGTCTCTCAGGGCATGTAACAGTGTTCAGATCTTCGAGCAATAAATTATACGCCCAAAGGGGGAAAATGTGTATTTGCCGTACAGGAACTTCATTTTTTGGGGTTTTTTTTGGGGGTCAGCCTCGGGTTCCCCCTAGGGGCCCCCAAAAAAGGGACGTGCTGAATGGGATCAGGGGGGGTTTTTAAGGCTCTGCGCTTTTTTTGGGGGTTTGCTAAACTCAAAAATTTTTTAATTTCTACTGTCGTCAACCCTCATGAATGACAAAAAAAGGGGACATTTTTAAAAATGGTGGAAAAGCTTGCCAACCTTTTTCCCCTCTTTGAAGAAATTTTTGCTTGGCCCCCCTTCCCCATCAACCAGATGCTTCAGCGTATTGTGGGGGTGGATCGTCTGAGTGGGGGGGTGCTATATTCCCCCAGGGTCCCCCCCGGTAAATGGCATCCGTGCGCTTTCTTTTTCTAAGAAATTGTGTCCGCCGAAAGGAATTATGATATCGGCAATGGGGAAAATTTTGGCCTTAAGTTATTTTTTAAGAATGGGGTCATTTTTTTGGGGGCAGTCCCCCCCGGTTTTCCCTTTTTACTGATCACAAGAACCGTTTTATTTAATCCCCAAAACGTCTGAATTCCAGAAAAACTCGTGGTGTTGTTTTTTACCGGTTTAATTTTGTCGTCACTTATCCAGGGGTTAAGAATGTAAGGTGCCTTGTCTCGCATTTTCCCCGGGGGCCGGGAAAAGGAGCCCGGCCTATCCTTAGGAGGGGGGGTGTGTCGGGGTATTTTCTGAGTTTTGGAGGAGGGAGACCAGGGGACCCCCCCGCGGGGCCTCCAGGGAGACTGTTTGTCCAAATTTTTTTTAGAAAAAAGGGGTTTTGAGGCCATCATAATTTTTGCTCTAGCGGGAAAACCCAGAAAGGGCTACTTTAGTCTCCTTTCTCCCGGGGTTTGGTGGCCTAAGAAATAAAGATTTATAACTTTTGTCGGTAGTGGGGTGTGTGCTCGCCTAAAACCCTCATCCCGTCCGTGGGGGCCCCCTTTTCCCTTTAAAAATTTCCCGGGGAGGTCCATGGACTCATTTATCTTGGACTTCATTACGGCCTTCCCCCGTCGTCAGGGAATACTGTCATAGGGTGGTTGTTGACGTTAGTAAGATGGCACATTTCTTTCTTTCCCCTGCACCCCCAATTAAAACTCGGCGCAGGTGTTATTAGGGAGATCGAAACTTCGGGGGTTCCCTTTGATGGGTTCAGATAGGGGGTTCATTTTTTTGTGTCCAAATTTTGGAGGGCATTTTGTTTCGTGGGGGTGAATTGTTTTTTTCCCGGGGCTTTTCTCCGCAGACCAATGGTCGGACAAGCGTTGAACAGAGCTTAGAGAAAAATCTCCGGTGTTTTTTCTCAGAGAAAGAGGATGGTCTTCTTTCTTGCTTGGCAGATTCCCTTTTTAAAACAGGGGGAGCGAGTCCATGGTAAGCCCCCTTTTTTTTTGGGGGGATAGGGTTTTTATCCCTTTTGTTTTTAAGGGGGGGGGCCCCTTTGGGGGTTTCCCGGGGAGGAGCGTTTCTCGTGCCCTTTTCCTTTTGGGGGAGAGGTTATTAAAAAATCTGAGTGCGAGGGGGGAAACCCTTACAAATATGGTGAAAAGGGGGAGATTTTGGGCCCCGATCTGAATGTGAACGATCTGGTATGGTTGTCTCCAGGAATATAAAACTTAAAGTGCCCCCTGGAAACGGGGCCCCCATTCTGGGGGCCCAGGACGTTCCAAATTTTAAATTGGGGCATTTCGCTGGAACCCCCCTACGTTTAAAATTCATAATGTTTTCAAATCTTACTTAAAAGGTATGTGGAAAAAAGTATACCGCCCCACCTCCTCCCCTGTTTTGGTATGGTAATTTTGGAATTAAAAAATCAAAGATCTTTTCCCCCTCTGAATCGCCGGTCCCCTTTAGTATTGGTGCTTGGAAGGGGTTGGGGCCCAAAGGGAGGACGTGGCCCCTTTCGTCTGATTTAAAGCAGATCGTTTGGTTCGGACCTTCCACAAAAACTCACCCGGGCGGCCCCCCCCGGCCCTGAGGGTCCGGGGCCCCCTAGAAGGGGGGGTACTGTCAGTGTGCATTGCCCAAAAAAAACGTCGCGGTTGCACATTTTGACTTCCACAGTGACTGCTTTTCTTTGTTTTTGGCAGCTGGGATTAATTCTGTTGTGGGGTGCTGGGAGGGTTTTAATTTTTCCCCCCGAATTTGTTTTTTTTTTTGATTGGTTTCCTTTAAATTCTGGTTGTTGCTTGGGGAGTTGCCAGTAAAAAATTTATGCAGACCACAAATGGGAAGAATCGTATAGACTTTTTTGTGGTCCTTGTTGTTCTAACCAACTTGGGGTTGAGTTTATTTCCCCCACCCCTTTTTGTTTTTTTTTTCCTTTGGTGTTGAGGTGTATGCAAAAGGGGGGTTATTTTCCGTCTGTCTTATATGTCAACTGTGTATTTAGCTAAGATCAGCCCTATCCCTTTGGTAGTCGGATCCTTCTTAGGGGGATTACAGGGGTTTGGTCTTAGGAGAAGGGTTAAGGGGTGCCACAAGAACAATAACGCAACGGGGGACGCTAAAAAAGTCACTATTTGCGATCCCGTTAGCATGTTGTTCGTGCGGCGCTGCCAGCAAAGAGTTCCGCGGGATCTCGCTCGTCGCTGGAAAAAGTTCCGGACCCTATTTTCTGGGCGCTCCCGCGGGGGAATATTTTCGCTAGTGGGGACCTTTTTTTGCGATTTGGGGGGATTTTTTGTACCCCAAAAAATCTTTTAAAAAACGCTAACGGGGATAGCGCGTTAACTATATCGAAATTTGGGGCCAAATTTCGATATAGAACAACCCCCCTAGCGAGATTAGTAGCGTCTTCGGTCGCTGGGGGGATTGTTTAGTGTGGCGACCTTTGGGTTTGGAGATTTGGGGCCCCTAAAACCTTCAGTCCCTCCAGGTGGGGTTTTTGTTCCCCCCGTTTGGGGTCAGGTTAATGGGGGCCCCTTTTTCTGTTTCGTCATAAAGTCCCAAGATTAACCGAGTTAAAATGTGCAAAAATCATTCATACTTACTGCTGAGGTTCATTCTATTGTTTATAGAGTGTGGTTCCGATTAATAGTTTACTGAAATTGTATAATATCATTAGACAGCGGACCTTACTCTGTCGTTTTGTTAATCAGGATCTGTGTAATTTGTTTTCTGTTTAATTTTCCCCCTTACAATTTCTTTAGGAGTGTCCACCTTTTTTCCCGTCCCTAGCTTGTGGGGGTTCTTCCTCGCAACTAAGGTCTTCGTTCAGACTAGCTGAGGATTTTGGGGTTTCGCAGGATCGGTTTCCCCTTAATCGTGGGTCAAGCTCACCCCCATTGTAGGGAAGAGTTCCCCCTTTCCTTAGGCTTGTAGCAGTTCATAACAGTAAGCCGCCAAGAAATAAAAAAAAAAAAATCTCTAAGGAAAATTTTTTTGTTTCATCATGTGTGGGGTTGGGGGTTTGGGGTGAACCCCGCGGGGGCTCTTCTGGAGGTGGGAAATCCAGCAAAACGTGAGTATTGTTTGGGGCACATTCGTGGAGCCAAAGGTACGTTTGCCGATTATTTTTTTGGGAACAACAAATTTTTTTTTTTTTAAAAAAATGCTGCTTGTTGATTTTCGTTTGAACCCGATCCTCTTGATAATACAGCGCATGGGTTTATAATGTCACTTTTGCGAAATAACCTCAGACTGGGCCTTTTTTCTGCAGCCTAGTGATCCATGTTTGGGATCAGTGGTTTTTTTTTTTTTTGTTTGGGGGGTTTTTTTTAGACGATCCGGATCGGTTTATCAGTGAGACAGTTTTAGCTTTGAACAGGATGGGGAAAGGGGGAAAAAATTGTCTCACTTCCGTGGGGGGTCCCCCAGGGGGCTGGAACGATTCAGCTTTGAAAAGTTTATTTCTTGCGGGTTTAAATGAAAGGGTTTTAATTTTTTGCTGTTGTTTCCCCTCCGGTAATTGCAAGAGGCTATAAATTCCCGGGGGGAGGGGAGACTGCGTAAAGGGTTTAAAATGAGAGTAAATTGCCTTGTCACCCCAATTTTGAGAAGGAATGACTGACATTGCAGACCGGGGAAATTGGGGCAAAAGGGCACCTCACTTCGGAAAAGAACCAGATTTGCTCAAGGTTTTTGTGTTTTACTGTGGTAAATGGGGCTTTTTTTTAAGAACTGTGCGCTTCGAATGAATAAAAAGAAAAAAAAAAAATGAGGTCAGTGTCGCCCGCATAGCTTTTTTAAACAAAAAAAGGGGTCTTTTTTTTGCTACCACTGGTTTTGAGGGGGAGTTAATGAGTTTCGGGTATTGGGGATTTGGTTAACTTCAATGTGTTTTATGGGAAATTTTGGAAAAAAAAAAAAACCCCAAAAATTCTGTTTTCCCCATAATTTGGGGGGTCTGGGGATGGCTCTCCCTTGAAAAATGTTACCACCATATTGTGAATTTTCCCTTTTCTTTAAAGGGGGTTTTATAAGAGAATTTGGATTTGGTAGTTTTGAATAATTTGCCCTCACGGGTTTTGGGGTTACCCCCGGTTAAAATTTCAAACCGTACGTTTTGGGCTACCCAAAGAATTGGCCTGGAGTCCCAAGTGTTATGAAATGTTGAAAGGGGGGGGATTGTGCGTATTTGGGGGAGTTACCTGTAACCTTTTAGGTTTTTTTGGAAAAAATTTTTTCTGATAAGGAAAACCAGGTATTGCCTCCTCATAGAGAATATTTTGTGCAATTTAATTTGCCCGGAGCGATTTCCTAAAAGTCTTTTAATTTGACTTTCCCCGAGAGAAAGCTTTGGAGGAATACTACGACAAGCTTGGCCGCGGTCCTTTTCCTTCCCCAAAACCCTGTGGGGGTTGGGGTTTTTTTTTTTTAAAAAGGAGGGGTTTGCGGCCTTTTCTGACTTTTGAGATTAATAAGTTACGTACCAATCCTTTCCCATGCCATTGTTTTCCTATTTGTTAATCGTTAGGGGGGCCAAGGGGTTCTCAAATTTTATCTTCGAGGGCATACAATTTTGCGCATGAAGGAGGGGGATGAAGGAAGACTGCTTTAACACTCCACGGGTCTTTTTTAGAATCTGGGTTTGCCTTTGGGTTTCCATGCTCCGGCATTTTTTCAAATTTTTAAATGACACCTTTTACCTTTTTTTTCGGGAGAAGTGGGTTGTTATTTGGATGAATTTTGATTTATTCACCGGGGTTTTGGGGTTATTGGGGAGTGTGCGGAAGTATTACAGTTACGAGTGATAATTCATTTTTTCCAAAAAAGAAAAATGTGGTTCGGTCAGAGACTGTTTTTTGGGTAAAATTTTCCAGTGAGGTTTTGAGTTGGGCCCCCTGAAAGTGCAAGCTGTGCAGGATTGGCCCCCGACCCCTTTTGGGTGAAATCAAACAGGGTTTTTGGGGGTTGCCTTATTATAGAAAATTCATAAAAAAAATTTCTGTGGTTGCCAAACCCTACGATTACAAGGAAAGGGCTGATGCGGTTTTGTGGACTATGAGGCCATTGGGCTTTTTTTTTGCTAAAAAGGGAGTTCAGCTTGCTCCCATCCTTACGCAGCCTGTGTGACCCCAAAACCCTTTTTGGTTGAGGTTGTGCTTCTTCTGTGGGGGTCGGGGGGGGTCCAGGAAAGGGGGATGGATAAAACCCTTTCTTTTTTTTTTAAAGAAATTTTCTGAGTTGAAAAAAATTTTTATACGGTAATCGGGAAAATTGTTGGGGAAATTTAAAATTGCATTTGAACACTGGCGTCATTTTTTGGAGGGAGCGGAATTTTCCCTTCAAGTCTTCAGATCATAAAAATTATCTCCTTTAGCTGCCAAACCCTTGAATGCCCGTCAGGTAGGGGGGGACTGTTTTTTTTACGTTTTAATTTTTCCCCTTTTTACATCCCCGGTACAAAAAAAATTAAACGATGTTTTTTCCAGCTTTTCTCCAGGTGGGATGAGGAGGAGGAAAACATTTGCAAAGGGGGTTGTTATTGCGGTTTTTGGACTCCGTGTTTTGGAAAAAGAATTTTTTAAAGCACAGGAAATGCCCCTCTA